>OZ026623.1:17272603-17477603 GCA_964020975.1 Hermodice carunculata | reverse complement strand
CATCATCATCATCATCATCATCATCATCATCATCATCATCATCATCATCATCATCATCTTCATCATCATCATCATCATCATCATCATCATCATCACCATCATAATAATAGTAATAATAATAATAATAATAATAATAATAATAATAATAATAATAATAATAATAATAATAATAATAATAATAATAATAACAAATATAGGGGCCACGAAACCCTGACCTTTGACTTCAAACGTTAATTATAAAAAAACCCAAAACATGAAGGGCTACGACGACTACAATTAACGTACAACAGGCTTGAAATTTGATGAAAATTGAGAATAAATTTTTAAATGGCATGATGACCTTGGTCATTTAGAGGTCACATGCAAATGACGAAATTGTGCAGTTTTACGAACATATGAGTTAAAGTTGGAATACTTACCTGTACCTATGACATTTTTGAAGATAGTCAACATCTAAATTATTAAATTACCCTAATTTGTTTCATCTCCAGAACCGTTGAACCTCTTTATGTAAACTCAAAACTTCATACATGGAAGTCTGATTATGCTGAGGCTGCAACTAATACGTATTATAGTTTTCAAATGTAATGTCGGGCAAATTGGACACAAAAAAAGAAAAACCAAAGCGAACCAAAAACAAAAACAAAACAAAACAAAACAAAACAAAACAAAAACAAAAAAAAAACACACCTCCAAATTCGTACATGACAGAACCTGGCATGCTGGTATAAAGAGTATCATATATAAATATATATGTAAGTGTTCCGAAAAAAAAATGAAGTTTGGAAACTTGCATTTTTTGTTTGTTTTTGTTTTTGTTTTTGTTTTCGTTTTGTTTTTTGTTTTTGTTTTGATTTTGCATAGATCATCTTTGTATATGTGAAAACTGTATCTCTGACAGAAGGATACACTATTTAAAGATGGTACTTTCAATTAATCCACCCATCAGTTGTCATATTTTCCTTTCCCGTCAGGGTTGTCCCGTTTTGAAGAAAGTAGTATGTTCCGATGGTCTGATGGCAAACCTTATATATTCACTGACTGGGCCAACTCGCATGTGATGGTAAAAAAAGCAAACTGGGAGCCAAATACACTACCTGGCAGTAAGTGTGTGCTTATGGACACCAATGGTTGGCACTCCATTCCGTGTGAAAAGCCACTGAATGCTACATACATATGTGAATTTGATAAGGATTTAGGTAATTCTACATTATTTTGTCAAAGTACCCATATGTGCTTTGGCAGTTCAACAGTGGCACTTGTAATTTAGCTCGAACACCTTTTACATAAACTAGGAAGCTAGCAGTTGAAGGGTTTGCAGAATGAACATGGAGATAGAGATACTTAACTTTCAGTCTTAGCTTTAAACAACAAATGTAAAATGTTTGCATAAGGATATCATAAAAGCAACTCTCACCAAAACGAATTTGCATTTCGATGAAGAATCCCAAATCCGCGGGAGAGATATCAGATTACATGGAAGAAAAAATACTTTTGTTGTCTCTTATATATTTGTGGCACGTTTTAATGAAGTATGTTTTTTATGTCTTTTTGCGTTTGCCTTGGTAGTGGGAATCTGTATCTGTGCCCTTGGACATTAGGTGTGTGTAACCAGTATTTTGAGAGGACTTAAGGGGCCATTCAAAATTTTCATTTTTTTTTTTAATTTGGATTTTTTTCCCCAAATTAGTATGACCTCCCACCCACCTTAACTTTAGATGGTTAAAAATTGATGCACCCCTATCATGAATCTATTATACATTGCCGAAGTACTTTATATACTTGCATACATGTACTCCCAATCAAACGTGTTATAAAACCAAGAATTTTATAATACATTATTCAAGCAAAAAGTACCATCACATATACAATATGCTTTTGATAATAGTATTTTTGTCATTGTTTGAAAAATACACATCTTGTTAATAATAATATGAAATTTTAATAGCATATGTGTACTGTCTACATTGCCAATGGTTCCGTCCAAGCACCTGAACCATGTTTTCTGGCTTTCCATCATATTACTTATAAATTTTAAGGCTTCTGTCCCTGCTTGGTTAAATGGTTCTGACCTTTTTTTGTGTGTGTTTGTTGAACTGTTAGTACGATGGAAATGCCAGAAAACGGGGCTCAAATTTGCACACATGTCCTTCAGTGTTTGCATCTTGCTGAGGTATATTACACTTGCTGTGCAAAAAAATTGTATGCCTCAAGTTCATCGTTTTGGATGCAAATGTTAATTTTTTTTTTTACAAAAAAAAAATTACACTGAAACCATCCTGTGAGGGATGGACAATTTTTTTTTTTTTTTCGGTTCGGATATTGGGATGGAACCAATGACAGTGCACTCAAATTTCAGTTGAAGGTAGCTGTTGTAGCTTCCTTCAGTTGCTCTGGGGATTGGACAAAAATACTCCACTTCAGTACAGTATATGACCAAGCAGTTTTTATGTTGGGGGGGGGGGGGCGGAGGGCTCTTCTGACAGTACTCACTGTTTGTGCTTATCCATTCGACTGTGTATTTCTACTTGGTGGGTTTTAAAATTGGGATTATCGATTTTTTTTTTAATTAATAATTATGGACGTTCCCAAACTCAAAGTTTTTCCTGGGGAAAACATACATAGTCCTGTTTTGTACGAACAAACATAAGGATGCTGTATGCATGCATTTGTTAAAATGAGGTTGGATGATCAAGAGCAAGCTTGCAGTGGAGTTATGTGCACCTATCGTCGATCGGTCATTTGTCAATATCAGCGCCTCTCTGTACTTTGAAAATATGACACACAGAACACCTGGGCCAAAAAAGTGCCATGTTTCCAGCAGATGAACACGATAAGCATGTGCTCATTGATAAGGTCTACATCACACACAAACAAACAGATATGTTTGTTGCTTGATTTTCATTTCATATTTTCTCAACACCAATTTAGACCTATAGTCGATCGAACAATTTCGCCTGACTGTACAGTACATAATGTGTCATATATAACAAGTAGGCAAACTATCTGTCTTGGCAATAAATGAGCACAATAACGATTTGCCTGTTACTCAGACCTACAATACGTATGTATGTATATATATATATATATATATATATATATATATATATATATATATATATATATATATATATATATATATATATATATATATATATATATGCCACAGACCACAGTTTTAAATCCTTCTTTTTTTTCATATTAGCATTTTTCAGTCTAAAAAATCAGCATTTATGGTATTTTAAAATTCCGTGAACGGCATTTAACAGTTAAAAATGTCAGCAAAATATGGATGGATTTTTGTCATACAATTTACATATTGGAAAGAAAATGACAAAAGTTTGTCCAGTTACTCCAATATCATGAATACATATTTGTATTCACAAGTGCTCTGATTTTAAATTTGATAAGCAACCAATTATCAATCCAATTATTAGGCACAAGTGTTTTCAGGCAAGTGTTTAATAAAAGCTAACTTTTTTCCCTGGTTTCACTTTCTGAGATTCTTATGATTATATGTGGTTGTATGTCAAAATTCAAATGTTTTGCTACCGATGTACACTAGCTTGGTAAAAGTTATAAAATCTGGAGTTCATAAGTGCTGTCATCCATATCCATGCATATGCATTGATTCATTTTTGTAAAAATAATATGCTGATGAACTCAACAGCTCAGCAAATTCAGCATGCCTGATTTTAAATGATTTACACCAGTCAAATGACACACATATATGACAAGCTTTTGGCGGCAAAAAAAATAAAAAATAAAATAAAAATAAAAGGGGTGGGGGTGAGGGTGGGGTGGGGTGGGGGTTAGAAACAAAAACAAAACAAACAAACAAAAAAAAAAAAACCACACACACACACACAAAAAAAACCGAAATTTACATTTTACCTAAGATTTGTACAGCTCTACTGACAGACATTGCGCATTTTTTCTGCTATGCCCAAAATCACTATGACATGATTTTGTATAAACAGCTCTGCAAATAAATGGAGGCAATAGGCCTACAATGACAATGCCACAAAATTAAAAGTTTGAAACAGAGGGTTGCTAAGTTTCATATAAATGGGATTAGCATAATTTATTCATATCATATTAGCATTGTTAATTTCTCATACACACATATGATTACCTGTGTGGTACCTGTGGGGTATCGCTAAATACCAAGGGCTATGGAAGCTATCTATCTACCAAGCAGTCAGCAAAGGAGGCATGGCCTGTGCACTTGTTAAATGCCCTGCAGCGAATGCTGTTATTATTTGTGAAGTGTGGTTCCACTGATAGGTGCAACATGTCTGTGCACAATGATTTTTGACATAAATGTGATACTTCGTGAATTTTTGGAATATTGAGACTGTTAAACTTGATATTCACAGCCAGTCTGTGGGCGTAAAACTTTTTTTTCTTTCGTATGCTGGCCTGAGGTACACAATACCATAATCCAAACCATTTGCCTTGCGGTTTACAGTCCCAGGACCATATCTTGGATGCTCCATCCATGTAAAAGTTGTTAGGATCACTCAAAATTGTCCAGGTAGCTGTCAAAATGTGCTGACTTCCCATTTTTAAGTTCCTTGATGGACGATAATAGAACAACAACATCACCACGTGAGTCCCAATACATACAGAGTTAGCCCTAATAGGCCACAGACCACAGTTATAAATGCTTCTATTTTTCATATTAGCATTTTTCAGTCTAAACAATCAGCATTTTGGTATTTTAAAATTCCGTGAACGGCATTTAAGAAATAAAAATATTAGCAAAATATGGATGGATCTTTGTCATACAATTCCCAGCTCGTTAATTTGTGATAATGGAAATACGAAACAACACCTGGATGTCAGTTTTATACAGGCATATGAACTGTGCTCTTGCTAGGGTCACATCATTGTCCTTCCCTACCATAAAGTTCCCACCTGGCCTGGAATGCAGTGCATCTATATGACCACCAATGAAGCAACTCCGCGATGCAGCAAACCTGACTTAGCTAACTTTATTTAAACAGAAGCTACGGCATGCTGAAAACACAGTATTTTCACAATCACGGACTTTCTCCGCTGTGATGCGCAATTAGCCAATCACAACTGTGGTCTGTAACCTATATATATATATATGTGTGTGTGTGTGTGTGTGTGTGTGTGTGTGTGTGTGTGAGAGAGAGAGAGAGAGAGAGAGAGAGAGAGAGAGAGAGAGAGAGAGAGAGAGAGAGAGAGAGAGAGAGAGAGAGAGTTGTCACGGTAACTTGTGTGCATTATTTGATAAACCAGTTTCATTTTGTCCTTTTTGAGGGTAAAGTTGAAATTTGCAAATTTGTAGTTGGTCACTTAAACCATAATTTCTCCGTTCCAAACTAGAAAATGTTTACTGATGATTACAAAGTGGTACATCGGACTGTGTATTGCAGAGATCCCACTTTTTACTTTTCAAAATAAAGTTAATGGGCCTTTCCATTAAGTCTCAGGACCGAAAGCATGTAGTATGTGAACGTTTGTTCAGATTATTGCATCATCGATATGACTTCATAGACTTTTAGTAGCAGATCACCAATGAACTCATCTTCAGCCATATCTAAATATCCAAAATATGAAACATATTGCTCTGTGCAATTATTTTCAGTAGTTTACTGAATGTTAAACAAAGACCAATTTCGTCACATAAACCCGAAGATATATATATACATAAGCTTAAATGAATGCTACTAGTAGTACAATATCTGACCATAATATACAGGCTCCATAGAAAGATGTTGCTTTTTCCTTAATACAGCTTGATTCAACCACTTATTTAGGATAGCGCAGTAACCCTGAAAAGTACCCTTTGTTTGGTTTGGTCTCCGATTCAGTAAAATTGCAAGCAGAGCTTTTTCACAGTGTTCCAGATTCATTAATATCGTGAAAGCAATGCAGATCTACATTCTTCTTTTGCTGTTAACGCAGTTGACTGA
Organism: Hermodice carunculata; assembly: GCA_964020975.1. NCBI lineage: Eukaryota > Metazoa > Annelida > Polychaeta > Eunicida > Amphinomidae > Hermodice > Hermodice carunculata. Next base: position 17,471,655 of record OZ026623.1, on the reverse strand, counting down.
CAGCTCAGGAAAACAAAAGGTGGTGGCCTACTATATTTCTTTTTATATGTTTAGCACAAGGGATAATTTTAGTGTTTAAAGTGGCGAGGCCTATATATTTTCTTAAACATGGAAAGTCTGTATGTAATGAATTACATTTCAAATTAGACAGTATCATTAACATATATCCAAACCGTAGTCCTAACAAAACAAATCCAAGTCAATTCCGACCAAAGGCAATGGTCCTTGGTATGTATAGCTGAAAAATATAAATTTATAGTTCGTATTTACCCAAAAGAGACCAAAACGTAAGTGCAAAGGTCCATAGGGGAAAAAAACTTTATCTAGTTTTCACATGACAGAATGCAAGGTTGAGAGCACCAGTTTTGACCATCACTTGCCTTTTGTAGGTGATTGCCTCTTCCATGGAAGGAGTGAAATATATTTCTTGACATCGGCATTGGAAGATGCATGTTGATGTTTTGGTGAATGCTCAATGTCTGACCTTTGCAGCATTTAATTTTGCTTTCATTGTTGGGCTGAAATTTGTAAATTTGAATATATTTTTTTTGAACTATATTTCCTAGTGTGACTCTGAATGGGAACCCTTTGTTTATAGCTAAGTGGTCCTGAAAAGTGATTGAACTTGATTGCTCGTCTAGGTGTATTAGCGACTGTTCACATACATGTGTCGGCACTTCCTACTGATGCTGTATGTGGGATGCTGCATCCTTGTGGTCACTGCATGAGGCGAAAGGCCCTCTTAATACTTTTTAATGCTCCTCTACCAATGAAATGTGAAGTATGCTTACAGTTACCCACATGTGGGGGCATGTTGACCTCAAGGGTCATCAAGAGGATGCCAAATAGCTCATTTTAAAACCCTTTTTGTAGTCAATATATGGAACAATGACTACCAAATTCTGAATTTTGTCCCATTCCATGACTTTTTGTTTTAATTTTTTTGGTACTGCCCTCGATCAATGATGAATTGGGGTTCTCTGACCTCATTACATAAGATTACAGTGGTGCAAACAAATTCATATGAAACTTTGCATTTCTAATCAGAGATAGGTAAGCTACAACATATGTATGTCAGCATTGTGATTTTCCACTATTAACTCCTTATATGTCGTACGTATAATACAGCACTTTCTTCCCATATCAAAGTGAGATTTTTTCACAGATGAATAAGGCATGTTGAGCAACTCAAGTTCTCCCACATGAGAAAAAGTAAATTAATTATTGCATACTATTTTGCACAGACATCAACATTTTTTATCTTGATTTTGCCTGAAATTTAGTAATACACATACCCATTCATCCGCGATTCACTCGCTTCCCTAACTACTTAACGATCCAAAAAAGTCCCAATGTATACCAGGTTCCAAAATTTCCTTTATCAAAATTGGGATTGTGGGTATCTAAAGACTTTAAGAAGTGCACAAATATTGGTTTAATTACTCTGGTCAGTCAGAAGCATCTTTTGAAATTATCAGGCTCTTAATTCTATTTAATTCAAAGATCTTGTTAGAATTTAAATTGTGCAGATAATCACTTAGCGTTTAAACAGGGTTTGTCTTGAGATTATCAACTTTACGCACAACTTTCTCATTCCGATTAGAAAGAATGTATTAACGGCAATATGGCAGCTGGGTCAAAAGTGACCCCCTTTTGACGTTGGAGGTGGAGCAAAGCTATCAGCGCCCTGCACCAAGCAGTAGTGAAACAGTGTGACGTCAGTAAACATTACATTATTTTAAGCATTAACTTGTTTTGATCACTACTCATGTGTGAATAGCACATGTGTGTAGAACCACTCACTGCTTCAGTGCGTGTCACAATGATAACAGTGTCCACAGCTTTGGAAAGAAGTTTCTGCATCATTGTGGTGCTTTTACAGTTGGTGGTGTCTGGAGTGGAAATTTGGGGAGGGAATCCTGGTGTTAGTTAGGTGTAAGGGTCAGCCTTCTGTGCCAATGCCCTGATGGTGTGGTTCGCCAAGGCGAAAGCATTGGTCATCAACTGAGGATGACCGACAGGGTTACCAAAACGACCATTTGTTTCATATTTCTAAACCTTCGAAAAAATTTGCTATTGAGCTTGAATGTTTTGTAATGATTCATGATCAAATCCCTGATCCATGCTTAGCAATGTAAGCAGCTACAAGACTCTTGAAGAAAAAGAACAAAGTTTAGAAGAATATGCCATAAAACTGGACACAAAAACAACTTGGCCAGGTTATCTTTTTATTGGGGAGTGTGGACCAGCTGAGAGGCAAAATGTTGATGGTCGGTGAATTTTATTCCAGATGGTAGACTTCAGTTCTACCACAGAACTTCCACTTTTGCCCCATGTGGCTGTGTTATGACATGACCTCCATAGCCTTTATCAGCACATGAGGGTAGCAAGGCCGGTTTTCTGCATATGATTATGAACGTTTGTGTTACAGGTGACCAAACAATGCCTTACTCCCTTCAGGTGTCTTAGATATAAAAGCAATGAAACAATAAACCAAAGAAAGATCATATGTTATGAAGATGCATACTCCCATGATGGTGCAAGAGGTGACAAGTGTACATTTCAATATGATCAATTTGTTCAGTTGTTGAACGTTTTGATTCATCGAATTTTTGTCAAATTTAGATATTTAGTCTTTACGCAGACAACTAGTATTCCAGTGAGTGCCAATTGTGTGCTTCTATAGCCGATTAATAATTATTTTACTTTCAGTATACATATGTGGTAAAGCTACCAAAAGAGAGGACCATTCGTGATGAATGTTTTAAGTTGACGTTAAGATGCATTGAGGACCTGTTACGCAGCAATAACAATAAATTTAGAGAAAATGTTCCACCAATGTACATTGATATTTCGGAATTAGACGAACCTACAGAAAATGACAGAGATGCAACTTTTACCCCAGTCATTTGATTCGATTTCAAACAACCCGTGAAATAGGAATATTCCAAAGTGAAATTGAAGTGACCCTTTTTGACGTTTATGGGTAAAAGTGGAAATTATTATCTATATATGAAGTGTAGGTGAGAAAATATTTCAACAATGTGGTAAACCTAACAATTGTAGTTGTCATTGTGTACAATGGTGGTAGGAGGCAAGAAATGTCTAAAAGATGAGGGTTGTTAGTATGAATAAAATTTGAACTATAACTCAATTTTGTTAGTAAAAGTTTTGGGTGGGGGGTTCCTTCTTACTGCATTTCATATTAGATTACTGAACTGTAACATATCATAAAATTGGTATGTCGGCCTTGAACATTTGGATTTTGAACTTGTTTGTTTGATGAATAGAGAGGATCTGATCATGGATGGCATTTACTTACTAAGATATTCTGAGTATTGCCTCTAGCATTTTTGGACGCTGCTGCCCATTTTTTTCCACAACAGGCATGATTTTTAAGTCGTTAGTATGGTATCTTGCCAGCTTTCGAATTTCAATAAATAATGTATTGCTCTGTAGGTTTTTTAAGATTTGGATGGTTTTTTACTAGGACTGATTGTCGACAACTATATTGACATAAAATGCTCCTTTATTACAACTACTTGTGGTTTATTGCAGATTACATTGGCTGAGGAGGGTTTGTCTGCAATTCAATAATGTTATTATTGTCTATTACAGGATTACGTGGCAACAAAACTTTGATCTCAACAGAAGAGAGAAACTGCTTGGATTTCATGTACAAATGTGGATCAGGGGAGTGTATCTGGGATTCCTACTTGTGTAATAATCACTTGGATTGCCACGATGGATCAGATGAAGGGAATTGCCAAAGTAGAGGTCTGAATAGTTACTTTCCAAACGCTGTTTAACTTCTATAACATTTTGAGTAGCGAATAGTATTGATTGTCGGGAATATATTTGTCGGTTGTTTTAATAATATGTGGTAGTAACAGCTAGGACACATATTACCTTTTATATATTTTGCTTCAGCAATTAAATGGTAGATGGTTAACAATGAAAGAAGGACGTTACATATAAAAGGGTACAAGGTTGATCAGTACGTGTTAACCACTGGTCATACAAGAATGAAGAAATATGCTTAACTTAGAATCATTTTGCAATATTAATGGAGCCTTATGGCCATATTCTCATTCATATTTGTCCAGGTGGTTCGTGAACCACATACGATTAAATATTGATGATAACTGTTATTGCATATGCCCTTCTATGCGTTCTCTGTTAGAAAATGCATACAAACAAAAATAATCTGAATACTGACTTGATTAGCAAGTCACGTCTTTTTGCCGGTGTGTTTCAAGCAGGGGTCTGATATTAATAGATGAGATTTCACTAAGCTTTAGACTGGTGCTGTCAGTTTGCCAACTTTTGCTATCTGGTGTGATCCTGGGAATCGGTTAGTGCTTTGTATGTCAAACTTTTGCAATTTGGTGGGGTCCAAATAAATGTATTTTCGCAGTGATTTTTCTTAATGTTTGGCTGTTCAGTCCTCAGACATGTAAAGAAATTAGTACAGAAAAAGCTCAAAATATCACCCTGACTTTAGAAATTATGTCGAGCATGGCAACTTAGCTATACTAATGATGTTTATTACAGGTGATGTCTGTATTTGCATTGCTTCCACTGATAATGATAATGATGATGCAAGCCACTGAATTTGATTTTCTTTTTTTACAAAAATGATACAACCAGTTTATTTTACATGGATGGGAATGTAGACATTGACCATAATAATCCATCTCCATGTCAAAGGTGTAAGAGTTTTTTTTTTTTTTTTTTTTTTTTTTTGATGTAGGCAACCTTTATATATTGTTGCTTGCAAAAGAAAACAAAACCAAAAAACAAAACATAACCCCCCCCCCCCCCCCAAACAAAACCCAAACCCCCAAAATGCAAAGCAAAACAAATCATAACATTACAAAAAAAGAAAAAGAAAAAAAAGAAAAAAGAAATCAACATAACAAAAGACAAACACACACACACACACACACACACACACACACACACACACACACACACACACACACACACACACACACTTGAAATAGGATTTATTTATTTATTTATTTATTTATTTATTTATTTATTTATTTATTTATTTATTTTTATTTATTTATTTATTTATTTATTTATTTATTTATTTATTGATTTATTTATTTATTTATCTGTTTATCTATCTATATATCTATCTATTTATTTATTTACTTATTTGTTTATTTATTGGGTTTTTTTTTTTTTAATCAAGACCTCATTAGATTATCATTGAAACCACATTCATGTGATGTGTTTATTGACACCTCAGTGGGAGATTAAACTGTCCTAGTTAATTGACCGAGCTGATACGCTGGAAGGAGTATCCACTTGCCGTATATGGGTTGACTACATTCCGGATGGACAATGTAGGCTTTGCTGTCTGAGTTTTGAATAATAAGAATATATATATATATATATATATATATATATATATATATATATATATATATATATATATATATATATATATATATATTCAGATTCTGCTGATTTCTCTTGTGGGGATGGACGTTACATTCATATATCTTCATACTGTGACCACAACCCTGACTGTGAAAACAATGCTGACGAGAGAGGCTGTAGTAAGTTATGTCACATGCATAAAGTGACATTTTTTCCTGTCATAAAAATGCAATATAATGAATGTTGGAGTATAATCCAAAAAAAACCGTGACCTGTATCATATATAATAGTTTTCTCTGTCAGTCACATGCATCCAACAGGTGCAGTCACTCTGCCTTTAATTTCTAATCGTGCTGATGACTTCGTGAAAAATCATGCATAATGCATATACGACATTTTGGTTACCTGCTATTACGATTTATTGCAAATGTAACTTTTTACCTGAAATTAATCTGCATAAATTAATTGAACCCTTGGTTATATATCTGTCACGTATGACCAATGACTTCAGATCCAAATGCCACCCCCTTCCTGTGTATCCGTTAGGTTCCCATGTTTGTGTCCATCTTAGATGATGATAATTTCCATGACAAGAGCAGCTGCTTTCTTTTTTTTTCTTGATATATATATATATATATATAATATTACAGCCAATTCGCTCGACACATCGTTCACTGCATGGCTGTAAATAAATTAAATTGCACTTGTTCCTAGTCCTTGTTACATTAAAACAATCAACATATGCAGGTACTGCGGCATGAAGCAGATTTTCTCTTTGTAAAAATGCTTCAACATAGGGGCCGTATTCACAAAGGGTTAATCCTGATCCTGATTTAATCCTAACATGAAAGTTAAGTGCCTTTGGGCCTTGATCTACTGAATCGTTGTGCTAATGTTTGACATCAGCTTGTAGGATTAATGAATATTTGTTCTCCACTGTTGTATGAACTTTGCAATTAAAGTTTTTAATTTATTATATCATTCTTGATTTATTCCAGATGTTATTCATGGATCAAAATATGAAATTCTGGACGACACTAGGATTGATTTAATAGAATGAACATGTAATCCTGAAGTTGATATCGTCGCTAATAGCATGTATTGGCTTATCCTCCAAATTTTGATCAAACATTGAGCCAATGATTTACTAGTTTAAGGCCCAAGCCACAATGATCTTAATTTTGGGAGGAAAGTTAGAATTAGATCAAATTCTTGCTGAATACAGTCGCAGATGTACATTGTCAGATTAAAATTCTGTGTTTGGTGACAAAAGCATAAAAGAGTTGAAGCGCTGTGTACAGACTTTATTTTTTATTAAGTGTTGGGAACTGGTGTTTAAAACTGTTACGGGCATGATCCATTGCCTTTAAACAATACAATTTTCTGTAAACATGATATCAATGGATATAAACACTGGTAGAGGTAAAAGACAAAATTGACATTACATCTGTCATCATATTAGAATGACTGTCAAAATTGTGACCATGTCTCAGCAGTTGTGTCACATGGTTATTGGAATCATTTGCCTCCACATACAACTAGCCATCTGCAACGCCTTGATGCAAGCATCTTCCAAACTTTTAAACTGCGCAGATTGTTCCTCGTTCTAAATGCACATTTACATTCCAGATGACAATTCCATTATTTGTTCTTGTTATCATCATCATCATCATCATCATCATCATCATCATCATCATCATCATCATCATCATCATCATCATCATCATCATCATCATCATCATCATCATCATCATCGTCGTCGTCGTCATCATCATCATCATCATCATCATCATCATCATCATCATCATCTCATGGAGGGTCGCTCAATATGGAAGTAACATATTAACTTCATTAATGTCCTGAAAAATCCAACACGGAAGTAATTCGTTAACTCTATGTCTCTTCTTATTGAATCAAGTTTATCAAACGTGCAATACGTCGCAGTATCGGTGTGGCAATGGGAGATGTATTCCAGCAGCTAAGCGGTGCGATTTTGAAAATGACTGTGTAGATATGTCTGATGAGGAGATGTGCGGTAAGTCGGGGCTCATAGCAGCATGTGAGGCGCCTTTTTTTTTGCTGCTCAACTACCCCTAGGCGTTTGTACAAACTGCCAGGTCGTCTATATATCTATATATATATATATATATATATATATATATATATATATATATATATATATACTATCTGATTTGATAAATCATTTAATTGTTTTTTGGGGTTTCATTGAAGACTTTCTTCATTTAGTAACAAATGTCCTTTGAAGTATAGGTTTCTGACAGTAAATTTACTAAACACGGCATGGAGACGACAAACATCAGTATAATTTGGAAGCGACTGGTCCCATGATGAAAACAACTTGAAAACCACCTTTAAAAAAATTATCTTAAGGTAAAATTTTGCTTAAAAAGGATGTTGCCACCATGCGCACGGGAATGTCAATTTTTTGTTGTTGTTGTTTTTTTTTTATTCTGTTGTGTTTTGTTTTTTTTTTTTTTTGTGTTTTTTTGTTTTTTTTGTTTTTTTTTGGTTTTTCTCGGCATGCAGTGCCTATAAATCACAACTCATTTTGACCATAGTGCATGCAGCATTAACTTTCATATGTACACGTTTTTCCTTCAATTACCAGTAAAATTATATTGGTCTGAAAGGTAACGCACTAATATTTGTAGGGAAAATGAGTGGTCGTCGTTGCTAGCAGAACGTATTATTAAACAATATTATCCATATAAACTCTATGTTTTTTCAGATAAATATGACATGGCTGTTGCATTTAATTGCTATGACAGGTCTTCTGTTCCACGGATATACATGTGTGATGGCGTTGCCAGTTGCCCTAGTGACCCTCCAGAGGACGAAGATTTCGAAATGTGTATGCTCAGCAGAATATATCAGCATGCATGTCTGTAACTGAATCTGTTATGTAGCCGTATATGTCATATGCCGTACAGATATATGCTTACACAAATATACAGGCTTATCCCAAGTTTGCACAAGAATGACCTTAATACAGAATAAATATCGAGCTTTGAAAACTTTTTTGGGCTGTATCCAATCTTTGCATTGTTGCTTTTCCTTATATGGCCATGACTCAGGTCATCTATCCTAATGACATATAACACTGGAATTTTTCATATACTGAACCAGAACTGTCTAATGCTGCTAATGTTATTACCTACTCGTGGTTGCAGAAAACCACTGTTGTGCAGTAGAAAAGTCATCGGAATATTGCCGGTGTCAACAATTATGCTGCTGCCTCTCCTAATCAGTAATGTACGAAGTGCAGCAACGTGACAAATCCTGCGTGTCTTCAAGCCAGCCGAAGTGACATTGCTTGGGAAGTCTGTCCTACTTAGATGTCCACCAAAAACCTGACCAGCTTTCCTCTAACAGTGCACCTCAGCTCATGTCCGAAGCATCACCGACCGCTACGTCCACTTTGATTCCAGCAGTGAACACTGTGATATTGATGTTTCCAGTCATTAACCTAATTTCTGACATTTTTAAGATAATGTTTTGATGGCCCAGTAGCAATCAATGTCAACGTGACTGAATCACTAGTAGGTTTTTGCTTAAAAAATTCGTGTGGTTGGCCCATCCACCTTCAGAGTCTTTCAACTTTTGTCAGGAAAGTCACACATGATTAACGTTGATCTACATTTGTTTTGTCTTCCTTCTCTTGGCGAAAACGACAGAGTTCCCTTTTTAAATTGTGATGCCTAAATACTTTTACCAGATTTATACTACTCTGGAATTGGTGTTGTCTATATGGAGGATACACCATAAAATGCTTGTACAAACACTCTCATAAATCCGCACTCGCTCTGTGTTTAACCTTCAGATAAATAAGTAAAATCACAATGAAATTACTGGATACATGTTCACGAAACTTGCAACGTCCGTTTGCGTGCCATATTACTCCACCCAGGCTAAAATGGAACTTGCTCTGAACCTGTATCCAGTTATGCCATGCAGGCTCTGTATGTATAGATGTGGTTACACTTATTGTCATGCCTAACAAAATTTGCATTTGAGCACTTTTGTCAGATTCACACCTAAGCTATAGCTTTTGTTGAGTGAGGGGACATCAACCAAAAGAGACAAGATAAAACATAGATTGCTTTTTATGATTTTATTCCTGGCCCAGGCATTTGGCTTTCAAATATTTTAACTCATACTATGCCCATTTCAGCAGTTTCATCCAAAACTTAGATTATTATTCTAAAGCATTTTATCTTGAAAAAACATACTGGCCCTAAGGGATGTTATTGTATAAAATTTATCTTTCTAATATGCATTGCATACATAATTAAAACAGCCGCACTCTCATCTATTACTGTAGATTCATATAAAAGTCGGTATGGATAGGTACACAACAATCAGGCAGCACAGATTCTTGAGGTATAAATTCTCTGCTGGAAGTTCTTTGGCGTCCAACATTACACTAAGTTGGAATGCCACACTCCATTTTATTGGAAAAGCTGATGAGGGTCTGCTTGTAAATTTAACATGTTTGCACGTATGGAGTACGGAAAACATGTTGCATTTGCGTCCATTTTTCTCATTTCTTTTCAAAAGCAAGGTTTCCTGGATATAACTTGAGACGAGCTTAATCAAATTTAGTCCCACTTGGCAGGATGGTGAAACCTACCAAAGTCTACATCGGGGTTTCAATCAGGTGACATTGAGCATAATATCAAAGTCACACGATCACTTAATTGAAAGTTGATGTGCACATGGTAATGCAATGTGGTCACTCAAGTTAATTAAAGTTTGAAGGATGTTGGATCCTACCAAGTGTATGTTGCAGATTGGTGCCTTTGACCCAATCTTCAAGGCCACAAGGTCACTTATATGTACGTTGGTTTATGTGTGATAACTATGTATTTCACCAAAAGGCTGCAACTTTCATAGATCATGTATCTTCTGAGTCCTACTTTGCCATTGAAGATGGCCGACCTTGACCTAATTCCCAAATTCAAGGCCACATGCCTGCTTGAGTGTAAGTTGTTCATAAAGCAAGATGAGCAAACTAAATTTAAATCAACTTGATTTGATGATGTGTATTGCCAAAGTTTAGGTGTGGATTGCACACCGAAGGCATAATTTTCAAATTTACGAAGACATTTTCATGAGAGATGGTCCATGCATGGAATTGAAGGATATCAGGAAATTCAATCATGAAATACCAAGATGTGTACTAACAAAGTCAAAACTGAGATTGCATAGGGTGTCCTTGGCCTGGTGCTTAAGATCAGAGGATCCTAAATTTAAAGTATGAAGACGGTACCTGAAGGATGATTTCCGAAACCCTAATCAAACTTGGTACGATGCTACATTCTACCAAGGCTAAGTAAGATTTCAGATTGCATATGGTGACGTCGACTTGTTTGTCAACGGTGTAGGATTACTGAATTCTACTTGAGTCTTTTTGCCCAGAACCACTTAATAGTACTCATTACCCTATTCTGCAGTCCGAACTCTTTACTCTCCATAAGCCAACCTGTCCTTGTCTAACCTATTTACATATGGAATTACCATTGTCCACATTGCACACGTTCCTCTGTAAAATTTTGATATAGGTTGTATCAGCCCGAGTAAATTAAAGAGTCTTCAGCGGGTAACTACTCAACATGTTTCGGAGCCTATAACCTGTATATGTTTCTCTGAGTAGCAGCTCCTTGTCTAAGCTAAATACACAGCAAATACAACGTACATAATGAAGAATAGATATAAACGTGGCAAATTATGAATTAGCTAAATACGTTAAGTTTTGCTTATAAATGCAGAGCTTTATTATGGAAGAAGAATACCTGTCAAACAAACCATAAATACTAAAATTTTATAGCACAGGTTCTGATAAGAATAATTTGACTTACCCCTGAACCAATATGTACCCTTTCTAGCTGGACAGCTTATCATAGTTAAACCATCTGCCAGGGTATAACTGAAGTGGAAACAAGCCAGGGTATTATATTCTGTCCCAGTGATTGTAAAATAAACAGTTGCGGCTATTCCACCTGTCCAAACCAAGGGAAATCCTAACAAGGCCTGCAACAATGGAATAACTTTCTTGAAATCAGCATTTACTTAAGTAAATGACGATATCAAGATGGTTATTCGACCAGCAGTTTTCAGAATGTTGGGGTTGTGCATGATTGTCTGGTTCGAAAATGTGAATGTCACAGGACCATTAATGTGTGTGACAATTTTGCTATCATTGTTGGATTGAAATTCATGAATATGGACATGATCTACTAAGCTATTTAGTGAACACTTCATTTGCTATGTTGTGTTGTTCTTTGAGGCATACCACACACATGTAAAGTGGAGCTAGAGTTTTATAATAATGCAGATTCATAAACATCGCGATAATTCTGTATAACTACTTTTTTTTTCTTTGCTGTCAAGTCAGCTTACGGACATATCAGGAGGGCCAAAAAATGATTCAAGCATGCATTTGCTATCTCTGTGCAAGTGGCTATCCTTGAGATTTCAGTAATTACGCCTATTTGTTTTGGAACAAAATGCAGCGTGTAGTTAAACAGGAATCAATTTTAAATGTCAAGAGGACCATTTTACCAGTTGTTTTAATGTGTAACCACCTGTCTCAAGTCAGGAGTGAACTTTATTAGTCATGTCAGGGTAACAGGATCATTCAAGTGCAAGTTAGTTTCCGGACCGCCACTCGAGAAAATTATCTAAATGAAAATGCTTAGATTTGGGTTTCAGACGGGCCTGCTGTACCCATAGACAGGAATTATGAAATGCCGTGTTTATGCTAAAGAAGTTCCATTATAGTAAAGTGGTAGTTGATCTTGACTTCTGACTGCATACCTTGCTCATGCGAGTTTATGGACAACAAGGAGACGCAATTTTGTAGTACAGCATCAGTTTATTCTGGTTTTTCCTTTGACTGCCCCCTCCCCCCCCCCCAAAAAAAAAAAAAAACAAAAAAAAAAAACAAAAAAAAAACAAAAAAAAAAAAAAAAAAACAGGCACTGCATTGCTTTAGCATGGGCTGCTCTAAATATTAATTTGTGCAGAAAATATTGGAGCCACTTGAACTGTTATGTAAAATGAACAGGATAGCTGAGAGTATGCTTGCATGGCCACACAAAAAATAAATGTCTTGGAAACGATATGAGTCACACAGGTGCCGAAATTGTGTCTGGCATAGGAGTGGTACGACTTTAAGGGGCCACATTCAACACAGTGATCAATGTGAGTCCATAGTGTTTTGTATACTGTTCATTCACATCTCTCCAGGTTTTGACAAACGTAGGATCATTTTCATGTCAGGGGCTAACCGTTTGCTGTATGGTGTTAAAAGAAAAATTGGGGTCCGCCAGGCAAATAAGAGGGGGTCGGTATGAAGACATATTAATGTGTAACCGACTCCTTTTTTTTATTCGATTAAATCATGATTTGCTCAAATTGTGGGAATTGTAACAATGTATGCAGTTGTGATGCGATTTCTGAAGGTGAAGTCTTAAGGTCGTCTGCCTATTGGACATTCATGCAGCCATTAATTGGGCAATTTTGATCTGGTTTATCAAATCGGGTTTAATTTGCTGAAATTGTACAATGCACATTTTTGTGCTTTTCACTTGTCATATAACAGTCAAAGTTGAATGTCGGTTGCCCATGTGAAACATTCATGTAGCGGTAGCCATTACTCGTTTGATTGTCATCCGATTTCAATCATGACCTAAATATCTGATCTTTAGAGGTGGTCAGATAAAATTGCAAAACTGTGTATGGATAGAATGACAACAATTTTTGCCAACATCTGGCCATCTTCAATGTTTACATCGCCATGCTGTGCTCAGTTTTCTACTCAATTTAATCATGTTAGGCTAACATTGGCATTGTAAATGTGCATATATTCGCTTTAACGTGCAGCCCTAGTTGTCCAAAGTCAAGGCCATTTGACCACCTGAAATGTTCTTAATGAAATAATTCCAATTTGCGTGTGGCGTTATATCACATTGGATTCAAATTGTAGCAATGCATATGTTAGAATGTACCGGTGCCCTCCAAAGGTTAAATGTCAAGGTCATTTGTCCTTCCGGAAGTGCCATTTAGCCATAACACTGTCCATTTCCATCCAACTTCTATCATGATTTGCGGGAAGTTTAGGCTTGTTACATGGTACATTTCCATGCAGCGAACATCTATACTTTAAACCATCATAAAGTTTTATCTTCCAGTTACATTGCTGACAAACGATGGCGATACATTCATCCCCCCTCCTGTTTCTAGTGCATGGCTTTTTTGTTACAAAATGGTATCTTTATCAGGAGCATCTGCAATAGTCTGAATTGTTGAAGTTTTCAATGTGTATATTTTAGGCTCCGGTGCAGGTACACCTGGATTCCAGTGTAAGTCAGCAACGTACCAGATAAATAGTTCCTTGGTTTGTCTGTATGACATCGATTTACTTGGGAACTACAGAGGATGCCGAGATGGATCCCACCTGGAACATTGTGGTGAGTAATATCTTATTGCAACTGTGACTTTCTCTAAGTCGGTCCGTGCTCCCTAGTAATGCAAGGCAGCAGAATGCATGTGTTCATAAAAGCAATATAAAGAATACATAGTTCGTGCACACTTTTTATACTTAAAAAGAACACTTTCAGGGTCCATAAACGAAAACTTAAAAGTTGTGCACAACAGAAGCACAGGTAACCATTTTCGATAGTATAAATTCAGGCATATCAACGGTCGTTAGCACAAAGTCCCTTACTTTTCCACAAAGCGGACACATCTTTGCAGTCAGTTTGTGTGTCATACAGGGTAAAAATGTTCCAACGCAGCAAATTTTAGCATTATGTCAGTTCTATTAACGGACATCCTGCAAAGTTAATTGAGGATATGCAAGATATTGCAGATTTATACAAGAGCTGCTTACATGAAGATTTTCAGGAGTGATTCAAAGATATGCAAGAAGCTTATATTATGCAAAGCTTTACGTTAACAGCGTGAAATGCCGGGGCGAGCTATATAGTGATGCCATGGAAGATTGCACTGGTTTGCTTCTGTGACACAACAGGTAGCCTCAAAAGGCCAATGCAGAGGCATAATGGATCTATTTCGATAAACCAGATGGCGGTAATACATACCAATTAAGTGTGCTGTTACCATTTGGCATCCAGATATGGATTCATTTGGGCTTATTGAGAAAGAACGGGAAAATAATCTAAGTTTATACCTATTATAAATTTAAAGACCAAGTATAAATATGTATATATATATATATATATATATATATATATATATATATATATATATATATATATATATATATATATATATATATATATAGTGTGTGTGTGTGTGTGTGTGTGTGTGTGTGTGTGTGTGTTTGTATCTGTTTATCATTTATACTTGAAATTATTTATGCTGTGTAAACCTCTGACCTCCATTACTTCTTCACTGCCGTACACTGCGAGGCTATAAATTGATTCAAAGCATTACTGCTTGCTGTATTATCAAGATATTTAGTGTCTTATAATTGGCTAAAACTGTATCGCAGTCTCGATACTCCAAACAGGTACATAAACCCCATTTTAGGTGCCTATCAAACAGTCGCCAATAGGGTAAGTGCTAGATAGTTTTTTTTTTTTGACGACTCAAAGTGGAAAGAGGAAATCGTTTTGCAAAGGGCAACTTTCAACCAGTCACATTCAAGAAAGCAGTTATGATGAGGCATCGCATATGCATTCTTATTTGCATAAAAACTGGTTTAGCACACTGGAATCAGAAACCATGTACTTTTTTGATCACTGACATGGCTATACTTAGATGAATCGGAGTGTTTGTAGTATTACTGCTAAAGTAACTCTTTTATACAGTCAAATAAGTTAAGCCTAAAGTATTCATTGAATGTTACCAAAACATTGTTATAGAGACCCGAAACGTATTAATTGATTCCATCCAAGGGCTGTACCAGTATAATGGTACTTGGACTGAAAAAAATAGCGTTTAAATCATAATATTTCTTTACAATGTTTAAAATGATTTACCAGAGCTAAAACTGCTTACAAAGATACGAATGACAATGCTGAAAAACAAAGTACTGGTTGGAAGCACATCTCCATATATAATAACCTGTATCCAATCACGTACATATACTGCTACTTGTTTTGCACTTATTCGATTACTTTTTATGTGTACACTGGTACTGTGTATATTTGTTGATAGGAATCTCTGTGCACAGTGTCATTATAAGGAATATTACAGATTAGCTATGTAAATAGAACTTAAGAAACTTAGAAATTTAAATATAAATATCATCAAAATACCCCCAATATTTTGCAAGGCATGCCAAATAAAGATACTTATCCTGCATATCACAAATAATCATTAGCTTTCTTGTCATAGCTGGTGATTGTACTTACCCTTTTTATGACAGAGATCAGCGCTAAGCAAATGGCCAAGGTCTGGCATCTCAACCTTGGGTCAAGTATATAAAATAAAATAAAAACTGCAAACAGGGATCGTTTCACTGAGGACCTATTATTGATAAAAAGCAAGCATATATGGCATGAACGAGGTCATGATGGATATATGGACAGAGAGATGGCATTATATGCTGATATGTGTGGTTGGTGGATGTGTGAATATCTGTCACCTTAAAGGTTTGAGTGAAAGGCAGCCACAGTATGTTACAATCACCATTGCCAACAGTCGTATCTAATGGAGAAACGTAAAGTAAACTTCCCTGGTGACATTAACAAATGCATTGATGGGCTCTCCCTTCATCTAAAGATGTGTCTTTTTGTTTCGTAAGGTCCAAAAAGCCGTTTGAAATGCATCTCTGAAACCAACTTGCCAACTGCTTTGAAATTGCACAGGGACCAGTGTCAGGACCCTCAGACCTTAAATTTTCTTCACTAGGTGGTGCACACGTTTTCCTATTTTTTTCAAAATCCTTTGTCATGTTTTTTTTTTCTATTTTTGGCTGCTATATATGTTCATAAAGTTCAGCGCATGCTTGCTACTTCTGACTTAATTCCTAATACCATTACTCAGATACAGCTGACATTGGATGCAGATGTAAGGATGAGCCAATTTTAGCTTCAGGTGGTGATGCTGCAGATATCTGACTTCAAACTATATGCCATTCATTGGTTGCTGCATTCATTCCTTTTAGATTAAAATGTGCTGAGATTTCAAGGTAATAAATGT
The DNA here is from genome assembly GCA_964020975.1 of Hermodice carunculata. Lineage (NCBI taxonomy): Eukaryota > Metazoa > Annelida > Polychaeta > Eunicida > Amphinomidae > Hermodice > Hermodice carunculata. The sequence continues at coordinate 17,455,068 of OZ026623.1, read as the reverse complement.
AGTTGACTATCACCCAGTTTCACTTCAATTGTAGCAAGTATGTTTCCTGCGTGGGTCTATATTGAGCATGCTCAAATTGGCACTCGTCGGTGATTTTTGTTTTCAATTGTTATTAATTAATTTATCAATCAATAAATACGGGGAATCTTCTCTCCAACTACTTGAGTTATTGCTATGAAATTGCAAAGAACCTTTCTGGGTACCTCTGGACCACAGTGGGACTTGTTATGGTTCAAATTTCAGGGTAAGTTAAGAACAGACTGACCCACTTTGTCCCCTTCTGTTATTGATGCAGATGATAGTGATACCTGTTCAATGACAAATGGACATCACTCCACACGATTCTAATAACAAACAGACAAGAAGAGATTCAACATATTGGGAGGTGGGGCAAAATGTGTGCAGCGTACTTTAGCATCACAGCATCTTATCTGTAAGCCAACATGCACAATATTCAATAATTCACATTGGTCGTTTTTGTCAGATCCATCCTTGTGCAGTATGCACAACACTTGTTGCAGTGCTATTCTAACACTTTAGCTGACAATATTTAGTATAGAAACGTCAATGTGTCTACTCCCAATTCGATACATGAGTACATGTTGAAACCGAAATTAATTTTGCTTCTTTTACCAATCTCATTATATTCCAGCAATTTTTGTTTGTCCAAAGTCGTACATAAAGTGCCCGGAAAGCTACTGTATACCTGTTACTAAAGTATGTGATGGGAAATGGGATTGTCCAGTGAAACAGGATGAATTTGGATGTGGTAAGTCAATACAGGTGCACAAGACAAACATAAGTTCCACGTAGCTCGGTAAATGTGTTTGCTAAATTTTTGCAGTAAAGATAGATAGTATTACTATATATATATATATATATATATATATATATATATATATATATATATATATATATATATATATATATATATATATATATATATATATATATATATATATATATATATATATATACATATTAATACTATCTATCTTTACCGCGAGAATTTAGCAGACATATATATATATATATAATGTACATTCATATATATGCAATGTGTCATCCCATACGTGTTGGTGAATGAATGGACTTTATTATATTAATGCAAACAATCTCATCATTCTCTAAACTGATCAGACTGTTTTATAAAACTGATGGCATTAACAGTGATTCCCCAATTTACATGGAGATACTCTAACTGCGCTTGTTAGGATAGTTAATGGAAACCAGGTATCGTGGTAATGTACATGGCAGTAAAATTCAATTTCAATGTCAAATTTTGTACTCTGAATCACGAAGTACTAATTTGTTCCCAATAATCGCAAAAAAATAAAATAACTGGTGGCATTTAGGACCGAATGCCAGTTTTAATGTAACGAGCGTGTGCTCATGAATGCATGGTTCAGATAACACTATGGTTAGTTGATCTCTATAGGAGCAGAACAATAAGTCACACTTGATGCCATCACAAGATCGGCAAATATCATTTGTTGTAGGGCTTTTATTATGTTAACCAAAAATACAAGAAGGATTTATTTTCGAAGCGTACAATGCTCAGTAGCACAACAGCGTCCCTAATGTTATTAAATCGACATCCTATGTATTTTTTTTAGAGAGAGAGACAGAAAGAGAGAAAGAGAGAAAGAGAGAGGGAGAGAGAGAGAGAAAGAGAGAGAGAGAGAGAGAGAGAGAGAGAGAGAGAGAGAGAGAGAGAGAGAGAGAGAGAGAGAGAGGACATTTAATCCATACTACAAATGTTATTGAGCATCTCCATGTTATAGGTTCGACCGTTGCTTTAAATCTAAAAATATCAGCAAAGTTTTGAAATTACATCAATAATTATCACACGTGATTGATATGTAAGGACACTGAACTAACATGTTATGTATGCTGGTATGATGTAAATAAGAGTTCGGGAGTTTTGTGCAATTTTAGAGCTTGGTGAAAGTTTGTCATGCATTTTAAGGTCTCCATCATTTGAGTACGGCGTGTCTTGCAGATAATTACGAATGTGAAGGCATGTACAGATGTAAAAGACGAAAGAACTGCATTATCCTGGAACAGGTGTGTGACGGATATAAACACTGTGAAGAAGGAAGTGACGAAGAGCTCTGTAATATCATATGTCCAGAAGAATGCTCTTGTAATCGGGCTGATTTCAACTGCAGTCACATAGATTCACTAAATGTATCATCTTTGCTTGTGAGTTTAGGTGTAGATGCACGGAGAATAATATCTACAAACAAGAATATAGAAGAGCTGGATATGATGTTGAAATACCTGTACCTGTTTGAGTTGAACTTATCCTCTAATAATATAGCAACAGTGTTGCCTGGGATATTCCTCTTTGCAACAAATCTACGTACGTTGGATCTCAGTAATAATGTTCTTCAAAAATTACAGAAGAACACATTTCTTGGTTTGTGTCGGCTTGACACGCTCAAGATTGAAGGCAACCCATTCTTAGCAGTTATTGAAAATGGTGCTTTCAATGGGCTGTTTTCCTTGCACAATTTACAGCTTATTCAACATGTGTTAGGGATATTGCGGAACAACCAGTTTCTTGGATTATCATCCTTAAAGAAATTGTATTTAAGATGGGACAAAATACATACCGTGGAGGTTGCAGCATTCAATGATTTATTCCATTTAGAGGAGTTGGATTTGTCTGGCAACGACATCATTCATTTTGACAAATCTATGTTCGCTGACCTCAAGAACTTAAAAAAATTGTTTAGTCCGCATTATAAGTTTTGCTGCATAGCACCATATTCACTACTGAAATGCCAACCAGACGCGGATGCATTTTCAAGCTGTTCTGATCTTATGGCTAGTGGATCTTTACGAGTTTTACTGTGGGTAATGGGAATCTCATCTCTCCTTGGAAATTGTCTCGTGATTGTTATAAGAGCCAGGTCTACAAACCAGAATCAGATTCATTCATTCTTAATATCTAACTTAGGAGCAGCAGATATGGTCATGAGTGTTTATCTTTTGACTATAGGTGGCGCTGACCTTACATATAGAGGACATTATATTGAAGAAGACGAAAAATGGCGTGCATCACCAATCTGCAGCCTATCTGGAATCGCAGCATCAACCTCTGCTCTCGGATCACTGCTCATGCTATTAGCCACTACCTTAAATATATTTCATGTCATAGTATTTCCCTTTAGTGGCCATAGATTGCAAAAGATGGGGGCTGTCGTTTTGGTACTTATTATATGGCTTTTGGCTTTCTTAATGGCTGTGTTTCCTCTAATATATTATCCTTACTTTATGGGGAAATACTATGGACGTTCGACGGTGTGCCTGCCACTTCATATCACTTCAGAAAAATACACAGGGTGGCTGTATTCCTTTCTATCATTATCCACACTACCAACAGTCGCCACTGTAATATTACTTATAGCATATGCGTCTATGTACATATCTATCCAAAAAGCAAGTGTCTCTGCAAGAAAAAAGACGTCACAAAATGTTCGTGTATTTCGTCAAATGGCTTTGATTATTCTGACAGATCTCTGCTGTTGGATGCCAATCTGTATCCTGGGTAAGTGGATCTTGGAATGACTTACCACCGGAGACGAGAGCAGCTCTAACGCAAAAGGGTGTTAATAATATACTCTCACTAATGATGTAGATAGGAACATTTGGCAAGCAGATGTTGGGACGGCATTACTTCTTTTACCCCGCAATACAGGGCTTGTCTAATTTTGATATTGCGTTGAAGATACGCACACATGTGGTGTACACAGTTAAGCCCAATCTGTTCTTCTTGAACCCAGCAGAGAAGTTCAATTGATTCAGATTTCACAAGTGTTAATCGTCATTATTAGATGAAACGTCGCGAATATATTACAACGCAAATGAACCAAACAGAGATGACTGTAAGGACAAAGAAAAGACATAGCTACAGTCCCATGATTCATGTTTGGAATAATTTAATCCTTTAATGTGTGTGTGTGTGTGTGTGTGTGTGTGTGTGTGTGTGTGTGTGTGTGTGTGTGTGTTTATGTGTGTACATACATGTATGCACATATTTATGGATATGTGTGTATGCAAGTACATATGCACGTCATATTTATTAACATTGCTTAGCCTCTGCTAAGCCCCTCTGTATAGTGCCTGTGACTGTCGCCTTTTGTTGTTGTCCCGTGCTTGCTGCGTACGCCTTCTGTTAGCTGAGGGATGTCTACTGCCCAAATAATCAACTCTATGCTACATCTTATGCCCTTTAAACGATGTCCCAGCTACAGTGTTAACTTAATGTACACTTACTCCAACGACACAAATTTCGAATCATTGTTGGTGTTTGTGTAATGTTCTATCAAAACGTATGCTAACAGAAGCACTTCATTGGTTTCAAATGATCATATTCCGCGAAGACGTCGGATTCTGGATTATCGATCTAAATGTATGTATGTATATCTCATATGATGACATCCTCCTTTTTGGAAAGGCATCTATCTTCTGAAATATCAATGAAGCGTAAAATGAATAAACTGGTCAATAATGTACTCAACGCACATTCCCATCAAAATTGAGTGGGTCATGGCAATTTAGTTAATAATAAACAGGGCTGTATTTTCCGTCTTTCCTCAGCTGAGTTTGGTATTCGAAGCACCTTGGTCTTGGGGTACAAAAAAAATTGCAATTTTGATACTTGAGGATTTATAGATACATAACTGTGGATTATCATTTTAGTTGGAATGCTTATAGAATGTAATTTGGCTGGGGAGAGTTCAGACCAGAGTTTTATCTTTTAAACTCCCCGCACCCCTCCCTTCACCCCACCCCCATCCCCCAAACACTGGAGTTTTATCATGTGAAAATATTCCGCAGATATATAACCACGGTACATCCCTATCATATCTGAAGTCAATATGATTCACAGTTTTGGAGATGCAATCGTCTTTGTGCAATGCTATAAGAATTCCAGTTGAAATGACAACCCACAGTATTGGATAAGCACTGAAATTCCCATAAAAAATAATAACAATTATGAAAATAAATGAAAAAAAATAAAAAAATAAAAAAAAGTATTGTTTACATAAGGGATATGAAGCTTTTATGCCATATTTTTTCACGATGCATTTGTATTAAGATCTATCTCAAACTGAGCGGCGTTTAAGACTAGAAGACACACACACACACACACACACACACAAATAATACACAGAAAGGTTTGAGAAAAAAAAAGACGAGCAGCGCCACTTGTTATATCATAAAGATTTAGAGGTCTTTGAAATCTTCCTGTTTGATTTCGAAGAAAGTAGCTGATTGATTTTGTAGATTTTTATTTTTTTTTAATTTTGGAAAAAATAATAGAACATACATCAAATAAACAAAAAACGACTACATGTGCAAGCACAGAAGAGGACCACCCAAGGTACAACCCTACAAAATCTTAAGTGAATCTTGAAAACAATTATGGGAGTCAAGAACGTGGATCGTGAGAAGACTAACGAACGTACAACAAAGGACTGACCATCTTATCATTTTAGCTGATTTACAAGTCAGCTAAACTAAAATAAATGTAATTAAAGGTGTTATAATCTATGAATAACTTTGTGTAGTCCTTCCACTATAGACATTACGACTAGGTTTCTGCATTGCTTGTATAACTTTGGAGAAGTTGAAAATACCCTGCCATTCAAAATTTCATTAAAAATTAGCAAAGACTTTTGGTAAACTTTTCAAAATTGAGGTTTCCTAGAACTGCTATTTTGAAGCAATATGCTCAGTGCTAGTTATGCAAATTGTTTTGACGATTGTCTGAAAAAAAAAAAAAAACTTAGAAAAATATAAACATCATTGCAGTGTAACTATTTAAATGACCTGTGCGATTTTCTCAAGGGACAACCAAGACAAACTCCAAGTGGACTTGACTCACTGCTTTTGAAAAAAAAGTCGAAAATGGGAGGAGGGAATGATTAGATGGATGATGTTACATGGGTGGATGGGCAGCTAAAGACCTGAAAAGCTCATTTAACCCATGGTGTTGTTGAGTTAACATTCATTTCCTTCATATTGATTAATCTTGAGTAATAATATAAATAATTGTGCGGCCAAATATGACGGTACACCCATTTTGCAAGATACTAAGGTTAAATGATCATTTTTCTGTGACAACTCATGTATTCTTCTGGTGAAATTGTGTGACTTCACTTTTAAGATATGTGTCTAATTATTTCTTTTGCCTCTGCGCAAACAGAACCCTTAATAGTACATGGTAGAAAGAAAACTCAGTTCGTAGTAATTCAGATTGAATGATCAATTAGACGTTTGTTCAGAGAAAAATATCTTTCTGTAATTATATTCCACAGCCATATACTTGACTGTGCAGTCAATCTTTCTGCCAAAGCCAGGCCCATGTGACGATAAAAATATCGTGGAACAATGTTCATTTAGGTGTAATAAGGACATTATGTAGCAGCTGCACAAAAGCAATGTCTCTGTGAACGGTCTTAAAATGTACAAAAAAAAATAGTTCGTTTCTGAACATTGAAAAGTGCAAAATGAATAGTCTCAGCACAAACCAAAAGTTGTGAGTCCTTCTCTAAAGACTCCTTAAATGTTAAAATGTCAATAAAAGTGGCATGACTTCACATGGCTTCTGTTGTCAACTTTATATTGTGTGATATCGACTTGCTGAAATTAACTGTTTTTTGTGTCTTTTGCTGCATCTATATACAGGTTTTGCATCGCTGGGAGGTAATGTTCGTCTGCCTGGGGACATCTATGCCTGGTTTGTGGTGTTTATTGTACCGATTAATTCCGTATTGAACCCTTTCATCTACACTATAACACCAATTCTCCAAAAGGAAAGGTACAAATATTAATATGTATTTTTCTGGTCATATTTTGCACACTTATTCTCTGGCTTTAGCTAATATAAATTGAATGAATGGTAGAACTGGAAACGAGAAGGTTTTCCAAAATGCAACTGACTCCATTAATGTATTTAGAGTAAGGATAAACCTTTTCGGTGCAGCTGGTTGCATCTGTTTGAAATTAAAATATAAATTGTTGTCCTTTGTGACATTTCAATTCCCTATGCAACCCTTATATAATCGATAAATATAGTGAAAGTGAAAGATACATATAATCTCATTATAACTGTGCAGTAGACGCGTCATAGCAACCTTGATACGCTTTGGCCGGGAAGGTGGCTCTTGCAGGTGATGTTATACAAGCATCAGGTCTGCCATTGGAATTCCACAGAAAAAAACAACAACAAAATATAGAACAATATTTGAAATGAATTACAAATGCTTACGATAAACAGTTTTTAGTGAACGTTTTCTCAAATGGAAAAGAAATAGGAAAATCTGTGTTTTGCACAAATTAGAGTAAAATTCCAAACTTTAAATATATCTAGTGGTCTAGTTATTAAACGTGACTAATCAGTTGAAAAGGGGATGCCTCTTATCAGCGCAACTGATGCTCAAAGGCTTCTTACATTGATTGCAATAAATGGTTTGACCTACAAATATAGCACATACACATGATTCTCTGTTATATTTTTTGAACAATAAGTACACTATACAAGTTTAATGTAATGATATTCTGAAGTAAAGATGAGTTGAAGAAATTGTTCATTTAGGTTTGATTATTCCTTTTTCATTTTTATGGATTTCTCTGTGAGTTTTAGACGTTTTACCACTAATTTGCAGGGGTTTGGAAGGTCATAGAAACATGATTTCATTGTGGGTCATTGCAAATTATATGACGTGGAAGGTAATTTCGTTTATTTATGAATCCTAACACATGCAAAAGTCAGATTGTCAACTTCATTTCGCAGAAACAAATAGACTGATAATGCCTTAAAAGGCTTATGACTTGTAGTTGTGTCTCCTTGTCCAGAAACATTTAATACTTGTCTTGACCGTATACCTAGTACTGACTTCAATACACTTCTCAAATACTCTGTGGTACTTGGTTCGCCTGAATGATGGGCTTATCAAAACAGACGGTTGCATTTTTGGTGAATGTTAGACCAATAACGTTGTCAATACGTGACCTATGGCCTCTGAAAATGTGGCAAATACAGACACACGATCCTCATCTTCCAAACACGATTCTTGAATTATGCAAAATGTCAAATGACCGACCGTATCTATTGTTGAATTAAAATAGTGATGATGTTCTAAACTTAACCCTCTGAAAAAGGAATCAAATACAGAAAAAATTGTCTTTGATTTTCAGTAGGCTTTTAAGAAAAACAGTATTGCTTGGTGGATATGAAATTCAGGGGGCCAGCCGTTCCCGTAAAGAGCCAGAGTGGTAAAATCTATGATTGGGTAGGACACGGACAGGTAGACAGAATGGCAGGGGAACCACAACCCTTCATTTGTAGTGACGATAGGGTAAAATGATTCAATGCATGTATATCTAATATTGTGACCATTTTTATCCTTTTAGTTGTCCAGTTATGGTCCTCATACCATATTGCAACCCAGATATGGCGTGATTTAATCTCCCACTTGAACTTTCCACTTTTTAAGTAAAAGATTTGAATGTGGAGGTTGTCAGTATTTAAATTAAGTTACCTTTAGTAATGCGATTTAGTGACATTTGTCTTATTTTAGGTTATGTCAAAGCATTTTTCCATGTACAAGAAACAAAAACCACTCTTTTAACCCACTTACGACTACGAACACAACACGACCTTTTCAAAGCCAACAAGGTAAGTAATGGACACCTGAGCATCCTGAAAATTTGTTGATCAAGTACGCTGTGCACAGACAATTGCTTTAGATGTACTGTGGCAATTGCAAAGACGATTATTAGTTTAAAATGACTGCTCCTGAAGCAGTAGAGTGTTGCAAGTATACATTTTGATTAAAATTCTTCGAACTTTTGCAAACAAGTACTACTTATTTTTTTAATTTTCAGATATAGAGCTGGGCTGACAGAAAACAAATCTTCTGAAACTTTAGACCTGGTGAATCATTAAGGACTTTTATTTCGAATGTTTTTATCCCGTTCACTTTATATTATTTAGAAAAAAATGTACCCTGATATGCTCCTCTTATTCATGATATATACGCTAGATACAGCCTGGATAACTGTCATTTACCACCTTTGTTTCCACTTGCTGTTGGTAACAACTGTTCTAGAGATTCCAATCAATGCCAGCTTGTTCCTGTTGATACGCTGATCTAATGACATAGTTCTGTCTACCAACCAGTCACTGACAAACTGATCATTCAAAATGTATCTCCCCAACTTTCTGTGGTTTGTGCAAAGATTCTGCTATACAGGAATAATTGTTTCGCTGGTATCAAATGTAATCATGCCTTCGCTGGCCTCCTGAAAAGTTTGATACTAAACCTGTTGAAGACAGCCACAAGATTGTGGCATTCGTACCAAACAGCCTTGACAAGGTATTTGTTTGCTTATAATATAATGTGACAGTTTGTGTGACTTTTCGAGTCAGACAATTCCTTAATTGGCTCACAGTCCTCACTACTTGTGGACCAGGTATATTCCAACACAAGAGAACATTTGGATAATCGGTCAGGCCAAAAGGAGCCTAAATCTTTTTGTGCAAAAATGGGTTTGTTCATGTACTTGACCCAGTTGTATTGCAGAGAACACAACTTTGACAATTTGTCTTTTGTGTTGCAAGGTGACCATATCATATTTGTAGACCTTAGCAATTTGTACATTTGGATGGCTCTGCCATATTCAGAGAAAAAGCTGGAATCCAGTGAGTAGTTTCTGTGGTTAAGGACAGTAAATAAAGGGGTACGCATGTATGTACTTGTTAAAGCTTGCATCACAGAGAGAACTATTATCTGCTTTTGCCATGTGCAAAAGCTCAAAACCTTCTGAAGCCTGTTTCACTATAGCAAAAGAGTATACAAGGCACTAGTTGTAGTTTGATGTGCTTGTCTCAAATATGTGACATGACAAGCAATCAGGAATCAGTCACCTCTACCGGCAGATGCTATTTGTGATAACTAGTACCTGTGTTTGCCCACTGACTCACCACCAGTCACGTGCGTTCAAGACAGTCTTTCATTTATAAAAGCTACCAAATGTAAGTACAAACTGGCGATGTCCATGAGTCTCTGGCCACTTTGTTTTCAAATTAGCTTTGGCATACCAAAGGGACGTTGATTGAATACTATGGCAGGGCAGTTCTTTGTTCTGCATTGAAATGTTGCAAATCAGTTTTTGTTCACAGGCTGCATGGAATATCTGATCATTGTGTGATCATTTAATGCTTTTGCACAATAGGCCAGATATGGTTTATTTTCAGTCTTATGCATTTGGTTCTTTAGAAAACAAATTTTACTTGTCCCAACTCCATATATCTCTCTTTTCTATATATGTGTAGAGGTTTCCTATTCAAAGTTGTGAAGTGGAACCTTTAGCAGGAAACCTAGATGTCGGGGAAAATAGGATGAATATCCTGTTAATTTGTAATGAGCAATCCCTGATTGGTTTTGCTCAAGAACAGACACTAGTTAGAGACTCAGGATGATCGCTATTCCAAACGTAGAAATCGGATGTTGGATAAAAGAGATACCGGTTCCATGTAAAGAATTTGTGAATATTGTGAAATAGGATTGTCGCCAGAAGCAGTTGTCATCATTGTTTTATTCATTAAGGGAGGATAAACATGTCTACTATGAAAATAGCAAATGCTGTCACCCACTTCAGAAAGGCCGATGCACCATTTTATCATATGAAATACTGATACCCAGTTAGAAACATTTGCCAATCTATCTCCGTTTACATGTAAGTGTATGTAACGTGAGCCCTGTATAAAGCCACTGGGGTTGCGATGTCTCTTTTGTGCATAAGCGACGTGTTTTTCTTACCTTGCAAAGGTTTCACACAATTGTGCTTCAAATGTTGGGCAGCTATCCAGTAGGATCATATCATTGACAGGTCACTTTTTGATACTCCATTCTTCAAAAAATTACATTTTTCAAAGCAAACAGTGAAGAGGGCACTCAAAATTGACAGTTATAAATGAGAGAACCAGTGCAGGGCTTTACACGTTCAACAATATGCCTGTAAACGATGAGCTGCACGCTCATGTTACATGCTATCAATGGCACAGTTCTACTCACCAGCTTTGCCTGTCTTAGAACATCAGCAGAGCTTTACAACATTTTCTGTGACCGTTGAGAATAGACAGTTTTGCCAGAAGTCATGCTTTGAAACTGGGCCTGTGCACTTTGTGATCATACATCACATAAACTTGTTTTAACCTGGTGCAATACATTTGTGGAAGAACTGATAACTAAACTTAAGCACCTTGATAGTGCTTTCTAATGCTTGAATGTCAGCATGTACATTACCTTTTCAGCAAATGCAATTCCGTCTCTAGTGGAGACATTTTGAGAGACACTGCCACTGTTTGTTTATGTATCATGCAAGCCCTATTGTACCGACTTAAATGAGAGCTATCTTTGTATTCTATTTTACAGCAATCATACCTGTATGAGCATCCTTCTCTGGCATATATCAGTGTATTTTTTTCTGCTGCACCAGTTTATATACTCGTATTAAAACACATGAAACCGCGAAGACAATGTTTTGTTTGACCCAGTTTATTAAGTCAACTGTGCCCTAGACAAAACATGGACAAGGTATCAAGTTTATTAAGATATTTTACGACAGAATGCTATGTGTATCCTGTCTGACATCTTGAAATTACAGTGAATACTTCAAACAGTTAAGGGTCAGACTTCATCGAATTTCATCTAAATTTGCCAGCCTCAGAGTCAGGTGGTTCAAGCACAGCTGCTGCAAACGTATTGGGTGAGATGAAAGAACCACAATCAACGTTGTTACTGTTAAGTTTTGTTGAATGTAAAGATGTATGCCTTATGCCAAACAGCTTATCTTGCAATTTAAAATAGAGTCAGCAACAAAAATAAAATATTGGTATGAACATCTGCCAGCAAACAAATGGCAGGCATAATCATAAGTATACAGTCAGGTGCAAGAAATGCAAGAACAAGAAAACAAGTTGGGACCAGTAAAGTAAAACTAACCTTGCTGGCTCACAAAAAGTAACGAAGAGTCAAAATGAAATAAATTAGTCCAGGATAAAACAAAAACCGACATTCTGAAAATGCAAACGCGACAATGACAACAAAGCTAAATACGACAAAAGGTAAAGATATAAGAAAAAACCAAACTTGCTGCTTCTAATAGCAGTGTGAAAAAAATCATTCATGAGTTGAAACACGTGGTCATCCATGAAAATCCACTGTTGGTTTTGAGCCTGTCCTCTCAACCTTTTTACAACTTCAGGCAGCAGTTTTTTTCTCTCTCTGAAAAAAAAAAAATATATTACTACTTAAAACCCACAATATTTCACTTCTGCCAAAACCAAAAATGGACATGGTAGGCCTGCCACGTCTAGGTGTTTGTGAACTGTCAGTCTGAGAGCTAACAACAAAAGCAAAAAGTAGGACTAGATCGTTTGCGTGACATTTATAAACCTGGAACATCACAGCAGCACTCTACCACAACAACACTTCATCTCATATATAACCATAAATCAGGGAAAATACAAAACACTGCACAACATATTCAACGAACTATTTATCATATGGTGCAGAAAACAAAATGTTACCCACATTCATTTATTCCAATCCAACAATGACAGCAGAGTAATGAGCAGTAAAAGGCAGATTTTAGAATTAACAAAGCATCATTATTCTGCTTTCAACAGCATGTGAAGAAAGAAATTTCACTGATCAGTTGAGGTAGTTTTTAACTGGTTTCTTAACCTTACATATACTCTTCTGTAGGTCAAAACGTTGGTTTGCTTTGAAGCATATAGGCATGACCACTTAAAACACATTTTGATTACTTCCACCGAAGGTAAAAACCGACCTGGTAGGTCTGATAGACATCAGCTTTGATGAAAATCTTTTTAAGGATAATCAAAGAAAAGAAAGTAAAAATGTCAACAACCACAGATAGGTTTTGACCACACATGCGAGGATTGGATGTAGATCAGAATTATTACTTGGTCATTTTCTCTTTGACTAATAATTAAAATGAAAAAGAAAATGCATGGTACGTTTAATAGATGAATGCAAGATTTGCATGTTTCTACCTTTCATACAAATGAACGTAGTGCTAATATGGCACAACAGAAACTGTAGTGGATGTTTTCGAGGAAGATTGACCCTGCATAATAGCATTGGCTCTCAAATGCATGGGAACAGCTACTCACTGAGCTTTGTGACACAGAACTTGGCAAATTGTCGAAGTCTGCATTTTCATTTCCCAGAAACACTGTTGTTAATCTATAGCTAGGGAAATAGTGCAGTTCATCTTGTCAAGACAGCAATTTAAACTGCTGGTAATGATGAACAGCAGTTTGAACACAAGAAGTGTCCAACCTGCTACCATGGTGTGAATGTGTAAACGTTGGAGCCAATTTGTGCTAAAATTGCTGTTATGTTTGCTGGCTGGACTTCAAATTAAATATGGTCGCAACAGAACCTCGTTCAAGTAATCTACTGCACGTTCGCAGTTAAAAATGTTGTTCCTGGACGTGCTCAGCGGAATACGCTGCAATCCGTTATTTGAACCCAATGGTCCTGGGTGTGTAAGTAATTTGCAGCAAAAGGATGTGTAAACCCTTGAATATATTACCTTTGAATATTTCGAATTGTTTTCCGTAATAGTAATAGTAATGAAAAAAAATCAGCTTATTTCCTTGTTAGAAGAGATGGCGAACATGGTTTTCATGAGAATAAACATAGTTACAACAGCATCACCTGTGAAGCCATGCGAAATGGAAATGATCCATAGTATTTTAAGTAAATCACATGACCATTATTCAAGGATCCCAACCCGTAATGCAAATTCTATAGTCCTTATTTTCTGTATACGTGTATCAAACAGACTCACATAGCTAGATAAAAATTCAAAATAAGGCAATCTTATACAAACAAGTATAATTCTTGCCAGACTTGTAACAGGCGATGGCGTTAAGGGCAGCAGTGGTTCAAGTTGTTCCGCTCAAGCTTAGAATTGAAACCTCATAACTTAGCTTCAACCAGAATCCAAGATAGCAACGCACGCTACCTTATTGATGAAGTATATAAGAGCTCTTGGCAATTAAAGATGTTTTTCATCAGAGGAATCTATAATTTTCTGTGGAATGGGCGGTGTCTGTCCCCAGCAAAGAAGCAAGCTGAAGCCCATATAGCCATATAAAAGGATTTTGAAGAGACGGCAATGTGCACAAGAAAACAGCCCAATCTGCTCAATTTGAACGGCCCAAGCCCAATAGCGAAAGGTAGTCCTTCTAAGAAGGATCAATGTTCTAAAAAAAAAGCATCACCGTGGTATTGAAGGGTTTATTTATCTGATGCGTATAGGCAATTTTATTCTTGCTTGCAGTGCAGCTTTCCTGAATTGAACAGTTTTTATTTCCAGAGGCAATTGTGCATCGGAATTTGCTATTTGTGAATTATGCACATGACACAATGACGATCCGTGAATATTTGAAGCTAAAACTCTTATCAGCTAACCATGTTGCCTTTATCGTACGAAACATATGTGTATCCTTGGTAAGACTAGAACAACAGGAGATCTGCCCACTACTCTGTGATGACAATATCCTGGTGCTGTATGATAGCAAAGTAAGTAGTGTGGTCACAATATGTTTTCGAAGGGTGAGCATATCACTAATCTGAATACATGAAGGCTCAAAGACACTGAACTTTGTAGCGACATATCATTCAAACAGTAGTCAGGTTTATCATCCAACAAATACTGATGAGAAAATCGGAGCAAAACCCTTGTAACGGAGCCTACAAATATTGGAAGTGGAAGATGAATAACTTATTGTTGATGACTGCTGGATCTGTTTGCTTTTGGCAGTTAAGGTATCTCTTTAGTAGTCTCAATTATTATACTATATTCATTTTATATTACATGTATCAACTGTGTGATAGTGTTTCCCTCATATGCATAGTGTTATGAAGTTGCCGAGCATTATTTTTAATAGAGTATCAAGGAAACAACATCCATGTGGGGTGTATCATTATTGTCGCAACATTTTTGTACAAGGACAAAAGTAAGGGACAGATTTAAGTAATCACTGGTCAACTCTGGTACCCAGCATTTGAAACCAGTCGAACAGCATAGGCAGCTGAAAGGGTTTCTGAAGAGGTTATAACTGACATACATATCTAAAGGTCTTGACCAGATGTTGCATGGGTATTTACTAGGACCTGTTTGTATCTGTGCATCTACACTCAACAGAAGTTATAATTCGATAACAAAACTAAATCGGCGATTGCCATGCTCTGCATCACAGTTTGTCCATAAACGTAAGTCTCTCAATCATGTCATTTGCTAGAATTCCTGCAAAGTTCCTCGTCCATAAATCATCTAATGCATCACTATAAATGCCATGCATAGAGATGCCATTGATGATTTTTTTTTTACCTCTGTAGACCATAGGGGTCAAGTAACATTTTTACAGAAACCCCTAAGTATAGACTTGTTTCTACATTACCGAAAATGTTCGCTGTATAAACATTTTATGTAGATTGCACTCAATATCATGAACTGGAAATATTTGGTGTGTAGGCACACAACCGCATCTACAAATGCTGCTAACTATAATTGGCCAATGTTGAAAATGAACCAGGATTTCATAAGGATATGTCTTCAATTAGGGTGTCATATTAACTACTCTGAGCCGATGTTTACATAGCTAAGATGTGTCTGACTTGGCTGCACAGAGACCTGAACATTATTGCTGGGACACACATACACACACACACACACACACACACACACACACACACACACACACACACACATGCATATACATATATATACATATATGTATACATATATATATATATATATATATATATATATATATAATAATAATAATAATAATAATAATAATAATAATAATAATAATAATAATAATAATAATAATAATAATAATAATAATAATAAAACGCATGCCTAGTTATAAATCTGTTACTGGATTTAGGTACAGTTACGCTCGCGTTCAAGTTAACAAACGCCAAACGCACCAACGTTTCCCAAACACTTTCAGTGAAGGTCAAACGTTTTGCAAACGCGTAGCAAACACTTTGCAAACACTTCCCAAACGCTTTACAAACACTTTGCCAAACGCTTTCAAACACTTTGCCGAACGCGTTTGGTGAAAGCCGAACGTTTTCAAACACTTTACACTTTGCGCCAAACGTATGTGATACATGTACATGTACACTTGGTAATCTAATTCTGATGGCAGGAATATTTTCACCAAGTATCTAAAAAGCTTTTTAGCACCTAAAAATCCCAACGACATGTACATGTCTTCATTTATGGATAAGCCAAAAAGCTCTACTATGTATATTTCACAGTAAAGTTGAAATCATGCTTTTAAAAAACAAAATCAGTTCTATCTGACAGTTTGTACATATATCACTTACAATGCATGTGTATATATTGTAGGCCATTCATTGTTTTCTTGTTTGCGTGACAAATTGGCAACAAAAGCTACCTTCTAATATGTACATGACACTACCCACTGAATTTGCTTGAGTGGACGTAAACTAATATCAGCTTTTCAGTTGAATTAGACACTTGGGTAAACGTATTTGGATTGTGTTTTATATAAATATATACCACCTATAATGCTGGATAAGTGCGCATTTACATGTAGGTACATCATATATTGCTGGACCTGTTGAAAATACGTTTGGAGATTCTTCATCATTTAAATGGAAGTGTTTGAAATGCATAGTGTTTGAATGCTTTTGTGAAAGTGTTTGAAATCGTTCGGGTACTTTTTCAACGCGTTTAGAAAGTGTTTGAACGCGTTTGGATAAGTGTTTGGTAGCTTTGCGAAAGTTTTGGAACGTTTTGTAAAAGTGTTTGATATTTTTTCCAAACGCTTTCCAAACGCTTTCCAAACACATTCCAAACACTTTCCAAACTCATTCCAAACGTTTTCAAACGTTTCCAAACACAAGGCAAACACCAGCAAAACGCGAAAAAGCGTTTGGCTGTTAACTTTTAGCCGGGCGTAACTGTATATTAGAAGCTTTTTGGTCGCTGATATAAAAGGTTGTCTTGCCCAGGACCTTTTTAGTGTATTATGTGATGTTTCTTTCATTAAAAGATATTTATCTTTACAGGGCCCAGTGCCAGCATTATGCCATGCTTTAGCATCTACTTCCACTACCAATCAATCTGCTGAAAGCTTATTTTCCTTTGGGAGACTGTTGGCAAGAATGCTTCGTGTCCTCCAGCACCACAGAGATAAATGTCCATCTCTACATTTAACAGTTTAATACTTCAAAACAATATTGTACATTCAATCTTTGGAAGAGATTGCCCAAAACCATCAAAATCTACAAGATGAAAGAGGAAAAGTTATAAACAATAAAATGTAAACTGTTTATAGATTTCCAGGTACACGATATACGAGATGGAGAAGGAATCTGCTGATTTCATCCATCAAATTCAGAAGGCAAACTAATCTATAGAAATATTTCAGATCCCATGCCAAAGTTTGCATCATGGGTTGCCTGCACGTGCTCTGCTTAAAGTTAGTGGTAGCATTTTATTTGCAATCAGTTGCTTGAGACACAAATTTATTGTTGACCACTCATATAGCAACTATAAGGAAATGGACACAATGTCAAAACACACTGCAATATTGGGAAACGAATTTATATGTAATGACCCCATGAATACTGTATGACACTTCATTGAAATGTCATACCTGCAGAACATGAATGACAGAGAAACAGGTCCTGGAAAAAATGTTAACATATGCATAGTGTGACCTTAATTTACATAGTACAACGTCATTGTTGTTTCATGACACATCCTTTGTGTATACCCATGAAGTTCACAGAAGATCTAAGCATTGCTGGAAGACATATTGACTCAAACAAAAAGAGAACATATTTACCTTTACTTTCATAGTCCAAAGTCATTGTTACGGCATGACACCCGGCAAATACAGAGAGTACATGTACAAAGTACTAAATAACATAATCGGTTTAATACAGAGTTACAAACCCATGCAAATTATATCAACAGACATACATTGTAAAAAGTGTGGTACGTTTAAAGTGATATCAAATAAAAAGGTACTCTTCTTTTAAGTAAATAAACAGGCTTATCTATTATATATATTTAATTTTGTTACGCTCACTGAACTCTGTTGGTATGTATCAGACGCTCCCAATGAAGGTGACAAGGTTAGCCAGGCTTTTGTTACACGCATTTCTTGTTGTCACCTTTGTATATGTATAATGTACACTATTCTTCAAAGTAGACATATGTCCAACTACAAACAGAAGCTCACTCTTATGGTGACGAGTGTGTATAGCTTTTAGTTACCAATGTAAAACCAGCAAGCTGATGGTCTTAAGTCTGGATGAATGCCCTGCTATTGATGTCACTATGTGCACAATGGACTTTTTTCATTGACCTTAATGCGAAAAAGGACTTATGAAAACTAACAAACTATAGTGAGTTCCAATGAGAATATTAGTTCTCACAGTTTGATAGCAATCAACAAACCAATAAGGCACTGCTTCCACAGTCCATGCCAATTGATTGCATTACATTTTGCACAAAAACGCTCACAAAATCAAGAATAAATGAGTTGGTGAAAGTTTTTAATGATTTGCATGTATTGCAAAGGGGGACTTTTAATATGTTATATAATGGCTGTGTGATCGGTTATTTTCTCCTTGGACTTCCTGCTCCTCTCTAAGAGCTTCTTACTCTATGTGTAGAACTTGTGTATTGCAAGGTATTAGTTATATTGACCTTTCAGCTTTTCACCATCAGAGCATATGGGAGCGATGGACCAATTGGTTTGGTCAGGTTTGTCCTCTATTTGGCTCATACATCCATGCAGGTATTGGGGTTCTGGAGTAGCATTGGACCCACTGTAACCATTCTGTGTATGGATAGGCCATATCTAAGTGTAGAATGTGCAATTAGAGGATAATAAACAGGTTCCGGGTATAGCTGAAACTGTCTGTGTAAAGTATCAAGGAAGCAGGGGAAGATTGCGATTTGCTGAATGGTTGAAATCATCAGCAAAGGATTTACTCGGTCATCCTTGGGAGCTGGTTAAAGAAAAACGCTTTTTGTTTTCTGTCCATTTTTTCTAATCATATAAGGGTTTATATCAAATTCGCCACATATTACATAGGCATTGTTAATATTTGTGATATGTCATAAACCTCCTGGCAATGCATTCATCATGTACATTAACAGACAAGATACTTTTATGCATTCAACATATTGACAGCTCACCTATTTGTTAATCCAACATTACACATACTTGACACCTCTAGACCAGAGATGTACTGATAAGTGGTAACTTCCATGGATGTCTCTTGGGAAAATATATGGTGTCATTGGTCAGAAATATCAGTGTTTGTTTAACTGAGTTTTCAAATTAGAATGAAAAATAAAATGCAAAACCAGAGAAAAAACATGCACTATTCGAGTTAGATTATGATGGAGAAAATGAATCGGGAGACAATATGATGCGGGCCAAAATGTTATCAATGATGTAAAATGACTGAAAGCAGGTAAAGAGAATACTGACCAGGATGACTACTCCAATCATATAAATTAACCAATTTTTCTTTGTCTACCTGTCTTCACTGCTATTCTTCATGCTAAAGCATGGGCATGGGTCTGTAAGCATGTTAAATGTATCCATTTGCCAGGTTCACGTGATAGAGAGAGACATTAGGAAAGGGAGAGAGAGACAGACAGACAGAGACAGAAAAATACAGAGAGAGAGAGAGAGAGAGAGAGAGAGAGAGAGAGAGAGAGAGAGAGAGAGAGACAGAGAGGGACAGAGAGAAAACCTCAAACCTCTAAATGACACAAATAGAGTATGAAGCATTGCTTTCAGGTGCTTAGCAGGAAAGATATTCCTCGGGGTGATACTCAATGGCAAGTGACATGTTCTAAATAGGTCTATCGCCCAAAAGTTTTATGTTTTTGTGCATTTATTGTTTGTCAGAATGTGAGTATGTGTAACTATATAACAGAAATGCTTAAGATGTTCAAATGATGCTGATTGTCACAACAAAGGCATTTGAATGTGTCGAATATGTTAAATTGTTCAGATCTCTAACAGATAGGGATTAGGCTGGTGCTCTCTGGTCTATTGGTGAATCAGCGTGTATCTGTCATATGGAAAACCATTTATTCCAAACAATTTCAATCCAATAATGGGGTTAATCAAAGAGGGACTTGATCATCTTTCTTTCTTTCTTTCTTTCTTTCTTTCTTTCTTTCTTTCTTTCTTTCTTTCTTTCTTTCTTTCTTTCTTTCTTTCTCTCTCTCTCTCTCTTCCTCTCTGTCTGTGTGTGTCTGTCTCTCTCTCTCTCTCTCTCTCTGTCTCTCTCTCTCTCTCTCTGTCTCTCTCTCTCTCTCTATATATATATATAGTTTACAAGGCTGAAGAGATGTGGCATGTGATGTCGCAGGTGTATTACCTTTATGGCTGCCCTTACATTAGCAGAAATCATTGAATTGTAGCTCCCTCTATGTTATCTGTGACCCAATTATTGAAAGTGTGCTCGTGTTTTACACGAGAATTTTTCTAACCCAAGTAAAGTTAACATATGTCTATAGGCTGCATCAAATATTATCCTTTTCTCTATTTTTACAGATTGCATTTTATCTCGTCTGTCAGGATAACCACACCAGTGTTACTATTAACACAGACAGCATTTATGTAAGATTATCATTGCTCGTCTTCAAAAAGATGTTAACCTGCACAAGGTTTAGTTTTGCAAAGAATTTCCTGCCATTTGCTGTCGAGTATTCAAAACACACTGCACGTTGTTGTATGGGTGTCATACAAGTGATACTTCCAGCAAATAACTGAAAAAAAGACATCATTTTTTACAAATTTCAAACCAAGAATGTAAGCAAAGTAAAATATAGCAAAAGTCACATATTTACCATCATACGAACAGTTATATTTCATTACCAATGTCAAGAAATGAATCACAAACTCCTGATTTTAGACAGGCAGTCTCTAGTGATGGGGAACTGATTGTTTTCAATGGGTCCTCTGAACGTTTGCAAAGATTTCATTAAATTCATACAGTAGTCTTTAAAATATATAGCCCTAACAACTTAAAGCCCAAAAAAGAGATATGGCAGGGCCAAAGATTTTAGTCACCTGACCTGTCAGTCAGCTGAGTTGAGGGAAAAGGAGCAATTGGTCTTGCATTGTTTACGTCACATATATATATATATATATATATATATATATATATATATATTGGAGCCTGATCGAGCATACATTTCGAAACCAAACTGGGTACTAGGTAACCGGTACACAATTCCGATTCCGATTCCGAACCGTTCGCGCTCGGTAAATGCAATTCAAACATGAAATAAATAAACTTAGACATCTTAGAATGTTCATTTAAAGCTTTATTTCATCTATACCGTCAAGCAACAACTCATTTATTTATATTTTTTGCTACTATTAGACACAAATATTTATCAAGGAAAAAATTATATCAGGAAGTCGCGCTGCTACAAAGCGCTGCGAGACAGTCTCAGTCTGAATTTAGTTCAACAATAAAAGAATAATTATTTCCAGTTAAATTCTACGTTGTTCAGTCTTAAACAAATAAGCATATTTGCTTTTTCTGGGTCTAAAGAAGCTGTCCTGTCTTTAATGGTCAAACCAGCGACACTAAATACTCGCTCTCTTGGTATACTAGAGCATGGAACAAAGAGATACTGCCTTGCTATTTTAGACAGTTTAGGGAAACTGTTTGCTCCGACATCTTTCCACCAGTCAATTGGATTTATTTTACGGGGAACCCTTGATGATCTGAGATAATCGTCCAGCTCATCGACAGGACTGCAGGATGTTTCTTGTGTTTCTTCAACTAAGTCGAGACAACCCCACAAAGGATCAAATTTCGCTCGTTTTGATGGGGGAGATTCATGAGCTGGTTGAGACCCAGAAAAATCGAGAACATCAGTGATGACTGAGAGAGAGTTCAGTTTTGCTTCAATGACTTCTTTCATTTGATTGATTGCTTCACCGTTTAACATCGTTATCTTAAACCTAGGGTCCAAAGCAGTGCAACAAATGTATATGTCATTAACAAACATGTTATCATACCATGTGCATAGGCTATTGTAGAGACTTTTCTTAAATGTTACAGTCCCTACATCATCAGGCTTGGGTTTAAAATTAACCTTGAGACTTTCGACAATTGGAATCACCAAGCCTGCATGGTAACGTCTGTTTCCGTAAGAACCCTCTAATGCCCCCTGTTCAACTGGTGCCAAAACCTCGGTAACACTACTACAAAGTTTCCACTCCGTCCCAGTAAGATTTAAATCTTGACAGTCTACACTGTTAAGAGCCAAAGATATTGGATCTTTGTTTTTTGTTTTTTGTTTTTTTTTTATCAGCCAGTTAAGCATTTGATATAATGAATTCCACCTTGTTTCGACATCTTGAACCGGTTTTGTCTCATGAATGTGTAAATCATGTTGTGTGGCATTCAATACTTCCATGTGTATTACAGACCTGTGAAAGTGACCAACAATTTTACGGCCTCTTGAAAGCAAGCTCACTACGCTCTTTTGTTTTAATACTGGGTCATGCACAACCAATTGTAGAGTGTGCAACAAACAAGGTACACTTGGCTCAGATCGCATTTCACAGGCTTTTACAATGTTTGTACCATTGTCCCTGACAAAAGTTTGTATTTTACCATTTATTCCCCATTCAGTAAAGTGTATGTCCCATTTTTCCGCGATTGCTTTGCCAGTGTGGGATTCATTAAACAAAGAAACGTTCAATACTGCAGATCTATGTTGAAAATCTTTATTGATATAATGACAGATAATACCCATGCAGGCATCAGTGGCCCTCGATGTCCACATGTCAGATGTTACCGCGACCGAGTCCACGGTAAGAATTTCGCTTAACATTGCAGTCTTCATGTGAGTGGACATATTGGGAATGACAGTCCTGCTGAAATGACGGGGTGTCAGCAAGGGGTACTGGGGCCAGGCGGAGTTAATGAGCTCTTTAAAACTTTTACCGTCAACAATATTAAAAGGCCGCAACTCCTTTATTATCACGTTGGCAATGAGTCTCGTTACATTTCTTGATTTAGAATCCTGAAGGTCCCAAATGCGCTTTGGCTGAAATGTATCTGTTATGACAGATTAGCTTGAAGTTGAATTTGATCTCATCTTCAAATTAGGGACAGGTGACTTTGCTCTTGAACTGTTATCATCACAGCTTATAACAAGCGGGTGTTTTGTCTTCATATGTCTCCATAGACTGCTTCTTCCCCACGACTCAGGCTTATAGCCCCCTGTATAGATACAATGGGGTGGATGATTATTTGATGTGTATATTTTCAGTCTACACAAGAAGAAGCTCGAGACAATTCGATATTCAATAGTTATTTCAGTCTAAATTTAAATCAATTTCGACACAGTACAATTCTTTCTTACCTCTGGAAACAAAGTCCCTACATGTATGGCATTAACCACGGCTTACGTCATCATCATTGAGAGAAAAATGCTTCCAAATGCTCGATTTTGCTCGTTTTAGGGTAGCCTTGTCAGCCATGGTCCCAGGAAGTAACGGGGAAACCATGCAACAGGGGTTCATAGCTGTTACCCTTTTGCACTGGGGCATTACAATTGTTAATATCATTAAGGCGATTAATGGAACCCATGTGACGCACTTGATTGCAAAGTGTCGTTTGTTGCATTGTTTAAAGTGTTTACAAGTATGAAAAGTAACCTCAGTGACCTTTTTGTTTAATTTTTTGGCCAACATTGACAGTGATAACCGAACCCAAACGTTTCGTGACTGTAATAACCGAACCTGGACGGGGCTTAAATCCCCAAACCCGGTAAGCTCGGGTTCGATCAGGCTCTAATATATATATATATATATATATATATATATATATATATATATATATATATATATATATATATATATATATAATCAAACAATGAGGGAAAAGTGAAAAGTATACACGGAGGAATTATCAAAGCATCAACATTCATCTAACAGTCCAGAAATAGATTAACTAGATTAAAAAAAAAATCAACCCAACAATGAGGGAAAATTTTAACACAGCGTAGAATGTGTACGAACCAATTATCAATATATCAACATTCATCTTCAAAAACCAGTCCTCTCAACCTTTGAAATATTCTTCATTAACTAAAATTATGTTTTTTTCTGAAATATATAGAGCTAAACACTTACCCCTCAAATCATCACTAACGAAAAAGCTGAGAAGAGACATGGCAGGCTGTAACATTTTGGTTCTCCCGAGTTCTCGGTAAGCTGAGATGACAGCGATATTCTAAAGGTGTTCAGTGTTTTTACCTGCTTGGCAAAAAGACCTCGTGACATATCCAGAAAACCCCATACATAGCCCACGACAGTCTGCTCCAGTTCATTTTAATCGCGTCACCACTGAAAGTCAAAAAGAACAGGGATTTCCCAAATTCTTTGTCAAAATTGTTTACAACAAAATGGATGGACATCAGACACATATTTGTAACTCTTTTAATATTTTAATGTCAAAATACAGATTGGATTTAAACACTTTATTGAGGTCGAATGCCCTCCAGCTGTTTCCGTATCCCGAATCATAAGCACATTCGCAGTGTAAACATATTGCAATGTTTATTTATGAGGTGTGTGAAGCAAGATATGGCAAATGTAGCTGAAACTTGATGCACGACAAACTCAGTGACATTATTTAGGATGCATGTACCACATAAGAACGAGGAACACTGTTCGGGTAAAGTGCAACATGTTTGGACTTGTTCCTAGCTTTGTGTACTTGTTGTGCCTTTTTTCTTTTCTTTTTTGTCGTTGATTACACTTTTGTGGTAGTTTGAACAATGTCATGTAGACTGAAAAATCAAAAGTTGAGGAAAAAGACCTTCAAACGCCAAGGACTCAGCAGTACTGTCGCAGTATTTCATAATTGTCATTTAGAGACCCGCCCTTGCGTTAGTTCAGTGAATTGTCTAGGGTATGGATTTGGAAAATGCTGCTGGTCCCTCCATGATGGGCTTTATAAGGTATGGGTTACTTTTAAAAATTTAACAGAAGCCAACCGGCCAAGCATTGCAAACAGCCTGTTCTCCTGTATGGGTCCATGAACAGGCGTGTTTGTTCAGTGATATCTGAAAGGGGAGGGGAAACCTGATACTGAAGTGGTGCCTTGAACTGACGTTTGGGCCCACAGGGTGAGATAATGGCGGATTTATTTTTTTTTGGGGGGGGGGGGGGGGCAGGGATATAACACTGGCCAAAATAGAGAATTCCTGCACACCTATTCCTTCATTTACCATTTTGTATAACATCAAACCACCATCTCGCCATTAATGTCTTTGTTGAAATAACCTTAATGTTTTTGTCAGAATGGTATTTTTAAAGTAGGCCAGGAGATACATCTTTAGTGCACTACAATCTTGTAATGTGGCCGGGGCGGACATGGCGAATACATAACTTGCCCAAACTTTTCGCGTAATGATAAAATAAAAATGCTGCATGACACTTGACTTTTAGAAATTAATGTCTGAAAAAAGATACTTTTGATACTACCTAGTTACGGAAATGTTACTCGCATTTATTCACAGCAATAAAAGAGAAAGGAAATTCGGGTCCAACAAGTCATAAAGCAGGAAAAGGGTACTTATTTGCTAACTGCATTGAATCGGGATTTCAACTTTACTGAAAAGGTCTTGTACCACAGGTCCTGATGTAGCAAATGGTATAAAGCTCAAAGCTCAAAATATTGACCATTGATAATGTCCTCTGCACAATATAGCTGTTGGACGTCCTTCAAATATTTGCCTTCATACCAGCGTAATGGAATTATGACAGACCAATAATTTGGAAAATGGTACAAATCCATGTCCCTCTGCACACACAGACGCACACACACACATACATACGTACATACATACATACATACATACATACATACATACATACATACATACATACATACATACATACATACATACATACATACAACATACATACATACACACACATATATATATATATATATATATATATATATATATATATATATATATATATATATATATATATATATATATATATATATATATATATATATATATATATATATATATCTTGGTCACCTGCAACGCATTTTACTTCATGTGTGTGTTTATCTCTGTGGATGAGTAAATATGTTTCTGGTATCCTGCCCTACTCCCCTAGAGTACATTTCTAGTGCAATTTATGTGTGGCATTGCATTGGATTCGTCCTCACGGGGGTGTATTTACTAAAGTTGAAAACTGTATTTTATTCTTTGAACCATAATGCTCGCATTTATTTCATTAAAATACTTACTTGGTATTCTTTCCATTTTATACTCTTATTTTTACGTTCCCTTTGTGTACAAATTTCTTTTTTTTGGGGGGGGTGGGGGGTGGGGGTGGGCTAGTTACGCCTTGTGGGGCTATCTTTCGGCATTCATAGATGCCGTCTGATAATTATGTATTCGTTAAACACGTGTGTAACTTTGTTTTCAATGTGACCAACTTTGTTCTAATCTGCTTGCAACGATTTTTATATACATGCTAGCTAGTTGTGGGAAGCCATTTCTCCTAACTTACTGACTCATAAATGATTGAAAGAGGCTCTGACGTTATGATGAACTTGAATACGCTTTGCTTGCAGATGGCAAATTTACAATTTACTCACGCCAATATGAAAACTTAATATTTTATGTTATCATCATATGTTTGAAGATATAAGTGCTGTATAAAGATGCACCTTATCGACATATGGAATAAATAGATGGCTACTCTACACACACACACACACACACACACACACACACACACACACACACACACACACACACACAAACACACACACACACATTATAGATGCATATGTACACACATCAATTAAGACCATTCCTGAAGGGGTCATTTCAAAGTTAACGCCTCAAGTTTTGTGGACCCGTTTATGTTTTTTTTTTTTTATATTATATATGGTTTAGTCTTCATTATTAGTTGAGAAGGAACAGCAAATGTATTTTATCCATTCTAAACTACTAAGTCGCCCATACCATGCACTATGATTCATGGTGCTAGTTGTACTTTCTCCCGCTCTCCTTTCACAAATCCCGCATACCAGCTGTTAATTGTCCTTGTTAACCCTAAAATGTTGAAATTGTAAGTGTTCCGTTTATATTATATGTATGTGAAGCAAAAAAAAAAAAAAAGATGAAATTCTGAACTATGTAATTTACCCTCGTCTTTGTCTGCTTTCGCCATCCTGTGGCAATTTTGGCATAAGAAGAGCTCCAATGAATGACAAGTTATAATTCAAGAATTTGTTTACGTTTTGCTCTGTAACAATCGGGAAAAATTAGCAATATAAGTGATAAGCTACGTACAGTTTTAAAGTAATCGATGAACCTCACATACATTGCGTGTATGTGCGTGTAGTCTTTTGCGACTGGAGAGGCATTTGTACCATGGGGCACTTTCTCTATGGCGAATGCCTGGTAATCACTGCAGGCCACAAACAAATGAAGCTCTTAAGGCCAATTCCAAGGTAAGACCAGCTTTATCAGTCTCTCAAGTGGTCTTAATGGGGTGATCTTACTGTATTCATATATTGTAATGACCTTATATACAATTCTTCGTGGTTAATGTAAATTTCTTTAACGCGAAGTTCTGAATTTTAACCTAAAAAGCTGTAACTTTGATCTAAAATAAGCCCATTTCGTTTTTTTTTTATGATGCTGGCAGTATATGTTGATACCATCAACCTAACATTAACATTAAATTTTCTCTAGGGTATGTACAGACGGATGGGAGGTCCTCCCGTGTGTCAGACATCCAGATCGTTCTGGAGTAATTGTTCTCATTTCACATGCCTATCATTCCATGTACATGAAACGGCTTATGTGTCCCTGTGCATTTATAATTATCATGAAAAAATAGTGCCCCACTGCCAATATTCTGTTTTGGATGATTTTGCAACAGGATACAGGCTACACATTATTCGAAATGTTACAGTATATTTGTCAACTTTTTTTGGTGTATGTATGTTCGACCATGGTTTCATCTTATAAATTTCGAATTTCGCCGGAAATTGTATTTTATTGTTAATATCTAGGCTTGCGTATTTGTATATCTAATTTCATTAATTTTCGTGACTTAATTAAGTTTTAAAACGCAAGAAAGAAATGGATTGAGTCATTTACCTTCAAAAAAAAAAAAAAAAGATACGTCAACAGAGAAATTTGTCTCTTGTTATCAACGTCAACAGAAAAATTTGTCTCTTGTCATCATAATATTTATTTCCTCGCAATAAATAATATGGAGCTATGATGAACTTTGTTCCTTTCCCACATACAGCTCTAGTTTTCGGTTCTGCTGCCTGTAGCCTTGAAAGTAACAAGTTGATTTTTTCTCGCTGTTCAAAACTATATTGATTACACTCAAATATTTCAATTTAATGTCATTATAAAATGGTGGCATATGACCAGTTCTAATCTCAAGTTCCTGTTGGAAATAATTAGCTAAGTAGATTTGCTTTGTAAGTGCCCCGCTAATTGTCTTCTCTTTGTTATGCTCAATTTCATCATTAACTTTTGTTCTGTGTAGTGTCCGTTGTCCTCGTTTTCTAATGCTCACTTATATATATATATATATATATATATATATATATATATATATATATATATATATATATATATTTATATATATATATATATATATATATATATATATATATATATATATATATATATATATATATATATATATATATATATATATATATATATATATATACAATTATTAAAGAATCCTTAACCACAGCGTACAATACACTGAACATGCCTGCTTGGTCTTGTCCTGCGAAAATGTCTTATTTCTCCAGAGGGATTAAAATAGGGCTTGCCCCTCTTTCCTATGAAATGAAATAGGTTTAAAGCAAAGGATATTTTTTCTCACCCTCATTTGCCCCTAAAAAATAAAGTGGAACTATTCTGACTATGAAGAAAGTATAAAGCATTTATGCATAAATTCCGAAATGTGTGTAGTCACATACATAAATTTTGCAATATCTATATTTATCTGTAATGTCCCTGATATGATACAACGCCACATTATATCAAAGTTATATGTTTGATTCCCAGTAGTAGAACCATTATTTTTTATGTATGGTTAGCTAAAATAGTCAAGTTCGTGGTACATACAATATTCATACCTGTCAATGCACTAGACATATTTGACACGGACCCGACAGAATTAAACAAAATCTTGCATGTATAGTTTGAAATTATAAATACTAGATAACAAAAAATGAAGTGTGGTTATTTTTCCTGGAATATTCAAAAGGTCATGTTTTTTTTCAGTCTGCAGACCAAACTAATACTTGTAGTTAAGACACACAATCAAGGGACAATAGTGACACTTTTCTTTCTTTTTTTTTTTTTTTCTTTTTTTTTTGTGTGTGTGTGTGTGTGTTTTTTTTGGTTTTTTTGTTTTTGTTTTTGTTTTTATATATTTTTGTTTTTGTTTTTGTTTTTGTTTTTGTTTTTGTTTTTTTTTGTTTTGTTTTGTTTTTGTTTTTTTTTTTTGGGGGGGGGGGCTTTTTTTGTAATAATATTATCTCCCTGTCCTTGACTGCTGGCAATGAGTTCGAAAGAAACCTGTAAGAGGTTTGTGCAAAAAAGTGGAGAAATATTTGTGTCAAAGTTCTGCGAATTCAGACCACAAAATGAGGTACCAATCAGGTAGAATCACCATTGAATTTGTCTGTGCAAGTATCATGAGAATGCTGACATGTAAGCTGGAAGTATGCACTGGGCAGTCGCTGCAATTCCACGGGCATCTGATGAAGCTTTAAACTTGACAGTTTGCAGCATCACTCAAGAAATATACATTGGTCGTGAATGTGGAAACTGTGGTATTTGATTGATATACAAATACTTCAGGATGTTGATCTAAATCAAAGTCATTATTTCTACCAGTGGGAAACAAGGGAAGGAAAAGCAGAAAAGATACCACCAACGGTCTCACTTCATGAGGCAACAGACAAGTTGAAAAAGCAGTTGAACACACTTGAGAGGCATGCGTAAGATTCCAAGAGGCTACATTGTGAATTAAAATACTTGTAGGCGAATTTTGAAGATGGCAAAATAATACTGCATGGCGACATCGCAAGGAGCGATGGTTTGAAACACCAAAACTTAAGCACGCAAACCCATTGGTCTTTGGACAGTATCATTCTATTTTCAGTAATAGTGTATCACAAAAAGGAGAATGATAGGGGATCTGAGCTCAAGCATATTTCATCTGCGGTGGTGTCAGACCACGCAACTCATGCTAAGAGGGCATTTTTTTTTCATTCATTAAGAAAATTCTTGAATAAACGTGGACTGTAGCTGCATTGCCAAAAGAGTCTTGTCTGTTGATATCAATATAGTTAAATTCAGCTTTACATTGTCTGTTTACACTCTTAAGATATTAAATTCATGTACAGTGAAGGATTCATTGGATGAAGGAAGCAAACTTGTTGAAGGTATATAATGTAGTATAGTTTAAAATTATTTAATCAAGGCAAGTGGCAGTTTTCTCAGTGAAACGAGTATGCTTTTTAAGAGCAAGGCAGTTAGTTTGAGCAAAGTCAACAAGTTGTGGGCGGAATTCGTATTTAAATCATTAACCAAGGTGGAGTTTGGAGAGAAAAAAAAATTGGGCAAACAAATTTTAGAAGTATGAAAATAGAATTTGTCATCAGAAAGACTGCGAACATTTGAGTGGCAAAATGAAAAGCCAGAAAAGTCATGTCCAGTTTTAGGGGTCATATTAACTCATTTGCCGATGTGATTAATTATAAACCCACGGCTAAGATGCCCTCAAATATAAAATGATACCTAACAGTTGCTGCTGCATCCACGAACCTCGTTTATATATGGAAAATATGAACTTGAAAAATTGTAATTAAACAATATACTCCACATGTGTCATTCATCACGCACAAATATACTTTTTCTCTGGTAACTTGACCACATCCTTCATGCATGCCAGTAAAATGCATACGATAAAAATAAATTTTGAATTTGACCGTTAGTACTTGTAAATATAAGCTATCATATATAATAGCAATAAATATGTTTACTCAAGCCCAGCATGCTGTAGATGGTATAAGAAATAGAAAAAAATAGAGAGAAGACCATCTGGGCATATAATGGACAGTCTCATAGGACGTTTTTGTGCCCTGTTTAATAGTAATATTGTATGAAAATGGTTTGAAAAACATGCTAAGATGCCTTCAAAATATTAACAAGAAAGAATATTTGTTTTTTCTCTGAAATTTCTTATCTGAGAGCTTTCAAGGCTGCTTTCCATATGAATAATGTTCTCAATAATGTATATTACATGGATACAAGTTATTGAAATGAAATTACTCAAAAGATCTACACAGAGGTTCGTGAGTATAGGACAATATTTCACTATTGGATGGGAGGCTGGTTTCAAAAATGAATGAATAAATAAATAAATAAATAAATAAATAAATAAATAAATAAATAAATAAATAAATAAATAAATAAATAAATAAATAAATAAATAAATAAATAAATAAATAAATAAATAAATAAATAAATAAATAAATAAATAAATAAATAAATAAATAAATAAATAAATAAATAAATAAATAAATAAATAAATAAATAAATAAATAAATAAATAAATAAATAAAATAAAAAAATAAATTAAACAAATAAATCCGTTTTTATTGTTTCAACATGCTTACAAATGATTGATTTCCCTGGGTATGAAACACAGATATATTACATCATATAGCCATTTAGCTCGGGTCATCGTATACAGTAGGCATTGTACATCTTCAGCATAGCTGCCTGGTATGTCACCAGAGTTTAAAAAATTGGTAAATCTTATGTTGCCCATTGTTCATACATCATCTAAAACAAATATCTTTTCAACTTCTTAACCAAAACAGTTAGTCAGACCCTGTGCAAACTTGGTAAGGAGCTTCCTTGGGCTGGTCTCCACAAAATGTGGCAAATTATCATGTTCTCGCGAGATTATATTTTTATGAATTGTTTTGGTTCATTTGTTTGACAAAGTGGTTACAAACAATCATCACTGAAAAAAAAAATGGTCAGTTGGTTTGAAATTGCATAGGTACACTTTTGGGGACCCTTAAACATATATTTGTTCAGGAGGTGGCGTTATATGCTTGTACGAATACTTGTATATCAAAGCTATTTTCAACTTCTCCAGAACCAATATTATGCTGGAAGCGTGGTGCAAATATACTTTACGGATGGACCAAATAGATTCTGGAAACAGTTGGTGATAAGGCATAACTCTGATTTTAACAATGTTTTCAATCGAGTATTTGTTAGTTGATGCATACCTGCTTCGTATTACTATGCAAACCAATGGAAGTTGCTAACGTCTTTAACTGCTCCAAACCCGTCAACCAGATTCACTTCAAACATAATAGTATTGTACATAATGTGGCTTTCACTTGATTTGTCCAGATGGTCACGCTCCAATTTTCAATCTTTGTTGAAATATTTTTCCTGTTTTTTTCTAAAATCTACTTAAAACGTATTCATCGAATTGCTTTGGAATTGAATATGACTTCATTGGATCTTTAAGCAGGTGGCTCTGTAGTTTTCTTTTTTTTTTTTTTTTTTATTTCACTTGTATTCTATTTTTTAAGGGCAAGAAGGGGGGGGGGGGGTAGAAGGAATATATAAAATCTTGCCTCTGGAAAAAAAAATGTTCCGAAAATTGTTTTAAAATTGCGCAGGCAGGTGTCTAGAGCCCCCCTTGATATTAATTTTATGATAACAGTGGCCTTTACCTATTTAGTGCTGTTCAGGAGTTTTGATATATTTCCACTATTTTTGACTAATCTCAAAGCGCACATTCGATTTTCCTCAATACTGGGAATGTGCACAGACTCCATCTGCATTATGTTTCCACTGCACATACTTCTGCTGGTATTCACAATTTCTAAAGAATTATTGAAATAAGGAATTACTAGTAAGAGTTCGTGTACATGTTAGTATAAAAGTAAATGTGACATTTGCAATTATACGGTTAAGATACCCTTGTCTTGCGTCACAGAGTTGGCCCAGTTTTAATGAAGTTTTTTCATATGGATTAGCTATTAAGTTTAAAGGTGATGTCCACAATATCTAACTGTGTCTCTAAGAACGCATATCTGTTATTCAGTTTCTAGATTCGGTCACTTGTGAATTTGGACATACCACGTCATATTTGCTCATGTTCAGCCATAATCTATATGTATTGTTATAACATGTATTAGTCCAAAGAAAAAAACAGACTCCACAATGATAGGACAAGTATCTATACTTATAGAACTCACATCTGAATTACACTATTAAAAACTAGGCAACGGCTTTTGAATGTATGCGTAAACTAGCTCGACATCAGTTATTGCTGTCATCCAATAGAAAAAAAGCGAAAAGCTCTGCAAAAACGTACCTTACTTTTTTCTGTGTCTCTGCCTTCCATTTATACTTTGCAGACTGGCAGTGACCCAAAGTACTTCTCAACAGACACTTATATTACAATAAAGACCATGCATGTACTGAATACAGCCTTAACATGTGCCTCTGGCTGAAAATTGTGATTTTATTACTTCTATTTTCGGAGCTGGAAGGCAGTATAGCAGGTAAGGAATACCCTGCATTTTGCTGACATCCATGAACATGGTATGTTTATTTGATGATATTAAACGGCGAGAGCCAAAGGGGGTCCTGAAAAAGGACCTTTTATTTTTATTTAAGGCATGGCTTTGATAAGTAGCGATGGTTTATTTCGCATTTCTTCAGGCAGGCTTCTATTCAGAAGGTTTAGTGTTGATTTGCTAGATGATCATTATTCTGTCTGTGAAGATGGCGATCCAACATATTTTGGTGCCATCTCTTCCAACTGTTGAAAATGCACACGGACGTTGAAGATGGCTGGGGTCTTCATTGTGTTAACAGCCAGTTTTTAGCATTCTCATGATCGTTTTCCTGTGAAAGTCTGTCTTCACTGACCTGCCGGTGGGACATGCCGACTTCAAAGTGTATCATCATGTCCATTTAAAGGACGCAATGAAACTGATCCCGTTTCCAAGAGGATCTTTAGCACCACACTCGATCAAGCACCAACAATTGTTCATTGACCACATTTGATAAAGTCACAGTGGTGCAACCAATTTCATGTATTTAACATCGTTTTCTAGCTCACTACATTTAAACAGCGCAAGGATTCTTTTTGAGCAAAGGATATTCGCATAGCATATAAAACCGGCAGCAACACCCCATAAAATTATTCCCTAAAGCATGTGAAAAAACAAAAAACAAAACAATATACTATTTATCTTGTGGTACAATGTGTGAACTGATTATGAGTTTCATTTAAGATGAATGAGTGCTTATGTGCTCTCACGCGTAGTACAGATGTAACAACAAAGATGAAAAGTTCACCTAGCATTCTGTTTCTCTCACCTTGGCTGTCAGAAATTAAAACGAAAAGAGAAGACAAACTGGAATACTGTTTTAATGGTGTGTTGAGAATATAAACACTTTAAATCAATGGTGCGTGTGCCAACCTTAACAATGACTGAACTCTATGCAACATTTATGTATCCTTTTCATTATCCATGACACCTGATAGATATTGTTTAATTCCAACCACATAAGGTCCTTCAGATCTCGACAGTGGTTGTCTTACCTGAAATGTTATTTGACTGTTAGCCAGAGCTTATGCCAAACATTAAACTGTACTGCTTGATAAAAAAATAATACATATTAAAAAAAAAACCCATATATATATATATATATATATATATATATATATATATATATATATATATATATATAAATAAATAAATAAATAAATAAATAAATAAATAAATAAATAAATAAATAAATAAAATGCCAGCCAGTTAGGTCTCCTCCTCCTCCTCCTCCTCCTCTTCCTCCGTCTCCTCCTCCAAGACCTGTCACTATGTGTATTGTGGGTGATAGGGTGGGGTTGAAGGCAGGCTGCTCCGTCGTCTTGTAAATCAAAGGTATTTATTTCAAAGACACCAGCACATGTTAAGACAGCAGGATACACAATATCATCAAGATATAGCATTCCAATCAAATTCCCTTTGATTGAGTGGGAGTCTGTGCATCTTTTAAGGCTCATAACAGTCCAAACCATGATGTGAGACATTGACTGATGCGTATTTCTGGGATGACGCAAAGGCGATATCTATTCTTGCATCTATTGTTGCTGACATATCTTAAAATGAACTGGGCAACCATTGGTGAACAGAGCCTAACATAGCTTTACCCCACATTTGAAGTATATCTTTATATATATATTATTGATTAATACTTGTTATGTATACTATATCTGGATAAATAATAAATTTCAATAATTTCTCACCATACAAACGGTCAGTTTACATAAAAATAATCCAAGCACACAGGAGCATTCTAATAAAATGTATACATTCTCAGGTCATTTCCTTTTCATGAATCTGCCTACGGGCAAATGACATGCAATGGACTAATATTTTCAAAATTTAGCAATGAAAATTTAGTAGACTCTGAGAATTTCCTATTTATGATGTGCGAATTTACGTAACTTAAATCAAAATGATAAGACCAACCAAACATTTATATTTTAGAAAATTAAAATTGTTGGGTCAACATGTGAAAAACTGTGCTTTGCTCCGGTGAGTATTTCCTTACATCTTCCTCTGAGAGAATGAAAACCAATTCGACTGGCAGCTGTTCCTGTGCTTACTAACAAGATATTGCTTATACATAGTTATTGGATACATTTGAATGTGACTTTCATATTAAACTCAACAAAATTATTTTTGAACATTACAAAACATTACGATGTGTGTATGTAACTTCCAGATCCGCTGTTTTTCTGCAAGGATACAAAACAAGGGAAAGAGTACAAAGGGAACACGTCAAAAACAGTTTCTGGCAGAAAATGTCAGAGATGGGATACACAGTTACCACATGTACATAAGAAAAATAATCCCTCAAAATTTCCGGAAGAAGACATCAAAAGTGCCGAAAACTTTTGCAGAAACCCTGATGGTGAATCGGAGGGGCCTTGGTGTTATACAATGGACAAAGAAGTGCGTTGGGAATACTGTGATGTTGAATTATGCTGTACGTTTTAAGTATATAAGTATTTTTATGCATGTTTAATCTTAACACAAAGTCAACATGTAGCTTAAAGCTTAGTTGTTTTGGCTTGATTTAAACTAAAGGGCGTTGTCTGGTATTGTTATAATGTGCATTTATGCAATTCAAAGTTTTTCTGAACATTTAAGTTGCACGTGTCAATTATAAAATAATGTATATACTAATTTTTGCACAAACGTGGTTGTTGTATTTTTTTTTAATTAGTGTATCTTTCCTTCCCTTGTATGGATAACTAAGCCCAAATGTTAGATTACGTTTTGCATTGGTTTCTTTAACCAAATGGCGGGAACTACTATCTGAAGTATATTCAATCAGATCGATACCAGAATGGGTCAGGTTATCTGAGTGCCTAGGTGAAATCAAAGACATCAGGGTGATTGTTTATAAATGAATACAAATTAGATAAAAATAAAGCGTTCAAACGTTAGCCTGCATACATTCTGGGTTAAAGCGCGTATGTGTAGGTGCAAGAGCACAGACCACACGAAGGGAAAAATCAAAACAAAGGTGGCGATTTCAGAGCATAAAAGGCTACCAAACTACCATTGTGCCTTTGTGATTCCTTTTTATGTATGTGAGAAACAAAAAATGAGATTGTCAAGCTGTGATAAGTTATGTTTGTTACACTTGTTGTGGGATTCTGTAATTTGTACTCGGCAAGTTTCTCAGATTGCCCATACCTCACATACAAAACCAACCAGGTAATTTAGCAAAGGTGTAATACAATTCAAGGGTATTTTTCAAAATTCCAATGGTATGCCACTCCAGTTACAATGCATCTCTATCGTACGACGAGAGAAGATGAAAAGATCAACGCCTAAGTCGATGTAAAGGGTATGAAAACCACATTACATTGTGTGATGCAGCAATTTATATTGGGCAAGCGTTGTAGATTGTTTGTGTCTCACATACAACACAAACTGGATAATTTAGTAATTATTTAGAACAATTTTCGGGTATTTTTTCTTTTCATTTTCAATGGTATGCCACTTATTTCACCATGCATTGCTATGATGTGTTTATTGTGGTTTGAGGGGATGTTGAAATTATCAACCCGAAAGATCCAGGGGTGGAATAAGAAAACTACATTACATTGTGCAGTTATATATGTATATATATGTGTATATATATATATATATATATATATATATATATATATATATATATATATATATATATATATATATATATATATATATATATATATATATATATATATATATATATATATATTATTGATTTTTATTTATCTTAAACGAATGTCACTTAGTATATAGCATAGTTCAAAACAAAATACCAATATTTATAAATTTCAACCCAGGACTGTGAGCAAATTTAAATGCCGCAAAATGAAACTTTAAGCATATAAACGATCGTAACATCAGAAAAAAAAGGGAAAAATAACAGGTCAGACCAGTAGCGCTTACATTACCCCACAACCAAAATTGAATCGACATTTCATATTCAGAAATTAAAAGTGACTATTTTGCACAGAGCACACCGACAATGCAACAGTGATGGCATAAGGTGATCCCCCCCCCCCCCCCAGAATGTTGTGTTCTGATCAAAAGCTTAAAAGCCAACGCGCCAACAGCTTAAATTTACTATACTCTGCCCACCGCACTTGATGGCATACTTTTGAGTAATTAGTTACCTCCCAAATACGTAGCAAGCTTCGGATTGTGAGATACATTTTGGGATGATGTTTACCTCGGTGAAATACTTTAGTATTACACATGTGACCTTTTGAATTCAGTTCTTCTTGCTGCGTGTGAACAATGTTCACATCATTGTGTTCCCGTTCTAAATCTATTTTCTATCAATTTGTCTGTTTTGGCGTCCTGTGAAGGTGGCCCATGGGTTCTATTTGCCTCCAACAGAGACATGAACGTTTTTGTGAACCACAATATGGGCAAATTCATGAAAGGCCATATTAGAATTTCTTATCACAGAAAGTGGCACATGGTGACATGAAGATATTCATGAGTTTTTCGGTGTTGCCATCCATCATGAAAACGTGTTGTTCACTATGTAGCATTCCTGTTGGTGATAGATTTAAAACAATTTTGTTTCAAGCCAGTAACGTATGGGTTAATGGAAACATGATAATTCATCAGTACACAGTCAAAACGAATAAGGGCTTTACCCCATTTAACCTCCACCTGATTTATCAGTCAGGGATGTCGGTATAATATATATGGTATCATTTTGTCCGTCATCCATTGATGTCGTCCATCATCTATCATCTGTCTGTCCTGCACTATTTATATTTTTGACCTTTTCTGCCATACCGTTTGCCGAATACACTTCTTACCTTGTACGAATTTACCTTAGGTGCATCTCTACACGGCATGTCCTAACTGTCACTTTCCAATGAATTTTGGATGTTTCATGTTTACTTGATGATTAAGAATTCTTGGGACCCTTAGACCTGAATCTGTTCAATATATGGTGCCACATTTTTTTTTACTTTATCGATTTTCGTGTGTTTTCACGATCTTTGATTTGTTTTCTAAAAACCATGCTTCAAATTTTACTGAAGTGTAATGAAATTACACCTTGTGTGAGTCAATGGCGATAGCAATGGTGATTCACACTTTGACGTCTTCTCCGAAACATTAATGAAAATTTAGTTGAAACTTGGTGAGAATGTACCTTGTGTGGGTTTCTACTGAGTTTTTGTCCAATGGTCACACTCTAAATTTTCGGGGGGGGGGGGAGGGGGGGGGCTTTTTTGTAAACTATTCTTCGAATCATTTTGTGGCGAAATGATTCTAAGGGTGTTCTGCGAAACCACTTTTCTGCACAACAGATTGGCCAATTGCTTTGCAATTGCACAGTAACCATGCTGGGTACCCCTAGACAAGAATAAAGCATATCATGGGTTAAATATTAATTTCTTTTTATTTATTTATTTATTTATTTATTTATTTATTTATTTATTTATTTATTTATTTATTTATGTATGTATGTATGTATGTATGTATGTATGTATGTATTTATGTATGTATGTATGTATGTATGTATGTATGTATGTATGTATGTATTTATTTATTTATTTATTTATTTATTTATTTATTTATTTGTTTGTTTGTCTATTCATTCATTCATTCATTTGTTTATCTTGTTTTTGATTAACTTCCAAGGCATGCATAATGGAGACATAAGACTGCTGCCAAAATCTAAGAGTGATGTAGTAAACACCAACAAGCTCCCTTGCTATGTTTGATAAACACGTAGTACGCAGTTTGAAGGTTCAAATAAATCCACCCTTAGAGCTGCTTTGGTGTATTTGCAAAATCCAAAACAAGGCTCAGTTTTCACAGGAAGATATTGTCATTAAATTTTAAGATTTATTATGGGCGCTCTGATTTGTGAGTTTGTTGACAGTATAGCTTTGGTGGATATCCATCATCCTTCCACCTGTCTACAATTCACATTTTTGACCACTCGAAAAATATCAGCCAAGGTCTCTTGAAAATTCTAGGAGGATGTACCTAGCATTGGTCCTAACTTAGTACAAGTGATTATGCTTCACTTGTTTTAATATCAGTTTGTGCCTTTTGTAACCTGTGTGTCAGCTGAGGTTATAGGATGCCTGATAATGTCAATTCGTCATTCCATCTGCTTAGAATGAACCTTTTTAATCCTTTCCAAAAGCATCAGCCAGATTTTAGGCGCTGTAGGGGAAGTATATTGTAAATTTGAGCTAATGTTTAATTTATGGTCACGCTGCATTGACTTTTGATTTATCATGGTTCCCTTTTGTTACTTGTTCGTCAAAAGCATACATGACTATTGCATGCAATGTAAATGAAAGGGACATGGTATTTGAGGAAGTTGACTTTTTTTAATAAAACTGTCAACCAGATTCAATTAAAATCTATGTCTTAGGTAAATCTATATGGAGGATCCACAAATGGTCATGCTCTGATAGTTACATTCGGTCCAAAGTTTAACATTGCAGATATATAATTTTTCCTTTCCGTCTTGTCCTCTCGAGCGCAAGACCATGAACTATAATGACGAATCACACTGTGCATTGATATACCCATTGATGCGGCACTACTTTTGTCAACAAGACATGAATCGGAAGAACAAAGTGGAAAACAACAACAGAAACATGATTTTAAACAAGAATGGCAACAGTTACACGTAAGAACTCCCTGGGGAAACATCGAATAAAATGTTTTTCTGAAAAATCTATATTTCAGGTGTGAGTATCTTTGATTACCAATAGACATCCTTTGTTAGGGTTGATCTGTCTAACATGTTTACTCCCACAACAACGAAGTTATATATCAATTAAGTACGATTTTGATAGCTTTGGGCAGATTTTAAACTGGTATTTATTGGGATAAATGTAAATATAAGCCTAATATAAACTGAAGGGGCTGTTGACGCCATTTGCGTAGATTTGGCCTCAACAGCCTCCACAGTCATTTCGTCCATGTATCTCGAAACGTCGAAGTTCAATCTTTAGTAATTTTGGGATATTTTGCAATCGTTCATTGTTTATTTTCTTCTTCAACATTCACAAAGCTATTTTTTGAAAATCAGTTCGCCAATGGCTTCAAAAACACATAGGTACCCCGGTATTGTATAGGTATTTTAATGGGTCGAATGTAAATCCGTTCAAAATGGGCTGCATCCAATTGTTACATCCCTTTTATTGACATTGGTATGTACCCACTGTTTGACAGTTGATAACACCGAGGGGAAAAAACACACATAAAAACAAGGATACAACTGGCACTTGTATGCATTAGCATATACAATAAAATGATAAATAAAATTATCGAGTTTCTAGTCAATCACAGCAATTGTATGATATTGTCATCACTTGTTAATATGGACATGTGCTGCACATCTGGCAGGGATTGCCCTCAGCTCACCTTGAAATTCCGGATAAAAAATGTCTGTGTACTCTTACCACATAATATATCAGACCGTGAGAGCTCAGCCAGAACACTGTAATCCTTGCATATCTGAGTTAATTTTCAG
The DNA here is from genome assembly GCA_964020975.1 of Hermodice carunculata. Taxonomy (NCBI): domain Eukaryota; kingdom Metazoa; phylum Annelida; class Polychaeta; order Eunicida; family Amphinomidae; genus Hermodice; species Hermodice carunculata. The sequence continues at coordinate 17,413,728 of OZ026623.1, read as the reverse complement.
AACTCATCACTAGCAACCATACTACAAATGTTCTGATGCAACTATGATATGGCATACACAGTTACTAGATACAATGAACGTAGAAATCCAATTTTGTCCTCCTTGCTCAGTACTAAATTCCAAACTAAAGACATTTGACATTTATAATGTAGTGAAGCCTATGTTTAAGACCATACAAGGTAGTGACCAAACTGTGGTCCCTACACAGGTGGTCTTCCATATCAGGGCAGAAAAAGATGGAAGTAGGGGAGACCTGGGAAAGTTGGAACACTTCCGAGTCAAGTCCCTGTATCTTAAGTTTTTATTTATTGGGTTATTCTAAGAATTAGGTTAAACAACGAAAGGCTGCTGCAAAATGGACATTGCCTTGTTCCAATACTACGGAGCATTATCAAGATATATAATGAGAACTATCGACGGGTCAAATGTTTCATATCGCCACATAGAGAGGTCCAATGTAAATCCGTTCAAAATGGGCTGCATCCAATTGTTACATCCCTTTTATTGACATTCGTATGTACCCACTGTTTGACAGTTGGTAACACCGAGGGGAAAAAAAACAAAAAAACAAGGATAGAACTGGCACTTGTATGATTAGCATATACAATAAAATGATAAATAAAATTATCGAGTTTCTAGTCAATCACAGCAATTGTATGATATTGTCATCACTTGTAAATATGGGCAAGTGCTGCACATCTGGCCGGAATTGCCCTCAGCTCATATTGAAATTCCGGACAAAATTTCAAAACGATCGCATTTTTGATGTTTTTGTTGTCGTTTTTTTGTGTGTGTGTGTGTGTGTGTGTGTGTGTGTGTCACCGAAAATTACTTCTGTGCGTTACTAATACTTTTTTGTATTGTTCAATTTCACGGCGAATATTGACTCACCATTTGTTACACATCTTACAACACCTTTTTGCTGCCAGAAGCATTCCCCATACTTACAATGGGATGTTTTGCCTCACCTCAGCCATAGACATGTATGTCAAATCAAATTTAACATATCTTGAACTGGATTTTATTTTTCATATAGGCAATTTTAGAGATAAATTTAAGATGTCTGAATTGCAACTGGGATATGTGAAACAAAACCCTTAGATATTTGGAAAGTATAGATCTATTATCTGCTGCAAACCACGATGCATTCAATTTACGTGTGGATGCGTTTGATCATGCAAGCTTGATTTCTAAAGTAGACGTGTTGCATGTGGCTGCATGTATGTACACGCTTACCAAAAATACTCAGATGAAACCTTCAATTCGCCATCGAACACTGGGCTTCGGTTTTTGAAAGGTTTGCGGCGTTTTTCACCATGGATTAGTTTGAAATATTCCGATCCAAATTGGGTAGACAGCTTTTTCAGCCTCTGCTTTATCCGGTTTACATACAAATGCATCAACTATTAATATATGAACATACATGTGTATCTCCATGCATAGATAAGTGTAAAAAGGAAAGAAATGGAATATTCTATTCCCATCCTTAAAACATAAGAGGCCATTTTCCGCAGGCAAAACCCCTTAATTTGCACTCCTCGGCATATTAAGGAGGAACGATGAAATAAGCAAACGTTGAATCCATGTATGTCTTTCACTGTCACTTTCAGAACATCAGACTTTCTGACGAGTGGCCCTTTGGGACACTCGAACACTTTCTTGTGTTAATTAGAGCAATAGACTTTCGGAACGTTGAACCTTTGGAACAACGAAACTTCTGAACACAACTCATAATTCGGAACATTGAACCTTCAATATGGGTCCTTCGGAACACACGCGTTTTGAACTACCAACCTGTAACCATTGGAGCTAATTGCCTGTCAAACCAGCCAAGATCCATATTAATTCTAGGCCTCTCTAATATTCGCTTGCAGGGTAGAGAGAATTAAAAAAGAGTTTGATCTACTTTGGATCAGAATGTGAAATTAAGTCCAACACTTCATAACCACATGCAATGTAAATGTCAGCTTGCCTGCATAGACATACCGACTTCGGCATTTACCTTTTAAGGGAAAACAGGCTGCCTTTGCCAGCAAAATAATATTAAATATTTAAGACGAACATGTAACTGGCTTTAAATAAATGAAAATCAGGGTCATAAAGTGATTTCCATTAATATATAGCTTCGGCGAAGAGAGCATGGCCTTAAAATCACCGTATTTCAGGTCATGTCGAAAATTAGCCCATAGGTGGTCCGTTTTAGGAATCATTCATGGAAGTTGTATTGCCCTCGGTAAGGGCCAGAGAGTATTGTCGTCCGCTGCCTGGTCCCTATGTCTTGGCGACTTCACTGCGGTATCTCCATCTACCTTTGATAATTTTTAATCTTTGTATAAAACTTTTAAAGTATTTATTTCAAGGCCGTCTGAACGGCCCACAAGAGGACGACGTTAGCATAATATCTACAAAAATATGCACTTTAGCGGTACCATTTTTTTTTTTTTTTTGGTCAGAGGAGAAACTATTTATAAACCAGGTTCCTATGGAAAACCAGCTTTCTTGGATTATTTTAAAACTTTTTATTTAACTTTCTAATGTATGTATTTGAAGGCCGTCTTAGTGACTTCAACCCTGACGATGCTACCGCGATATCTAAAAAAAAATCGTATAATGCATCAGGCTCCTATTTAAAACCAGCTTTCTTTTTCTGTCTTTAAACATTTTAAATATAACTTTAGATTATATATTTCAAGACCGTCTGAGTGGTGCACAAGGGGACAACATTACTATATCTCAACCGTTTCTCTGAACGCTATTCTTTTTGTTCTACACCACCGGCAACAGTTTCACGGAGAAAGACCCGACGAGATATAAGGATACGCTCCCCTGTACACCCATGTGCATGTGTTTATTCCACGGGAGTCTTTGCATGCCCGAGGGGTTACTCTCTGTTTGATACAAAATGATACAAAGCTCAATTAAAGTTTCCTGGCTAATTATAAGTTTATTTCATATCTGTCTCCATCCATATATACTACAGCTAACGCAGTCTTTTATCGGTCACAAGCATCACAGGATGAAGTAACGATCATAAATCACTTGTCGGATTGGAAAAAAACGTATATAGCCGCATGATATAACTAGATTGATGTATCCTTAAAAGCTATGCACAGGTCCTTACTACCATACAATCATTTTCATTTCCGGGCACAAAATTCCCTGAATTCCCTCTAAATCAGAATTTGACGAGTTTTGGTTCACGAATTTTGTGCAGGATTTCATTCAACATTCAATCTGCTACAATTTTTCCGAGTTAAATATTCCCGAACTGGGCTTCCTTGGGGGAAAAATTCAGGAAAAATTTTCCCTCGCAAACAATTATGATTATAAAGTAACTGTTACTGATCAGGATAGAGTATTTCTACAGCCCTTCATTGAAAATGCACAAAATCTTACTGTGTCAAGAGGGATACCTCTTGCGTTAAGATGGTGCATGCTAGTGAAACCGAAACTTTCTATGAGGGATCTGATAGGGGTATGGAGGACTAATGGAGAGGGCCCTAAAAATAGAAGGATGCTGAGAGAATTGCACCAGATTGTAAGTAGCGGGGAGCACATTTTAGGGTGTCCGGGTATAGAACACTGCATGAGAAGCATCATGACTAGGCAAAAAAAAAGTGTTTCCTTGATTGTGGTGTAATCCCGATCACTACAAACAGGCCTATAGGCCTACGACGGCTTGGCCGAAGAGGAAAATAAAACCGATGTTTTTCCGCACATACGAATGTTATTCTGATATAAAAATGTAACCGTCACTTATGAGGGATTTATCCCCAATTAGCCAGGTAGTGCATTATTATTTTTTTCCCTTTTGGATATCTTATGTTTTAAATGCCACAACCTGGAGGGCTATTTGGCACAATCATCCCTTTACTTGTATTTTTTTTTATGCGAGTGATGTAATGCATCATTCATTTTATACGCAAATGACGTCATGTGTTTGCTGTGTTCCATTTCATTTCATATGTCTATCCCGCATACAAAGAATACTATGCTGCTAGTTTCATGGACTACAGTCGCAGTTGGAAATAAGATAAGGCCCAGTTACACAAACAAACGCAAATACAGATTACCAACCTGGGATATAAGATATACAATATAGGAGACGACGTTTGGCAGTGATATGTGCCATTAATGAAAAAAATACAAATTATAGAACATACGTAGTAAAGTGACATAAATATCATATGCTAAAAAGGAAACACGTTAATATAATATATAAAGGCTACTGGTTATACATCATTTTAACAGTTTGCTGGAAACAATACAACCTGTCAGCATTACGTAATTGACAAGCTGGTCCAAGTCTTAGATCCGGTGAATGACAATGGCTGTTTAAACGTTTCTGTTTTCGGTCTGATGATATAGATTTTTCATTGTGGAATTCTTGCTATTTCTGTCATGAACCTTGTAGGTAAATTGAAACCTATCTCAAATATATTTTGCAGCCATACCGTTAATACGTTTATACAAAAAGGAACCAAATGAAAAAAGCCACGTGTGTCTTGAGATTGCCAGCCTAAAATTAGAAGCGAGAACGGATGAATCGTAAAATCAAAATTCCCTGTTACGATGCAAGCACATCTATTTTGGAGTCTTTGAAGTATAACTTTTTATTTTTTACAGCAGTTGCTCCAAACCGTATCACAGTAGACAAAAAAAAAAAAAAATAAAATAAAAAAAAATATATATAAACACACACTGAAAAAAACAAAACAAAACAAAACAAAAAAACAAAACAAAAAAACCAAAAACAAAAAACAAAAACAAAACAAAACAAAACAAAACAAAACCAAAAAAAAAAAAAAAAAAAAAAAAAAAAAAAAAAAAAAAAAAAAAACCTGAACCGATTTTTTGGAATAACCTTATTCACAATTTGGTCAACATGTGAGCACCATCAAAAAGTGCAGTCAATTGTTACACCTAACAGTTTCACATTTGTCTCAGCTGTCAATTTACAATCTCATTCAAAATAAGGTTGTCTCATTCTTATACCATGAGAGTCGATTTTAAAACATTAAATGTACGTTTATTCTCGAAAAAACATTTAGCAGCATTAAGCAGATCGCAATCAAGGTTATATTTTGTTTTGGCAATTGAAGGTGCACTAATAGATAGAGTGGTGTAATCAGTAAAAAGATGACTTTTACAAAATATATGATACATTTGCGAAATCTTTTATTAACACTGAAACGATGCATGGTCAAGGGATGAGCCTTGGGGCACTCCTATTTGGATAGGTTGTTTTCCACAGAGTTGACTATTTTTGCAAACAATTTATGATCAATTGCTAAGATATGATTTAAACAAATCAAATTATAATCCCCGTATACCATATTTTTTAACTTTCTCACCAAAGTATGTGACCAATTAAATCAAAACAACATTGCAAAAACAGAGAGAGCGAAGGAGTTGGGAAACTATTATCAAAGTTCTGAAGCAAATCATCAATCATAGAATGGAACACCGTCCGCGAGGAGCGGAATGTTAGAAACGATGACTGTTCAGGAATGGATAATGGGGTTATTCTCAGCCAGAAAAGAAATACACATTGCCTGAATACATTTCTCAATTATTTTACTGATGTGCGACAATACTGATATGGGGCGATAATTTTAATATTGTTACCGTGACCCTGTATCCTTAAAAATCGGAGTGACCCATGCTAATGACCAGTCCACTAGTACAATACCAGTCTGGAGCGACAGATTTATAATATAAGTTATAGTACAAACAACAAGATCAGATGCCAACCATAGCAATTTACTGCTCATATACAGGACATCGAGGTAAGATTCTAGGTCAACCGATCATAATTGGGATCGCACAAACTGAACAGGAATTGGAGCAAAAAATAAATTTGGTAGAGTAGTGTTGTCAATGAACAGGGAGTAAAGAAGTTGCCTTTTCGAATTGTGATGCTAATTTGATCTCTATGTTCATAAAATAGTTATTAAAATCTGCGGCTGTTAAGTCTGATGGTATAAAATTGTCACGCTTTTTAGACTGTATTAAATGTTTGAGGGATCTCAGCATATGTCTGGTTACGAGCATTTGCCACTCTGTCCGTGAAAAACTTGTTCCTCTTCATGTGTGATTTTTTTCAGAGCTTATAATATTGCATAATTTCTATACTCGCCCAATATTACAGGATCGTTGATTAAAGGAGCTTTATCTTGAAGATACTTCCTCTGGTATATACTTTTCAAAATATCTGGGGTCATCCATGCGCTCTTTTTTGTCACGAGCCTTGATTTTTCTCTGTGGTGCATGTCTATTTCAAATAGATTCAAATGTAGTTTTCAGTAAAAGCCAGGCATGTTTCGTATTTGTAATGTCAGGTATGTTATGAAAATCTGCATGATATTTGAAATCTGAGATAAACATATTGACATCTTACTTGGGTATCAAAATTCCTTTTTTTTCTGTTTTGGTTTGTTTGTTTGTTTGTTTGTTTGTTTGTTTGTTTGTTTTTTGTTTGTTTGTTTGTTTGTTTTTTTTTTTCATTGGCATTTTACCAGTAATTGGTATATATCGAGTAATGATCTCTGAGGCTTTTACATAGATAGCCACGCCACCACCGGAACGATTGCAATCAGCGCCAACAATTTGGCATGCATCAATTTGTAATTCATAATCATCAATTGTACTATCTAGCTAGGATTCAGAAACTGTCAATTTAGCGACATTACCCTTGTTTAGAAGGTGATGCCATTCACTAATCTTTGGCACTAAGCTTCTGAAGTAAAGATGAGATATCTTTAAACCCGTTCTTCAAGCATAAATGCAGACTGTCCAAAAACACGATCGTTTTACCTCTGGGTGTGGTCTGTTGCCTGTTGCAGGACAGCGCTTGGCTAACTGTAATGTGAGAGTGGTCAATTTTATGATAGTGCATGCTCCTAGTACAATGCCAGAATCGCCACATCGGATTGACTTATTAACATATAGCTTACTCTGCAAATGGTCACAACATGGTATCATATTAGCATCGGTATGAAATATATGGTCCACATTGTCACCATCAAAGTTCTGTAAGACATGGAAGTTGTTTGGACTGCAAAAGATATTACATTTTGGAATTTCTGTTCTCTTGCGTGACATTACGAATGTGGCTAAGAATGTTACGAGCCAAGAGATTATATCCCGTCTGGATGTCCAGCATATACTGGTCATTTGTACCAAGGAAAGCATGTGATAAGTTGTTATTGTCAATATGGGACCAACGATTTCTTTCACATATAATTTGAATGCCTGCATTTACCAGTCCAGCCTTATTATCAAGCTCTGGACGTTCACTTTGGACAATTTCACATATGGCAAAGTTTCGGATTTTTTGCTTTTAGAGTTCAGGTTCCAGCAGCCTGAAGTACATGATCGTTGCGGCTTGAGTCTGTGATGGTAAAATGTTCCTTCCAGTGAGTATTATGCTGGAGATGTCATCAGTGATGTGGGTCCACTGAATTACATTTAAAGCTTTTGACACTGTCCCACCATTTGACAAAAGCGTCAGACAACACCAGGAGGCGTCAAGCTTCCAAGTATACTGTATTTGCTTTGAAATCCCAACTAGGAATGTAGGAGCTTTCCTTTCAGCATCAATCGCTTCCAAATTGGATGAAGTTTGCATGGGCTGGTTATTAGGCTGTTTGTGCGGCACAGGTTTCCAGAGTAAGATTGTTTGGGGCTGGGCAAATCTTTCTCAAGTGTCCACAAAACCTCTTAAAAGTAAAAATATCATGGGATGCTCTGACAATTCATAAGTCCGCTGGTATGATCAAACTCAGATTTGCACCTGTAAAACTGCAGAAAATGCTGAATTTTCGTGGAGATTCCCTTGGACCAGCATTCAATTTGACAGGTCAGATGACTGTTTTTTTCCTCTCTCTGAATTACCAATAATGCTCTGCATAAAATCGTTTGTAATGCAGATATTTCCTGGCCTTTGTCTGAGCCTTCCTGTGCTCATTCATATATTTTTTTTTGTCTTGACCTTTCCATATGGAATGTTCTTTATGCTGTCATGGTGCATTTTCATCCACTGAAGTATTTCGGATTTACCTGGAAAATAATGTGAACAAAATGAAAATACCACACTCTAACGTCTTTGCTTCCTGTCTCTTGAATAGTATTTGTGTTTACAGTACAACATTATTTTTTTTCAATTTAATTATAATATCTTATCCAATATACTACATTCACTGCACTATGCTACTCATTCAATCCTCTTTAACACTATTCCGTCTGGTGACCAACCCATTAAAGCTGAAAATACTTCAAATTTAATTTAATATTCTTATATTTTGTGTACTCTTTTTAATGGTATCCCCATACCACAGCATCTCAACTGAAAGCTCCTACACAGCTATAGAAATACTGAATGTAAGAGCAAAATTATTCAAATGCATTTTTTTCTTTTCTTTCACATTCTATCCTGCGATCTCTTCCTTAAGGAATGCGAACTGTAGAATAAAAAAATAGGGAAATCAAGCTCGTGGAATACTCCTCCTGAATTTATTCGGCAAATTTTACACTCAGGAATATATATGATTATCCAGTGTGTAATAATCGCGAAATCGTAAGGTGTGTCTCAAAAAAAAAAAAAAAAAAAAAAAAAAAAAAAAAATAAAAAATAAAAAAAAAAAAAAAAAACAAAAAAAAAACACGGGGGTGGGGGAGGGGGAAGAAAACGGCGGCATGTTATGCACAGCTTTCATTTAAATTAATAGTGTCCTGTAAACAACACATATGTCTGTAGGATTGACAACGAAACAAGGTGCATCCGAGAGATCTGACATATTAGGGACTTTAAATTGTCGTGATCAATGGAGCCCAAATACGACCTATTTACGAGTAGACAGTGACTTGTGCACAAATACAGGTACATATTGTTGGATCAATGAAAGTATGTTGTATTCGTTTCGTTCTCATTATTGACAGTTTAATATGTGTCTATTGGTGAGAGACGAAACATACCGCTTTGATCTTTGCTGCTGTTTATCAATGTTTAAGATATAAAACTAAGTTAAATCTCCAGGTTCCTTTGGGCATCGTAAATGATAGCTCTGTCCATATTGAAGGAAATGTATATTTATGGACACTGACACGAATGCTGGTGCTTTCAACCTGTCAAGGCAAGCAAGCATGAGAGAGAGAAAAAGAAAGGAAGAAAGAAAGAAAGAAACAAAGAAAGAAATAAAGAAAGAAAGACAGACATAAAGACAGACATACAGAAAGAAAGAAAGAAAGAAAGAAAGAAAGAAAGAAAGAAAGAAAGAAAGAAAGAAAGAAAGGAAGAGAAAGTGTTGACATAATCTGACAAAAAATTAAGTGTGTAGACGTTTTGGCCCATTGCCAATGTTAATCATGTTAATATGCGGATTGTTGTGGCCCCCTTTATCAAAATGTCCTGTCAAATTATGTATTCCATAGGCCTCGGTAGAAATCCTTATGTCAAGATTGGGTGAGCAGGCGGATACTTCGGCAAAAATCGTGCGAATAAATAGTTGGAAGAAATATTTTCAGAAAGTGGAAAAAAATGATAAAAAGGAAGGACAAAGTTGAGATTGGGATTCAAACTCGCATAATTGGCCCTACATCTTCATCATGTGTATAAATGTGGTAAGTGGATCAGTTTTGTCAGGAAAATATTGCGATACGGAAGGACAAATCAAATAATCCATTTTTCCCTTCAACTGTTAGGCTATGGAACCAACTGCCTCCTGACACTCGCAATTAGGCCTCCATCCATATATTTAAATCGAAAGTAGCCAAAAAAAAAAAAATAAATAATAATAATAATAATAAGCTAGGCGACTGGTGCCAAAGGTTGCTGGTTCGAGTCCAGCTCGTTCCGAACATCAAAAATATAAGACCTATTAAATTTTCAGAATTATACAACCCAGGGAATATATTTCTAGCTGTTCAACACACTCGCTTCCGTTTAGATGCTAGCCCTTTAAATTTTCATCTTTTTAAACTTGGTGTAAAGGATTCACCCAAATGTTCATGTGGTGCACCTAATGAGGATACATGGCACTTTTTCTTCTCAAAAATACACTGTACCAAAATCTCACCTTCATGCCAAAATTACATGCCTTGCTCCATTTACTATGCAAACACTGTGATACGGCTCGCCTGACTGCTCGCTCTCTCAAAATACTTGGATGTTCATGATTTCATCTCAGCGACTGGTCGCTTCAAACCAGTGGGTATTGGCCAATTTATTTATAGATCATCTTTTCTCTCCTTCGTGGCTGGCCGCGCGCCGGGCCTCCCCTCGCTTGGGCAAGGGTTCTCTCCGGCCACCTTCCGGTACGACAGTGGGAGTGATGCTGGTGTCTTTGCACGTGGGCAAATATCTACTTTTTTCCATTCCTCTTATTCACATCTTAAATTAACTTAACTACTAAGCTGCAATTTACTTCTCAACACATTCCGACATTTAGGTCTGCCTGTCGTCTACTTATTATTATTTATTTAGTTATGAGTACCCTTTTCACCATATGGCCCCTCTATCTGTCTTGTCCATGTCTCGTTCCTCTCCTTTGTGTTCTGTCCGTGTCAAGTATCGTCTTATGTACTCGTCTTTTCCAGCGAGAGGGATTAAAATAGGGTATTGCCCTCTTCCCATTCCTAACAAACTATATTATATTTACCTAAAAATCTGTAATTTTGAGAATAAAATACGTTTAAACCAAATCAATTATAGGATGAATTGAATAGATGCCAGTTATGGCTTGTTTCTTGATTGTATCGGTCAATCATTATGTCTGGGTGCCAACCCAGACATTTTGTTTTTCCAAGAATTCTTTCTTTCTTTCTTTCTTTCTTTCTTTCTTTCTTTCTTTCTTTCTTTCTTTCTTTCTTTCTTTCTTTCTTTCTTTCTTTCTTTCTTTCTTTCTTTCTTTCTTTCTTTCTTTCTTTCTTTCTTTCTTCTTTACGACCAGATTTGTGCAGAGTTTTTCTCGGACCCTACTATTCCGAAAGCCACCAAACTTACCATGGTGACTGACCTACCAGTGAAATTAGGCACCTGACTTGGAAGAGTCATGATGTTTAAAATCATGCAAATGAGGGGCACTTTAAATTTTAAAAGCTCCATATCTTCCAAACTATTGCAGATAGACATAAAGTTCTAACATACACATATAGATTTGAGACAACTGGCAAATCCAATAGCACACAAGCAAAACTTGGGGAATATTAATGCATGCTAAATTCACCAAATTTCTCCCCAATCCACATGCAGGCTTTCATGTGCCCCCTGTATGACCTATTGCTTGACCTCTATGGTGTCAGGCAACCATTTTGCATTCATAATGAATTAGCTTGAACATGTCTCACAGCTTTCTGTCCATGCATGCTGAGTGTTCGCTTTTGAAGGTTTGGGTCTTGTTGCAAATTTTGGTGTGGGGTGGGGACTCCCAACAACTGTGTCATGAGGTTCTCAAAAAAATACAAAGAATCTCTCTCTGTTCATGCAAGAAACATATCTGCTCCGTGTTCACACTAATGCTGGGCAGAGCTGTAAGTACACCATGACTGTGACTGACCAGGGTGGTATCTGGTAGCTGGTCTGTTTTTGCCTGAGGCTAGGAGTCTGCAGGGCTGATCAGTCCCAATGTACCAGAGGGACTGGACGTCTAGGCAGAACAAGCCTGGCAGAATGTACCCTCTGTTAAAAATATAATACATACACAGCTCACAGTCCTCAATGACAGTTTTCACAACTTGATGAATTTTGAAAAAGTGTGTGGATTTGTGTCATCTCACTGGACACTTTCGTGTCTTTGTTTGCTTGTAACCAGTGAGATGAATCCTGTTCTTCATAGCCAGTACTGAGTCAGTATAGTGCATGTATCAGTTCACAGGTACATGTACATTTAGTTTTGTGACAGCATATATGTTTAAGTTTGTTTATGTAATAAAGGAACAAAGACAGTTTTGTATTGCATGTATACACATCCCTCTGAATTATAAAATGTATACACTGTACATGCACATATGTTTATCAACACTGCCCAGAAGGGCTGACCCTCTCAGGAGTGGGCACTTTTCTCGAGTCATGAGGATGCTCACTGTAGAGAGGTTTCAGTGTACAGTGGTACCTGCAATTTAAGACCACCCCTAATGCCAAGCAAAGGTGGTCACATAGGACAGGTGGTCTTTCATATCAGATAAATTAACAAAGAAACAAAAGGCCAATGTCTTTCTCTCTCTCTCTCTCTCTCTCTCTCTCTGTCTCTCTGACTCTCTCTCTCTCTCTCTCTCTCTCTCTCTCTCTCTCTGTCTCTCGCTCTTTCTTTCTTCCTTTCTTTCTTTACAACCAGGTTGGTCCAGAGTTTTTTTTTCAGACACTGCTTTTCCAAAAAAAAAAAAAAAAAAAAAAAAAAAAACTTGCCATGGTGACTGACATAACCAGTAAAATTGTACATCTCATTTGGAAAAGTCAAGACGTTTAAAATTATGCAAATTTTAGAGGCAACAAAATTTTTAAAAGCGCCATATCTTCCAAACTTTTGCAGATGGACTCAAAATTTCAATGTGCATATATGCCCTTGTGGCACTTGCCACTATAATTGACAGTATAGTTATAGAATTTCAAATTATGCTAATAAGGGGCATTGAAAAATCTAAAAGTTTAATAACTCCAAAACTGTTGTACAAAGAAATGTCATTCCAACTTCAATTTATAGGTTTGTGGCAAAGCTGCATACAATGAACCATGAACCAAAGTTGTAGGATTTTAAATGAATGCAAATTAGGTTGAATATGCAAAATGTAAATCTTTAAATAGCTTCAAACCTATTATTTCATTTTATGGGTTTGTGGCGCAGCCCCATCCAAAAAACAATAAACCAAAGTTCTTCTAGGCTTAGAGTGAAGGGTATAGATTTCCCTAACCATTTGCTGACTTAGGTGCTAAGCTAAAACAAAGGCAAGCGCGACAAATAAGTGGGATTAACCGAGTATCTAGGACAGTGCACACGTGCTGATTGCACATTTAATATGCCACCCAGAAGTTGTGACTTTAAGATAAGTCACCAAGACGGCTGCAGAGCCCCCAGTTTTTTTAACCGTATGTGCCTGTTGTATTGTATGTGTAATATTGTGTCCTGCGGACTTCACTTGTGTCTTTCTTGGTGCTGTCTGAGCATCTTCAATGATTGGGTGAATAATTAGGCACTTTATACGCGTATTATTAACTTAAATGCGGCTGTGCTGAGTGTTTAATGGAGGTTATCTGCATTAAAATTTAAATGAACCAAGGAGGCTACACAATCAGATGTTTTCAATGTCGGGCAACATATGATTAAGCCACTTGAAAAAATGATGGTGTTCAATGTAGAATGGCCTTATCTACCTGGTTGATAACCCCCCCCCCTTATGTTACAAAAAGGGTACAGTGTAAACCCTACTTTAATCAATTTTTCCTTACCAGTAGGCCAATGTGACTTGACCACAGCAGGGCATTATGTGGTCAATGATATGAGCGACTATGCAGGTATACTTGGAGGCTGGTAATAGGTTTCATGTGTCAGCAACTTGACCTCAACCTGATCCAGTCTTTCACTCTAACTGCAGTCTCGATTATAAGTATAGACCCTATTGATACCTCGAATATGTATCTTATATTATAACGATATAGGCCTATAACGTGCAGACTTGTTCTGGGGTCTGTTGGTAGTTGATTGTCATGCAAAGTTAACTTGTTTCTATTAAGTTCTTTAAACAAAAACAAAAATCTAGAAAATGCTGACTAATGAGGGCGTGCCTGCATGTTGCGCCACAACCAACATGCCTTTTCAAAATCATAGAAATCATATGTTCATGCGTATACGGTATACTCCCCCCCCCCCCCCCCAAAAAAAAAAAAAAAGCTCAAAGTTAATCATGTGAACCAAACGATTCTGTAAATGGGACAGGCTACGACTTGTGGCTTTTTCCCCGGACACTAGCGATGAAAAGAGGCTGGTAGAGGAACCATACCTTCATATATTTCTCAAGTATTTGTGTCTATGCTGGTGAAAAGGGGACTCGTAACATACATTTTACATGAATAGGCAGCATAACGTCATCTGCCATCCTTCGTTTGATTTGTCTGCTGCGTTGGATTGGTGGTGCCCTGATGACGTTGAGCTGCAGATGCCGGGTGAACGTGCGGAGTGTTACGTAACACCCACGAGAAGCTAGATCTATATATATCCAAACAAGATGTGTGTCGCTGGGCAGTAACAACAGGGCTGTGTCGATCGTGTATATATATATATATATATATATATATATATATATATATATATATATATATATATATATATATATATATATATATATATATATATATATATATAAAATCATCTTTTTTATTTGCGAATATAAGTTTTTAAAATTTTCGGAGAGTATTCTTTAGGATAATAACAGTCTCTAAACAAAATTCGGGGACAACATACAATGTATTCACAGAGTAATCACTATTTTAACCTCCGTGTCCCAAAAGGGTCATTGTTTCAATAATGCGGGACGAAAACTTGTCCAGAAAACGATAAAAGGTCTTTGTATACAAATCAAATTGTCGTCCCAACCTAAGATTTACATATTTTCTCCGAATAAAAGGCAATCTGAAGTTTACATGGGGATGAATAGAAAAAATAGTGACAGGACTTTTTTGGCACCAGTTCCTTGTTCCAAAATGGTCGGTTTAGTAGTAATTTATATGTATATAAATATATATATATATATATATATATATATATATATATATATATATATATATATATATATATATATATATATATATATATATATATATATATATATATATATATATACATATATATATATATATATATATATATATATATATATATATATATATATATAATGTGTGTGTGTATGTATATGTTGAAATGAACTGAACACTCGCGCGTCCCCGTAAAATGTCTGCCTAATGATGAGAATAAATATACTTGACGTATCGGTTCTTATGAAATGTCATCATACAACTGCAAGTGAAGAAGAGTATGTAATAGTAAGGTATGAATAAAATAAAGCCAACATCATCAAGTTCTGTCCTATGCCAATATGTGTGTGTGTTGGGGGGGGGGGAGGGGTTTCGTCAAATGGAGAGTAAAGTATAACCGCCCAATAAAAGCAATCACAGGAAGTGCTTGCTGACAAAATTATTGCCTGATGTTTGAGCTTACTGATACACTGGTACAATGTCTGCATTGCACCATTCTTTTCGCGTCTAAGTAGAGGGTGCAGGGGTTTGGAGTATATTTTTTTTACTGATTGGGAGGCAGCAAAGGGAAAACAATTGTTCAGTGCAGGACAATAAATTGATTCATTTATTGAGGTGATAACTGTTTTGAGCATGAGAAAGTCTGTCAAATTAACCAAATCTTTTTATATGTTAACCTTGACAGCAGATCAGATATAGAGTGTTAATGGGCATTTTTATATCTTCATATGTGACAAGTAATTACTTATTGTAAGCAGTTACCTGTGGGTACCACTTTCTACAATATAACATATATACATATCTAGGTATCAGCATGAATTTTCTGAACACATGAATATGTTAAGACGTTTATATCTTGTATTCCCCGGTTAATCTTAATAACTCAAACCCACATTATATGTATTATATCAAATAATACATAGCAAACACCTTGCACGCATATCAATAAGTCACTTATTTGTTTCTTACAAGCTTGTTTGTACACTGAAATATAAATATAAAGATGATCCAAAAATATATGTGGCGTGTTGGTGGCATGCAAGGTTATACATGTTGGTTGAGTCAAAATATCTCTGTATTAATGACTTTGGGTTTTTCCCATTAAACACCACGCAATTGAAATGAAATTTTTACAGACTATGAGTGTAAGAGAATAAATATGTCTCACCTTATGTTTTATAATTAAGACAAAACCTGTACTTACAAGTTTAAGTAGGTAAATTGGCAAAGACGGCAGAAATTTAAGTACGAGCCCTTTTAGTGTTATTTATTTTACCATGTAAAACTGGAACTTGTCCACAAAATTTTATATAATTACACGTAGACCTGGTATTATAACAATGCTTTAATATCGAGTGCTAATAGGGAATAGTTACCCTGATTTCTATATATATGTTCCACTACATGCAAAATACCGGAATAATATGTATATATATATATATATATATATATATATATATATATATATATATATATATATATATATATATATATATATATATATATATATATATATATATATATATATATACATATATATATATATGTGTGTGTGTGTGTGTGTGTGTGTGTGTGTGTGTGTGTGTATTGTATTTGTGTCTTTTTGTCCAAAACCACTTCCTAGTAGTCATTACCCTATTCCGCAGTCTGAACTCTTTACTCTCCATAAGCTAACCTTTCCCTGTCTAGCTTATATATATATGGAATTACTATTGTCCATATTGCACGCGTTCCTCTGTAAAATTTTGACATAGGCTGTATTGGCCCAAATAGATTAAAGGGTCTTCAGCGGTTAAGTATTTAACATTTTTCGGAGCCTTTTACCCGTACATGTCTCTCTGAGTAGCGCATCCTTGTCTAAGCTAAATATTCAGCAAAGACAACCCACATAATAATGACTAAATGTGAACGTGGCAATTGATGATTAGCTAAATACGTGAAATTTTGCTTATAAATGCAGAGCTTCATATCAAAGAAGAATACCTGTCAAACAAACCATAATTACTAAATTTGTATAGTACAGGTTCAGATAAGAACAATTTGACTTACCCCTGAACTAATATGTACCCTTTCTAGCGGGACAGCTTATGATAGATAAACCATCCGCCAATGTTTACCTGAAGTGGAACCACGCTGGGGCATTATATTCAGACCGAGTGATTGTAAAATAAACGGTTGCAGCTCGACCACCTGTATAAACCAAGCGAAATCCTAACAAGGACTGCAACAATGTACATCCTGCACCAGAGATGTAAAACAAACTCCATGATGACACCTACTCCTCAAACAATTAAGCTCTATTTAACTGCCAACCCTGAGTCAATGTATCAACTTAATGTGTCAGGTTTGTGACATTTGAGAAAATACTGTAAATTTTGAGTGTTTTTGTAATATTGAATAAATGTGCATTTAGGCATAACAGAAAATAATGAAAGTCATTAGCATTTAGGCCAAAAACATGCTATCAATACAATTTTTCTTAACAGGATTTTAAGAACAATTAGGCAAACATGTAACTGTCCTAGGCCGCTTCTTGCGACCTGTAGCGCCTGGGGGTTTACCTAACAGAAAGCATGTAAGCCTAGAATGTCTGATAGTGAACATTAAAACAGAAAGATGCCAAAAGATAAAGTTAAGTAGCAAAAAAGACAAGTCTAAAAACTGTAAACTATTATGGCCAAACTTTCTAATAATCTTTGGATATTACCAGTAGAATTAAGGCAAGTCAGAAAAGAGTGAAAGTCTTTTGTATTTATGTCGAGAATGCAATGGAAATATTAACCAGATACCATTTACAATTAGGCAACCTTGTAACTGTCGTAGGCCGCTTCTTGCTACCGGTAGCGCCTGGGGGTTTACCTAACAGAAAACAAGCAGCCTAAAATGTCCGAAAGGTGAACATTTAAACATAATGACGTCAAAAGATAAAATTAAGTAGCAAAACAGGGAAGTCTAAAATCTCTAAAATTATTGAATCCAAACTTTCTAACCATCTCGGGATATTTACAGCAAAATTTGTAAAAAATATTTGATCCAAAGTACACCTTTGAATCGTCTTGACTAAAGTTTATTGTAAATAAATTTGGTTCAACATGCAAATTCCTGAAATTTAGAACAAATACGACGAAATCTCAAAATCTGTGACAAAAATGTATTATATCCAATAGTATCCGAAATATTGCTGTCCGGAAAAAAAGGATAATTAACTACTTCAAAGTTATACTCATCTATTTTGTCATTGACTTTAATACAAAACCTGTCATTAGTGACCTGAATATCCAAGTGCAAAAACACATCTCTGAAACTATCTGAATTATTACCCTCCAAATGGATATCTTTTGGGTAAATTGCTTTAGTAATTTCACTGAAATTCTGTACATTTACACAAGCAATGTCATCAATATATCGTGCGTTGTTTGATAATTTTGTAGCCATGTGAAAGTCTTTTTTCATCAATTTATCCATATACTTAAATTTAAGCCACGTTAAATACAAATCTGCCAGTAAAGGTGAGCAGTTGCTACTCATTGGAATGCCTTTTATTTGTTGAAAAACCAATGGTCCTCATTGAACAAAAGTATTTTCCAAAAGAAATTTTATAGTATCTATCAAAGTTTCAACCGTGTAAGATTTACCGTTCCTTTTTGAATATTTATTGTGTGACCAATATGCTTTCTTTGTATATGAATTGATATTAATTTATGGTTTACATTATGTTGAAACATTTTGATTATTAATTCTGAAAGAAAACTTTTGACTTCATCTATGGGTAGAATTGTTTACAATGTAGAAAAATCAAAACATTTGAAATGTTTTGCTTTTACAACTTTGATTTTAGTTACAAACTCGGAAAAATTGCTAATACTCCAAAAACAATTTATTTCACTGTTTCTAGAAAATGCATTACCGTATTTACGAAAATGATTCCTAATTGCAGTCAAACACAATGTTAATTCTTTTGATAAATTTTGTGTTGTGCATTTTGCAGCCCCCGCTAAGAATCTAGATTTAAAAGGGTTTTAATGTAATTAGGGTATCCAGACCAAAAGTGGAATAGAGGAGTCTTCTTCAGAAATTTTGATATTAAAATTCCTTTTCATCTTATCTGTATGTGTATCTATCAAATTATCAATGGATTGTTTGTGTAATTTATGAACGTCATTCCCTCTAATGTCAGAAATATTGTTTATACCAAGTTCTCTTTTCAAAACTTCCAGATAATATGTTTTGCAGATGATCCCAAAATTGTTCCCTGCTTTATCTATGTTAGTGACTACAAATATTTCTTGTAGTTCTTTGACTGCCTTTGAAACTTCAGGTTGTTTTAGATTAACCGTATTGAGACTCTTAATGTGGGATTTGTAACGATAAATTTTATTTCTAAAGGCTCGTTTCAAGTTTCATAACCATCCTTCAAATTTCTGAAATTCAATTTTTTCTTTCTTTGCCCATTTCACACAGTAGGAATCAAACGCATCACATGTATCCTGATAAATGTTGTCAATGTTCAACTTGGGACACATCCAAAATTTTGAACTTTTATCATAATTACTTTTAAAGTTGAATTATGTGCAATATCTAAATTACCTGTAAATGCATGTTTAAGGTATGCATGAACAAAATTAGAATATTTACTGTTAGACATACAGTCACAATCTTGATTCGCTGCGATATCTTCAAGAGTAATTGAAGCCAGAAATTTCTTGTAATTCATGATACTTTGTCCAATATTGTTGCAATATTTATAGGAAATGATGGGACGATCTTTTATTTTGCACTCTTTGGGAATCATGTTGCGAACAAATTTCAGTTTGAAAAGGGACTGACTGTTTAGTGAATCAATAATTTTGTGTTTGAAAGGAATGCTGCAAAACGTTTGATCTATTTTTTTTTTCTTATTAGAATCTGGTTTCCGAATAGTTGTTGTGTAAGTGTACACAATTTCACAGATATTTTGCGAAAATATGTGTTCTGAATCAGTAAGACCCAAATATTCATTGATTTTTGTTATGTCTCGAAATGATAGTGTTTTAAAAGCTGTATATAAATGATCAATGCCATTGGAGAAAGCATGTAGTAAATTATGGACAAGGTCTTTTGTATCCACATTCCTACATTTCCTGTTCTTCCGTGATTTTCTTTGTCCATGACTTCTTCTTCTTTGAATACCAGCCTGATTATTATGAAAAGGTGTGTGACTGCTGTCAAGAGTTGCAAAGTCCAAATTCCTGACATCACCAAAGCCTAAAACTCTGTCATTGAGTCTATAAGGAAATGCTGAATTAAAGGTTTTGAT
This sequence comes from Hermodice carunculata, assembly GCA_964020975.1. Classification (NCBI taxonomy): domain Eukaryota; kingdom Metazoa; phylum Annelida; class Polychaeta; order Eunicida; family Amphinomidae; genus Hermodice; species Hermodice carunculata. The sequence continues at coordinate 17,393,689 of OZ026623.1, read as the reverse complement.
CCAAACATCTTCCATTTGTAATAACTTCCTTGTGTTAACATTACTGTCTTGGTCTAACAAATTTGGCTCTATGTAATAAATAATTTGTATCCAGCGATCCAAATGTGAATGATCCGCAGAATTGAAATGGTTACACAAAATATAAATATATGTGTATATATATATATATATATATATATATATATATATATATATATATATATATATATATATATATATATATATATATATATATATATATACATACATATACATATATTAATAGTATAAAGATTAGTACTTATATACCAATAAGTATTCCTTTTGCACTGATCTATTTCATGAATATATGCAGCTGAATCACATCCAAACAACACGTACCAACCTAAAACAAGAGGTTGTTTTCAAAAACTACAAAGCAGGCAGCACTCATGTGAGTATGAATGTTCTTGTTTATCTGATGTTTTGTTATATTCCATTATGCTTTGTATCACAAAATGTCTCAAACTGATTATTATTCTAGAAGGACCAGGGATGACTTTTTGTTTGTTCATTTTGTTTTGTTTTGTTATGACATTCGTGGGCACTAAAGGTAAACATAAGGGGACAAATTATATTTGGCTTTTCCTGAACATCTTACAACATAAAAGGGTAAAAGTAGCAACCTTTCAAATTTACGAATTCATCTCCACTTCATTCCTTAACATATATGGTTTATTATTTAAAAATTAAGATTGTGTTAGCACTTGAAGATATCCTTTTTATACATGCTACTTTACGTACTTCATAGTAACATGTAGCTCATGAAAACAAACAGGTATATTTACTAAATTTGTAGTTGCTAAGTCAGTGGCAAAGAAACCATTGCCAACTACCGTATCGACAATGGAATATATTAGATGTAGTAGTACCAAGAAAAGCAGTAGTAGCAGTAGCTTTGTTGACAACATGCTTTAAATAAACAGAAACATGTTTACAACCAAGGGCTCCAAAATGTCTTCAGTTTCAGAAAATGAATGAACTCAAAGTCTCTCCTCTTTGAATTCATTACATCGTCAGTGTACACAGTAGACGGCTTATTATTCTGAACTAAAGGGTTATGTGTTGAAAGATCAAGCTGAGTTGTTAAAACTTTATCTTTAATGTCTTAACGTACACATTAGAAAATGCACTTGGTTGCATGGACCATTGGCCTGTCTATATCCTAATATAGCGGAATGACAGCTAAAACCTGGCACATGCCTTATTCATGTGATTCGGTAGAGAAAATTAGGCACTCTCACTTAACAATTTTTTGGAAAATGTAAACCAACTTAATTTACTTGGTGTATGTTTTCAACGTGATATGTAGTCTTATTTACATGTCGCAACAAAATTTGTAAAGCTCGAGGTGCATTAACAAAATTTCTAAAGCTCGAGCTGCATTATTCCGATGTTCTGGCACTCGTGTATGTTACCCATGATTGGCCTCTGATGTCCAAATTTGGAATACCGTAGTGGTGCCATCCCTCACCAATGGCTTGGACTTTATTGGTTGTAAATCCCGTTTCAAACGTTCGATCAAAACAACACAAATTTCAACAACTAGATCTTTATTCAGTATCAGTAAATTCTCACCCTCAACCCCCATCTTACCTGCTTTAGATATACATAAAGTAAGATAAATTATAGAACGGGATGCCCCATCCCTGCTCTGAAGAATCTTTAAAGTAAAGTCGCCTGTTCGTGACTTCAATGTCTTTCTTGTCGCGAATCAAAGTGCCACAGTGTACCTGGTGAGAGGCACACTTGTTGACCATATAATAAAAATGTTGCTTTTACCTATTAGATTGATTTCCTCTGGTGCTGTTACCAGCAACCGTACTTGTGATCCTCGTGTGGCGGGGCGGGCGGCTGAGAGTCGACTGGCTAATTGTGGAATGTTTGATTCCTTGCGGTATGTTCTGCTTCACGAGGATTACAAGAAACCCGAGGATACAACGCACCACATCGCCAAGCTTTTAACCAAAGTACATTTGAATTTTACCTTATTTACAGGATCTCACTTTTAGTTTATAATTACCTGAATATATTTTAGCTATGCCATATGTGTAAACTTACTGGGGGATTATTATTATTATTATTATTATTATTATTATTATTATTATTATTATTATTATTATTATTATTATTATTATTATTATTATTATTATTATTATTATTATTATTATTATCATTATTATTATTATCATTATCATTATTATCATTATCATTATTATCATTATCATTATTATCATTATTATTATTATTATTATTATTATTATTATCATTATTATTATTATCATTATTATTATTATTATTATTATTATTATTATTATTATTATTATCATTATTACTGTCATTTTTATTAATAATAATAATAATAATAATAATAATAATAATAATAATAATAATAATAATAATAATAATAATAATAATAATAAAAAAGGTTATATGACTGTATAGACCATTCAAGCAAAAGCAACAGCATATATGTGCTTTTAGGCTTGATTTGTAGGTTTTAAACTGTTATATATATATATATATATATATATATATATATATATATATATATATATATATATATATATATATATATATATATATATATATATATATATATATATATATATATCAAAACCGGCAAAATGAATTACAATTTGATTGTGTCACTTTCAGATGACCTGTTTATTTGCAAGGTTACGAAGAAGGGGGCAGAATACAAAGGGAACATTTCGCAAACAATGTATGGCAGAACATGCCAGAGATGGGACACCCAGGTGCCACATAAGCATCGGAGTGGTCCCCAGGATTTTCCAGAGAATGATCTCAAAAAAGCCGAGAACTACTGCAGAAACCCAGATGGAGAACCCAAGGGGCCTTGGTGTCTAACAACGGAGCCTGATATTCGTTGGCAATATTGTGATGTTCAACTGTGCTGTATGATCATTTCTTCTTATTCGTCTGAAGTTTCAGTTCAATATCAAATTGCTGCTAAATATCTTTGTGTTACTTTGTCCCACCTGAAAACGTTTCCGAACTTTGGGTCTTGTATGCTGTTTATTTTGTACAAATGTTTCTTATTTTCTTCATATTGAATTTCCATATTATTTAGTCGGATTATTATAGTCTGAATTGAAATTTAAATTGTCGAGCATGGAAGATCTGTAGAAAGATAAAATTGATAGAGAATATTATGTGGCTTAAATTTCGACGCCAATAATCCCCCGGAAATTGAGGAAATAACGACGACGTGTCACGATTTTCTTCTATGGATCTCAAGTGAAATACAGTGGCTCATTGAGAGGAAAGGTCATATACAGTTTTTGTTTAATTGACTATTAACCACAAAAATATCACATGCCTCTTCTCAACGCCGACGGTATATACGACTTTTGTTTACGTTGGCCGCAGGTATGCCACATCACCTGGAATGAATAATAAAATACCCACCACTTGTTTCATTTTGTCCACACGTGGACACACAACGCTATTGTTGAAGACCTGTCACAATATAGTCGCAACAACGGTTGGGTTATGGGACTTACAGTGACTCGTATTTATTGTGGAATTGTAGTCTGCAACATGATAATTCACTCGTAGATGTGGGGTAGAACCTCATAGTACATGCTAATGCCACCAGTTTGTCAATCCCAAGAGAGCAAATAAACAAACAAACATAAATAACTAAAAGAGCCAGAAAAAAAAAAAAAAAACAAACAAACAAACAAACAAAAACAAAAACAAAAAAAAACCCAAACACATCTGGACCACCATCCCGCTTCACGTTTGGCATGATTTCTCCGTTTTGAACACACCAAAAGGGATAACTCACCACTTTATTCCAAAACCATTTTCTACAGGTACATCACACGGATAATCCATTGAAACCCGCATATTACCACAGCAACAGGCCTATAATTGTCGAAAATGTCCCACAAAATCCATTTCGGGCAAAAAGTCCGACATTCCAGCGCCAGATTCAAACGGGTATCCCATCCGGAATCGAGTTCGTTCCTTGGCATTAGCCATATGACAACACTTCTCAATCGTCAATCCAACCGCATTCTTTGATTCACGCGCGTTTTCATCCTGTGTTCATTTCCGCAAATCGTGCAACCTGACCAAACTTGATTCCGCCAGTGTTTATCGAATGCATGGAAGTGTTTTAGCGGCCATACTTTTGCCAGGACACAGACTGGTAGCCCAGCTGCTCCCTGATTGGTTACACCGACTTTCAGCCAATCAGAGAGCAGCTGGGCTGCCATTATTCTGAACAACCCTTATGAGCAATTAATTTAAGGCGGGCCCCCGATATGTTTTTATTAAAAGGGGGCATCTTTCTCCAAATGTGAGGCATTTTAATTTATTCTATGCCAATATGAATTTTTTTCTCGTGGATTTTTTTGGGGGAAAATGGAATTTGTAGCTTTCTATCCTTACTTTATGGTAATCGTTAATGCAGTTATTATTCATGGACAAAACAGCCTTGTCCATGCCTGCATCACCAGGTACATTTTTAAGCTCATTGACGCACGCCCTTATATTTGTATCATTACCATTATATTTTCCTATCTAGTCATAAAAGATAGGTTTACACAGCCGTCTCTCTGAAAATTCAAATCTTAATCTATTCAAATATTTCACTCTTCGTAGGTTCAGAATTAACTTTATTTGCACCTATTCTAATTCACCTACTGCAGCTATTGTAGCTGGACACCAATTTATCTGTAGAAAAGCCTTGGGTACAGTTTTGCACAGAATCCAAAATTCCATTAGCCTCTTTTGTGTTGTTAAACCATACTGTGCTCCCATGCGTGAATGCAGGAAAAATTTGACGAGATGCGTGTTTGCTCACATAATTTTTTAACTTGGAACGAATATGAAAAAGACTTTGATAATAAAATACCCAAGTACCTCTAATCACTATACTCCGTAATTTCCAAACTGCCTAGTCTCCATTTTTATTAGGTCTGTCTGCTTTCCGATGACCATAAGTTTAGCCTCTTCTGGGTTGAAAGTCAATCCCCATTTACTAACAAAAGCCTTCAGCAATTTCAAGCATATTGACCCTCTGCTGTTCGTGCTCAGCCTTGAGTACGTTACCGTCCGCATACTGTAAGCATGGAATATGGTCATTTTTTTTTTCACTGAAATAAAATTTCTGCAATTAGTCACAATGTCAACAAAAACAATGTAGGTGACAACATACAACTTTCCTCAACCCACCATATATCACATTAAAATCAATTACTTTCAAAGGGTTTGAAAATGGCCATTTTTTTTTTTTTTTTTTTTTTTTTTACAGAAACCGGATATAAATCGCCAAACTTTACTTGAATGCCATTGTTCAAAATTTGTTTAAAATAATATATCACTGTTGACCGTGGCAAATGCTTTAGAAATATGCAGGAATACAAGGCACGCTGTTGGCGTTTGTCACTTCCAAAGACAACAAAGACCTTTAAGTATCAAAAATGTTTTCCGCTCTTCTGGCTTGTTTATAAGAACCATGTAGTTTGCCAAGATTTCTTCTCTCCCTAGATATTGCATGAGCTGCTTTTTTTTTTTTTTTTTTTTGTTTTTTGTTTTTGTTTTGTTTTGTTTTTTTTTTTTTGACCAAAGGTCTGAAAAATTTGCACATGTTGGATGTCACCATGATACCATGGTAGTTGCTAAGCAACTGCTTATTGCCTTCTTTATGAATAGGTATTACCTAACCATAGAACTGCTGGTCTGGGAAAGTCCATATTCCTTTGCACCAATTAGAAGAAAAAAAAAACAGAAAAAAAGCACAAAGAAACAAAACAAAAATACACAACACACACACACACACAGAAAAAAAAAACACAAAAAAAAAACAAAGAAGCTGAACCTCTATGTATCAAAAAATCATTTGGAATATAACCACTCCACGTGCTTTACCATTTTGTATTTTATAATTAGCAATGCATACTATCCTGTAGTTAATATCGCTATCTGTGAGACCCATTGTTCTGCCACATTACGTAAAAAAGGACATATCCATATAACTTCTGATTTTCCCAAAACATAGAACTGGCCTTCCTTGTATCTTAATGTTTCCAATATTCACCCAAAATTGTGTTTATTTCGTTTGGATCTTCAGATACATGGAAGTGGATTAGAGCAGTGACCATCTTATTGTTGGCTCTTGCTGCCTAAGGTGGGATTCTTCTGTCTAAGAAACTGAGATAACAACCGGATTTCAATTGGCAGATTGGAGATTCAGTGGCATAGAATGCTACTTAGACCAAAGCTATGTTACTAGTTTGTCCTGGCATAAATACTAATGTAGCGTGTTCTTTATAATGCAATGTATCCTCTGGATTTGGATACCCCACTTAGTTGACTTAGTGTGTTAAACATTTTGGGACTGCTGTTATACTTCTTTAAATAAATCAGTTCAGGAGCTCATGACACACAGTAACAATTTTCATCCAAACAAGGAGAGCAAAGTTAAATAGAGCAAAACATCTTCAGTCATGTTTCAATGCAAATATGACACCACGTGTACCAAAGATAAAAAATGCATGGTGGGCAAACCACTTTATGCTTGTCCTGACTTGTCAATCAGCTGCGTTACTAGCAAGGGAAAGGATGCCTACATATGTTCCATGATATTTATTTATCTGGGGCATTAAAGAAACACTCTAACTCAACTATAACTATGCGTCAAAGAACTTGGTCTTCCACAAAACGCAGGCCATGTGTATGCACAAAATAGTTCAGACAAACATAGCCCACATAATCAAATTTCATCCCAGCAATCAGAGCAAAGCTACGTATTTTAAAAAGCAGAGAACATACCGATATCAAAGCAAGAACATTTATCCACCAATATCAATATGAATAAGTGAATTTGGCTCTTGACGAGAGACAGGCAGTCATACATAATAAGCAACCGCTGGTGTAAAAGTTGAGATGTCAACCTTTGAAGGATATTATTCATTAACTACAAATTTAAGAGATTTTAGCAACTGTAATACTCATTACATTATTGTTATTGGATACCTTGATATTTTTTAAAATCAAAATAACAATGAAAACGTTTGGCATCACTTATTACAATTGCAATGTTAAAAATGAATACGGTAGGTAAGTTTATTTCGGAAGGTTGTGAAATTATATGTCGTTTTAAATTACATGGTATAACATTTGCCTTCTAAATAGCACCAGAGGGAGGGGATCAAAGAAACATTTAACATTTACGTAAGTTATGGTTATGGAGAAAAAATAATTCATCCACTTTTTCACTGTATAGCTCATCAACTGCCAATGGTTTTTAAGGGACACTACTACTCCTGCAACTTCGACTATGACATGTGTAGTTTCACTTATGATGATAGAGCTGACTTCGAATGGTGCAGGTGAGTTATGATAATATAATATACCACTTCAAAAGTTACTGTTTACGCGTTCAGTAGTGAATATATTGACAAATTTACAAGTTGCTGCTTATAATAAGTGCCTGGGAATTATGTTTTCAACCAGATAAGGAAATGTAATAACAAAAGAAAACTTCGCAGCAAAAGCACAGAATGCTATTAGAGTGGTAAGGTGTTTTGAAAGTAAATACGGAAAATTGTCATGTGATATTGTTTTTGAATATTTTTGTTCGAATGATACTTCCATTTTTATCATGTGGCTCTGAATTTTAGGGAACAGCTTATTGTGAAAAACGAAAAAGTTTAAATTCAGTTTTGTATATTTTTTCTAGGATTGGCTATTTCTGCCAGTAATTCAGCATTTTTTTGGTGAAAGTTGTAGACACCCTCTTTCTAAATATAATAACAAACCAAGTATTAAACATTGAATGAAAATGATGTGTATGGATACTAACAGATACCCTAAACAATGGAATGACATGTTCATTGATCTTGATTTGGCAAGAAGAATTCCCTGGGTTACAAATTTAAAACACTTACTCTATAGATACGAGTTTTGTATTGTTTGGAATTTACGGCATGTTGGAAATAACCGGCTCTCTTTATCTGAAATAGGCTAAAGATTTAAGGACATCGCCTCACAAAACTGGTACAGTGATTTTCTAGAAAATAATAAATTGCTGAATTATGTTTAATTTAAAACTTTGCTTCATGTTGAAAGATATGTTAAAGATCTGGGGGAAGTTAAGTTAAGGAGAGCTCTAGCTAGGTTGTGCATTGCTTCTCATACTCTCAATATAGAGCTAGGTAGACGTTATAATGTACATGAAGAGCCCAAAGGGTGTTTATTTTGTTTATATAAAGGTTTTCATTTAGTGAAGATTACATTCATTGTTTTTGTAAATGTTCAGGATATAATTATCTAATATGTAAATACCTTCCCGAGTTACTTAGTATACCCCTATATCCCGTTGAACATAATTTTGTAAAACGTTTGACATCTGAAGAACTTGGAATAATTCTGAATTTATCTGTCTACATATTTGAAGCTTTTACGTTATTCCATGCAACAGTGGTATTATTATGATTGTTTTAGATGTGTGATTACCCAGTGCGACTCTCATATTTTGCTCATTTTGTTTTTGTATAACATGTTAATGAACAATAGACTGGAGGCCTTAAAAAAACACACGAATAAGATATATTTGAAAAAAAAAAAAAAAAAACCAAAATAATAGTGAATATTTTGTGAACGAACGCATGCTCATTTAGACTACAATTACCTTTAAAAAAAACTAATATCAAATTATCTTCTTAGCGCCACTGTTGTTCAAGGGTGTATGAATTATAGTTCCCTCTCAAAAACATTATATAGCGTCAGATCACACAAATTTCCCCCACTGTATCGGAAGCGTGAATAAAGGTAAACTATCATATATTCTCAACTTCTAGGGAAGATTAGAAAGATGCAAAGTAAGTTTAGGTTTTTGATGGAAATGCTGCAGTATTTGCAGTACATGGTTTGATCTGTGAAGTGACAATGGGAGATGTCATCATGTTTCGTGAACTCCTCATCCTGGCACTTGGTCTTACTTGCTGAAGCAGTGAACTGTCACCTGCCATATGTACATTTCCAGGCCATGTGCGCATACCTTCATCGAATGGATTATCATGAAAAGAAAATGACCAGACAGCATATTTTGACCCATCTCATTGACCTATCTCATATACTGGTTGATCGACCAATGAACGTCTACTTAATCTTTGCAAGTTTGAAAGTAAACATGATATACCTGTGTTTAGATATAAGCTGTATGCACCATGTTTGCAAACTTGTGTTCCTTAACCATTTGGTTCATGTACACTTCATATGACATCCGCTCACTGTCGGTCAGTTCGATGAGATAAAATATATGTCATCATGTTTCTTATACATATGCCATATCCCGGTCATTTGCCTGCCCAGTAACGCTGGAAAAGCAACACATTTGAACTTTTGTGCTACCAGTAGTCTCATTCTGTGCACATTTGGTGCAATATACGTTGTTTTTATTCCTACTAACATGATATGCTAATTAATGACTTGACCATGAACCTGCTTGTTGAATGTTGGTAAAATTATTACACACATTTGATGTAAGATTGACTGTCCTGTTGTTTTTAATTTGCCAAGGAGTCCTTCTGCAGCACTTTGAATTTTTATATGTTCAACATACTGTAACGAGCGTTGCGAGTGGCTTGATGAATTCATGCACCCTTGCTTACTCATCTTTGAAACCAAAACATGTATCTTTTGAAACTCGGTTGCAAGTTATATTGATTCATGCAGATACAGTATCATGAAACATTTTATAGCAATATTTGCTTCCATTCAGACAAATGTCACTTAGATTGCTTACTATCAGTGGCAATATTATATTGAAAGAACGCCCTTTTGCAAATTTGTTTTTATGTTCATATGATGGCTGTATAACTGGATGAGATGTTAAAATTGCATATCTTGGATTTTGTTTTGGCTTGGTACATCTAGCTTTCAAGCTAAATGTTCTCGCTGCTGCTTCCTTTGAAACTAATGAATTTAAACTCTAAGTCCGTATGGCTACTGGCTCTTCTTAACGATATAACTATTTCATTGTATCTTCAACTACAACAAACAATTGAAGTTTGAAGTATCCATTAAAATATATCACAGCTAATGACTCTTAACAAGTATCAGAACAATTAATTTCACCGGGGAATGTAGTGTTGTTGGTATGTACAATGAATCTTTCCCTTCAATTGCATATCAAAATAGCATAGCACTAGTACTGATGGTTTCACTTCTTGGGCTCGTATCGTTAAAAGAAGCTTAAGTTTACTAATGGGAGGCCAATATTTAGCGACTACACAAGGTGTTGTTTTAACCGCTCAGAAGCCTTCTGAACATAAAGGACCAACCGACTTTAACTTTCTACTTGGCTAACTCATAGACAGGTGCAGACAAGTTTGAAATAAATTTCTTATAATGGGAAATTATTTGAACAAGTGCTCTTGCTTGTTTTAGAATCTGCTGAGCAGGCTTATTTTGCACATTAACAATTTTCGTTGCGTAAGTGCGATCCCTTTGTCTGACATAATGGGGCCAAGGTATTTTACCATTTTAATAATACAGTTTGACTGTTTTGACTTTAGGCCAGCATTTTCGAAAGCATCCCAAGGAAGATCCAGTCATGTTATGACTGGATCTTAAGTCCCATCTAAATACGATTACATAGCAAGATAAAAGTTGACAAAGAAAATTTTAATTTGGCGCATATATGTTTCAGTATACAAGCAAATTGGCAGGGGATGTTAGTGAGGTCATACATGAGGAAAATGAAACCATGCCGAGACATGCCTGTACTGGCTGATATCTTTCTCTGCTAGACTGTGATAACGACAGATCAAGTCTGTTTTGGAGTACCCAGGATTTGGCTGCAAAGGATCAAAAGTTTCATCAATTCTCTGCTTCTTCTATATTTGACATAGTCCGTCTGCCTCTTGTTATATAATTAGGTAAAAAGGACTGGAACCTTAATGCCATTATTTTTGCGATTTGTTTATGGTCCATGTTCAATAAGGATCATAGTACATTTTTTTTTAAATGATGTAAGCTTTTTTTTCTTCATTGAAATCAGTACAAGTACTCGTCCACTCTGGTCTACTGAGAGTATACCATTCTCAACAGCTTCAATAACAATGTCCAAGACAAAGTCCTCTATCTGTCCTGAAACATTGTAAAGTCCAACTGCAAATCCATGACCCCTAGGAATTCGTTGTCTTTCAGCTGCTTTAAAAGCACTCCAATTCTAAGATCTGCTTACTGCATTTTCAGAATTATCTTTTTCAACGTCTGTTAATACATAGATATTGAATTGTCGCTAAATTCTTACACTAATTTCTAAGGCTCTTGTCACGCTGTTCACAGCTAGCATGTGATCCTTTCAGAATGGCCTTTACCTGAACATCATATATACATACCTATATATATATATATATATATATATATATATATATATATATATATATATATATATATATATATATATATATATATATATATATATATATATACATATATGTATATATATATATATATGATGTGCAGGTAAAGGGTATTCACATTCACATTCACACAATTGAATGATCTATATAAATATATTATATATACACACACACACATATATATATATATATATATATATATATATATATATATATATATATATATATATATATATATATATATATATTTATATATATATCATTCAATTGTGATTGAACATGTTCAAATTCACTTTACATTTGTTTCTGATGCCAGTTGAGCATGTCGTAGTTTTCTTCTTTCTTTTTCTTTGACTACTCTACTGTTTTATTTCTGTATATTATGGTAATGGTGCAGGTGTTTCAAAATACATTCACATAATTAGTACGGTTCCCTTAGATGACAGCAAAATCAAATAAGTAAGGCAATTCGCGTGCATGGTATTTCACAGATAAGCAACAACAGTTTACACTTTTGCTCATTTCCAAATGTTTGTGGTTTTGAGACTTCCATCATGGTGTAAAACACTTTTTTAAGCTTTGTTTTATCTCTATAATGCTATCAATAAAAAATGTAAAAAAAAAAAAATATCAAGGTGTTTACCGATTATGCGCCCCATAGCTATAATAACCAATACGTCATTCGGGTCCAGCTGGACCTCAACATTCACAGACAGTATCCACACTGAAAAAAATCCTGTTTATATCAGTAAAATATTGTCAAGTTATTATAATTGCCTCTCCAAAGCAAGGGACATATATTAAAACTCAAAAGTTTCACATTATGTATGTCTTCCTAGCTTGAGGAAGACTTATACATAGAACATTTACAATGTCCTTACTTTTACCACCAGGCATCTGTTGCACTTCGACTTTACTGCATAGGTCCCAGCAAGATGATCCATGTTGCCCACACCTCCTTTGTAAGCATTGTAGTGGGTAATAATTACTGGTTTCTGCTCTTCACCCTCAACAGATTTGTCTCGGTGCATAGAGGGAAGCAAGATGACAGCATTATTTCTCTTGGGCACTGATAAAACCAGGGTCAGCTGGGCAGCAGACCCAAATTTAGAGGATTGTTCCTGCCCTTCACAGCCCGGTTGCATTTCTACTGGAAGATCTGCGTTGTTCTTTCAGACTGTACCAACATAGGTCAGATGTTGGGCTAGAAGATCTTCTACCAGTGAAACATATGCGATAAATGTGTCTGCTTTCACGCTATGCCCAGTTCCGTACCAAGGGTTGACCAAATCCTTCTCAACACCAGCTCTTTGATTAGTTTCCTGGAGCAAGTTGGCTTGCTTCCCCACGTACACTTGGCCATTCAGAGGATAACTGGATACTGCATCACGGTTCCACCAAAACTTGCTGCCATGTTTTGCTGGTTTAATTTTTATGTATTGGCGATATAGTTCTCCATCTACCACATTTGAAAAAGTACGTTCCACTCTAGCAGGCCTCATCTCATTTGCCTGCACAATACGTTGAATTCCAGTCACAGGTCGATCATCATTGGCCTGTTCCTGGAGAACATTTTCTATTTCATCTTCACCTTCTGCTGACCCTCCTGTGTCCCCTTCCCCTTCCTCTACTTCGACCTCTTCCTCTTTCCGTCGTCCTACCAACTCCTCTATCCTTTCCTTTTTCCTCTAAAATTGCTCGCTTTTGCTCAATCCCCCAATATTGAAAAAAATAATCTTTCACTTTAGCGGACCTTATCGCATTTGCCTGCACATTAGGTTGATTTCCAGTAACAGGTGGATCATCCAAAAGTGTTTTCAGGAACTTTTAAATCCATTTCTTCCTCAGTTGCGTAACCTTCAAGTTAGAATGAACATCAGCACTAGGAATATAGTCATCAATATCCTCTATGTTAGAATTGTCAACGTCTGATGCTTCGGACTCACTCCAAAGGATGATGCAAAGGGTTTGAACTTTGATAGATCTGGCCCGGCCTGACTTATTTCTGTTGATGTCAGACTTAAATCTTAAATAAAAAAAAATGCTTTCCGTAATTCCTGGCTACTGGGTCATTGATATGGCTAAGCTTTAACAGGGAGGCAATAATTAAAACAAAATAAATTAGGGCACTGTTATGGCTACGGTTATCTGGTGTTGTGTACTGAGGCAACTTTGAGGACCCCAATGGCAACATTTATTTGCAGACCTAACAACAACAGCCAAGAAAAAAAATTATTGGCCCATGTGAAGATATCCATATATATGACAACTATCAAAAAATGGAGACAAATACCGTTAAATGATAAATTAATATCACGATAAATACACCCTTGGGATCCATTTGGACCACCGGTTTACTGATTACTGCTAATCTAGTATAGATGGAGGGATAAAATGTTACACGCAACCTGAAACAGAAAGACCTGACAGAGAATGGAAGTGACCATATAAGCATGGGAAAGTAAACTCAATCGTTTGCTATCACTTACAAATTGAAAAAAATAGAGAAACAGAATCTCACATGTGAAGATTTAAGTAATGTCAGAAACTATTTTAAATGGACCCTATAGACATTTATTAATTTGTAAAATGTGCATTACTGCCAATATGTCCGAGAAAAATAAACAGAATGTTAGACTCGCGTGTGCCAGTTGCGATATAGACAAAGTTTTGTTTGTTGTGTTTTGTTAATACTTTATTTCAGACACATGGGGGAAACTGACACTGCCGGTACTGGTCCGAGAAGTGACCATACCACAGGAACAGGTATGAAATGTATATTTGAAGGCTTTTTTTCCTTCAAATCTTAGTGATATGCAAGCTTTCGATATTTGGGGACCACTTTTTGTTTGCAATCTGTGTGTACCAACACATAGGTTTTTCTCTTCGGCTTCTTTTTTCCTGTCAACCCTCCCCAACATCATGTTCCTTCTACTTGTCTTTGTTTTATATTGTATTTGCCGAAAACCATGCAGAAATACAGACTGCATAGGCCATGTAATTATGAAAAAGCTGTCATCTACGACATAATTGCGGGTAAACTGCTACAAATGTACACCACACACTTTTCAGTTGTGCATGCATTTGTGTTTGCGTATATTTAATAAAAAATGTGTTTTATCAATACTCCATTTTAGGCATCATGATATCAACACTACCTACATAATAACTTTGACTATGATTGTCAATACTACTGGCATATTATGCTATCTCTTATGTTTATGATGGTCATTACCATTATAACTAGCGTAAGACCCATCACAGCAAAAAAGTAATATGTATATTGTTTCTGTATAACTCCGCCCTTTTTTTGTTGCCATTCAAACTATTATTGTTAATACATTTGTGTTTATAATTTTCATTCCCTCTTACAGGTTTTTATGTGTACATCGAGTCATCAAGTCCGCGCACAGTTGGTCAACATGCCCGATTACTATCTCCAGCTTTCAAAATGACAGGCGCAATTTACATTCGTTTCTTTGTGCATATCCATGGATCGCACCTTGGGAGTCTGCGTGTCCTTTCAAAGGCAGGCAACAGAGAAATGGAACTGATCAGCATGTCCAAGGACGAGGGAGATCAATGGCTTGCTGTTGATATCAAAACAACATTTACTCAAACAAGTGAGGTTAGCAAACATTCCATCTCCATCCAGCGTGATCGTATCTATTTGTATTAATTCGATTTCAGCTTATTCTTGTAAGAGTAAATTATCATTAACAACTCAAAGGTTAAGGGTCAGTAGATGACATCCACGGAAGTTTTCTTTATGTCGACTAAACGCCCATTTATTTATGTGTTATTCATAAGTGGGGCTGTCATATCAGCAAAGGGGTAGTGCTAATTTGTGGAATTTCCATTAATATAA
This sequence comes from Hermodice carunculata, assembly GCA_964020975.1. NCBI lineage: Eukaryota > Metazoa > Annelida > Polychaeta > Eunicida > Amphinomidae > Hermodice > Hermodice carunculata. The sequence continues at coordinate 17,378,395 of OZ026623.1, read as the reverse complement.
TCTTATCACTATTGTTCAAACCATCATTAAGAAAAAAAAAATATCTGCAATTCGAAATAAGATATGACACTTTTTATCAGTTCCAGCTAATATTTGAAGGAAGTGTTGGACCGGGCCCAAAAGGTGATATTGCAATTGACGACATCAGTGTCTCAGGTAATTTGATATCCAAGAAACAAAAAAAAATGAAAAAAAAAAAAAAAACAGACAAAATTAAAACAAAAATTAACAAAAAACAAAAAAAACAAAAAAGAAAAAAAGAAAAAAAAAAAAAAAAAAAAAAGCAAAGGGAAAAAAGTACATTGTTGTTATTTGAATGAATGAGTGAAATGCACGCACACACACACACACACACACACACACACACACACACACACACACACTGACATAGATGACTTTTGAGAGTGTCATTTGTGACCGTTTCTGCAAATGCACGGGTCATTTGGGTATAAACAAAGATTTTTCATCAGGGGTATGAATGTATAAGGTTCCATAAAGTATGGTGTTTGCTAAGTGTAGGTTTCTTCTACCCCAAATATATATTGTTTGAGAAACCCTTTGTATCAGAAAACTGATGATGGCATACATCCAGGCAGATTGATAATTAAGAATATTTCTCCAGTTTAGAACAAACACCTGGATGACTTAAAAATAGCAAGTATTAAAAAGTGTTACAGGAGATAACGTCGTCAGGACTGAAATTGTGTTTGCTACTTTGAATTTCCATTTATGTTCGATTTTGCCCGCACATTTTGGGAAGTAAGCGCGTTTGCCAAAAGCGATTTGGGAGAGGCGTTTGCTTCTTACACCAGCTAGCGTGGTAGTGGTACAACACACTGAATAAACACTGCAGCTGTGGCCTATGTTGGCGTTCGTAATGGTCAAGTGTACAATTACATGCAAAGTGAACGAATTAATTAGTTGCACTGGCGTCCTAATTCTGAGCGTCACATAAAAAGAAACCTGAGTACTTGCGAGCAAGATCACAAGAGCAGCCCTTCCGATTGCAAGGTTTCTATCCATTTAGTTTCGGAGGTCTCGCTACATTAATAAATTGCTAAATGACTGAGTAGTCTTCACATTGGCAACACTTGGTGGCTTCTCCTAGAAGAACAACAGGCAAAGCATTACGGTATTTTTTGTTATTCTTTTTGATTGATTGGTATTCAAAATAATTTCTCATTCCAATAACAGGGCTAAACTAACAAGCATTGTGCTGTCCATCACTACAACCAATAATCCCTGAAGACCTGTTGCGTGACCTTTTTGCTACCGACCACATCAACCAGGTGATTGTGTGTGTCAAGCAAATCTGTGAACTGAACAAAATGGTATAACAAATGTAAACTTTAAACATCGTGGGGCAAATTCCAGGTGTAAACCTAACAGCTAACACATAATGAAAACTTTTCTCATATATTCAAGTAAAGGGAAGGAAGGAGTAACGTGGTCATATAAATGTCATGCCAATAAGATGTTGCTTTGGCCATTACACAGGCATGCTGTTGTATTAGTGGTTATATGTCAAATGATGTTTGAATGAGAATTTTATTTGTGTCACAAGTTGGCAAACGGTTCTCAAACTAAGAATATGTTCAATTCTGAATCAGGCAATCAAAGTCATTTTAGTGGAATTTGAATCGATAAATTTGTATAAGAGTATAGAACTGCTAGCACTGTACAATAAGTTGGTTGACACACTTTGGCCAAATGTAGGGAAGTGGTTAAATAAACTTTTATGCATAAGATGGACAACAAGCTTCTACCAGAGCCTTTATGTTCGATAATCACCACTATCGAAGCACCATCTTTTCCCGGGCTCATATTGATTTGTTTGATAAATCGTTCTTCCCTTCAACTGTCAGAATCAGCTACCTCTTGAAACTTGAAATTCAGTCTGGCTTCAATATTTTAAATCCAAATTATACAAATCCTTACCTCGATCAACTAAATTCTCCCAATTGTTTAATAAAGGCTTTCGATTTATAGCTATTCAGGACACTCGTCCCTACATGGGAGCCAGCTTTTGGGATTCAAATTCATTAAAAATTGGTGTCAAAGAAGTGCCCCCCCCCCCTTTTTTTTCCCCCAAATATCCCAAATATAACTAGCCCTGGCTACAACAACATACTTAAGTTGCCCATTTTGCTCCCTTTACTCACCAAACCCTATTATATGGTTCAGCCAACTGTTCTTTCCTGGTAAACAGGGATTTTTTTTAGCTGTCCATGAATTAATATCTGATACAAATAGTTTTAATTTTGTCGGCATTGGTAAGGTATGCACCGTTCGATACATGACTCCAACCATGTCTATAATAATCTTAATGTGCTCTACTCTTAAGCTCGATTACAACGTCTTTGAACCCGCAATCCCTGCTGCTTCTATATTCATCTTTAAATATACAATGACAGTTAGAAAATGCTAACCAAGATCTATGCCTTACTCTACGTCTTTTCTATGTCCTTGTCTTCTTTATATGTCTTGTCTGTCCAGTGCACTCCATTATTTTCTTAACAAGAGGGATTTAAATAGGGCTATGCACATCTTCCCAATAAGGAACTTACACCGATCGTGTATATGTACTTTATTGTACTTGTGTCTTTTTGTCTAAAACCACTTCCAAGTAGTCATTATCCTAGTCCACAGCACAAACCCTTTTCTCTCCATAATCTTACCTGTTCTTGTCTAACCTATACACATATGAAAGTACTGTTGTCCATATTATACACGTTCTTGTGTAAAATTTTGACATAGGCTGTATTAGCCCAATAAAGGGTCTTCGGCGGGTAACTACCCAACATGTTTCGGAGCCTTTTAGCCGTTATGAATACTTCAATAAAATATGTTTAAATCAAATTTGCATAATATATCAAGAAAATTGAGGACAATTTGAGTTTGCTAAAGTTCCCTAAGCTAATATTTATGTCTCATTATTGACTTTTTGATATTTGTTGGATAGCACAATAAACGTAACCATTTTAATTATATTTAAGATTTTCAATCGAGGCCTTTGACGCATGTGAAGTGTTCCCAACCAGACACAATACAAGGTCCTCACAACATTACCTGTTTGAAAATTTGGTGGGCAGATGCAGGCTGTCTGGAGGCGGGTCAGAGAAGTCCTACCAATATGGATAATATGGACTTGTGGGACTCTTTAAGCGTTGGGGAAGTGAAACATCAAATGAAGAATTACCAAAAGTATGCCTACGAAAATGATGTCATGTACAAGGTGATGTGCTTCGGACGCAACTATATTGGTAATTTATTTTCTCTTGCCTGTTGTATCCATATATCTGTACTGTTTGGACACAAATTCAAATAATGGCAAACTTCTTTCCTTGCAACACTAAAGCCCCATAGTGCCACACAATTGGGTCCATTTGACAACCTTTGTAATCTGAGGCCCTGATGACAATATAGTAACGAGTAGCAGTACATGGACAGTACTTGTTTTACATTATCCCTTCAAAGCCATGTGAAATTATTCCGGGTTTTGATAATGTGCAAACCATCATTCCCACTGAGAGTTTCTGTTTTAAACATTATTAAAGGAATTACAATGGACCGGGGAACTCTTGCAGATGGGCACCACTCACACGGTCAGTCGGGAATCCATTCACCCAATTTTCCATTCCAATATATTATCAGAGCACCTCATTTGTTGTCAATCACCACTTTGCGGTCTCAGTATTCAATCACATACAGTTATATTTCAGTGGAGTGACAGCAGATAGTGTGGAAAACAAGCTGAACCCTTACTGATCAACTTTACTGAAAGAATACTATCAAAATTACTCCAGTTGTCTTTGGTGTCTTTTGATAAAAAAAATAAACCGATATGTTTCTAAATTGCAAGGGAAACCGTTTATAGTGGATGGTCGAAAGCCATGGTGTACAAATGATGAGTGCCAAGTCAAGTAAAGTTGCCTGTTTTTCTAACCAATAGAACAATGTCGATGCTCGCATTCCAAGTGATCATTTCGTGCTAATATTACACTTAGTAGTCCTAACAGTTCCATAAACAATCAGATCGTTCAAGGTTGTCTTCTGCAAAATTAATCAAATCATTCTTGTCGACTTTGTTCCATTATCATTAATCGTTCCTTATGATCCAACTGGTGAGAGAGAAGTAGATTGAAAGTTCAAGAAAAGGCTCAAGAGCAATTTCAAACACATATGACTTGACCTGCCGCAGTCAGAATGAGACGAAACTTTTCACAAGTGTAAAACATCCAAGGTTCCTTTATCTCAATAATGTTTCGTGAGATTGTTAAGACTACTGTTGCCTTCATAACCTTTTTTCATACGCCAAATCCTCAAACCTCGTTCTGAGGTGCTGGTGCACAGAAGCCGACAAGCTTAAAAAATGGCTGCACAGCACCAAAACATTTAACAGGAAGATCAAGAATGACCCTTGTTGGTCCTAGTTTAAATTGATAAACTATTAAATCTGTAAATTTCTAGAATATAACTTTAAGATTAGCATTCTGAGCGTTGCAGGTGTACCCATGTCATTGTTAGGCCTAACCCTGTCAATTCAACTTGGCAAACATTTCCACTTAATAAATGGTGACAGACACTTAAAAGCAGAGCTGTCATTTATATTGGTTCATTTTTGACATAAGAGCATGGCTGGTACAGTATTATGTTCAACGCTTTAACGAACCAATACAACTTTGTAAATATCACATTTATTTTAAAGTATATGTTAAAATATCACAAGTAATACATTCACATTATCTTGTAGATGAGTGTGATGAACGTGAAAAAAACAAAATGTATGCGCAATTCCTTGGTCCGTTCCACATAAATTGTTTACATCGTTGGTGGAGAGACGTAGGATGCCATAAAGCTGGTCTCGGCAACCCACTTAGCAATCCACGTTTAGTCAATATTTGGAACCAGTGGAGGTTGGACACCGTCAAACTAAATATGACAAAAATCAGGAATCTGGCAGATAGGAGTCATCAAAATGAATATAATATGTACAAGCTACTTTGCTATGGATATAATGAAACGCGTAAGTAGACCTCATGAACCTGACAGGGTTTTTCTTTAGATAAGGCATGCTTCTATTTGGATATATATATATATATATATATATATATATATATATATATATATATATATATATATATATATGAATATGAAATGTAACCGGTACTGAACAAACCACAAACCATTTATGAGCATATTCTCTTCCCAGAATGCAGACAATCCATTCCAACTCATTTTGATTTAAGCATGCGTGGCAACTAATGTCACGAAGGTGTATTGTAAGTCTTTAAAACAATCCTGTTTGTCAACAAATTAGCAAGGCATCAGAAAGTAAGTAAGAGTTAATCAACCTGAGCTACCCGTTCGAACCGCCGTCACCTCTTTTATATATATATATATATATATATATATATATATATATATATATATATATATATATATATATATGAGGTGTGTGTGTGTGTGTGTGTGTAGGTATATAGCCGTACATATACCCAAGAGGAACATACAATGAAATAATGTCTTCTGAGTGCCGTTGTTACTCTGTATGTGATATTGTCCATGTGTTACTTTGGATTACTCTATATTCAGCCCAAGTGGAGTCCTTCTTATTCCAAGGTAGTAAATACATTGTTCTGGACCGAAAATTGTCCGGCATCAGCTGGATTGCCGCTGAGGAGGACTGCCAAAGAAGAAAGGGACATTTAGCGTGCTTTGAAAGCGAACAGGAATATAGGTTTGTGCAAAATAAAACCGGAACTTTATCATTCATAGGTAAGAAAAAACGAAGCTATAAGCATTGAGACCATCTTATTGCAGTTATGATTGTCTCTTTTGACAGTTACAGACAAACATTTTACCCAAGGTTTTGGCCATAGGTTCCTTTTGTTTACATAAAAAATATTCATAAAACCCCAGGCAGCATAGCATATTTCAAAACTGGTTTAGTTTTATTGCAAATTTGCCAGAATTAAAAATCATGGTTTGAGGTGTGTTAGTACTCTTCAGTATGCTATTTACATGTTTTAATAAAGCTTCTTTTGAATGTGAGAATGTGATGTTTGTGTTAATGACCGAGGTTATAATTGCACATTTGTCCTATACCAGGCACCAAATATCATGATTTTGGAAATATATTTCAACATATCAACTAAAGATAAGCAATAACAACTGTACAGAGTTCTTTGATATCAGAAGTCTGGGTGTTAATATAATATCATTATTCATTGAGGGGTTTTGACAAAAGCAGCTTACGGTTTAAATCTGTGCCCCGAGAGGTTATTAGTATGCCTACTGCTGAACACCGTCCATACGCAATATTTCCGTTTGGCTATATAACAGTCTTTCTCTGTTTCCATAATATCCGTGTTTTCCTGGAAATCTCAATTGTAACATCATCAATAAAGATGGGTTGGAGCGGTTTTAATAAGTTAAACTGATCTATGACATCATATGCGTTCTTTACGCCAAAGAGAAACTGATTTTGGAACAAGGATTACGTAAACCTAAGTCACAAATAGTGACCTATTGGAGACAATAGTCCAGACTGTTGTAGTTTACTGAAGGAGGACAGATGCAGACAGTTGGTTATATTATCATTCAGTATCGTGTCGCTGTCTTATTAAAATAGACAAGATGGAAGTTTGAGGACAACAAGGAAGAGTGTAGTAATTTATCATCAGTATGCTTTTCTCCAAGAACGAGGGCCAGGCAAACAAGTTCCAGGGCAGACCTGATAATCTTGTTTACTTTCTGTTCAGTCTGCACCTATTAGAATCATTAAGGTCGATGCCCGGCAACTTCTGATTTACTAAACATAGTGTGCAAGGGTGGCAAGTAGACATGCACATTCTTCTGTAGGTATACCCAATCGAAATTTGAGAAAAATCAAGGAGATAAAGCTTTTGCGTTGCACTCTATGCGAGGTTAATCACTCTCAATCACTCACAAATTCATAACAGTGTTTAATAGGAGCAATTATTGCTGGCATTGGTTTTATACATGTTTTCTTGTGTAAAGGCAGAAGCAACAGAAATAATAGGCTCCTTGCGTCCACTGAATGTTCAAATATTGACAGCACACACAAAACAAAAATAAACAAAGTATCTGTAGGGCAAAATATGTGTTTACTTGTAGGTACAGCTGTTAAGTGTCTGTTCCCTGCCAGTTCAAACCGCCTAAACCACCACCATGCTGTCAAATGTTGTCTTTACAAATGATCTAAAATCGAAGATGTCCATAAAATATAATGATGTATGATTACACCCTCCATGATAAGCTTCTTCTGAATTATCAGGTTAATGTCATATGGCTCGCACTCAAGGATAGCGATGTGTTTAATCATCTATCATGAAATAACATAAAAAATATCAAACTAATTCAGATTTTTAGTCCATCTGATATTTGATTAGTAGAGCTTAGAGGATTGGTGATGATCCGTCATCCATTGTCCTCGAGTCTATCCTCAGTACATTTGCAGATTACATTTTCGACTTCTTCGAAACCATAAGCCATATTTTTTTTTTCAACTGTGAGGAAGATGTACCCTCGGAGGGTCTCTACCGAGCCTCTTGAAATGGACACAGTCCAGTAATTACATATTTTTTCTTGTAATCAAAAGTTTCAAAAGTTGTCCCTACAGCCGCCAGATCAATCATTTTGCAGTAATACAGATATACTTTTGGGCACAGTCAGATCTGGGTCAACAATGGCACTGCGGTTATTTTACTTTTTTTTTCCTTAAGGAATTTCTTTGCCAAACAGTCACTCAGTTCGCTCCGGAACTCAGAAATATACAGGAGGGGTAAAAACTGTTCACCATGTCACGCTAATCAAGGTTCATCGTAAGAAAAAAATCGGGCTTTTTTTGCTTAATGCATGCGTTACTATTGATTACTGTGTACGTTACTGAGTTTAAAAATGAAGCTTTTCGACTTTTTTGCAGACCTTCAACCAGACTGACTACATTTCAACCTGATTGGGGATGTACCTTTGGTCCGTCTTTACCACCTTTCTTCAAATCATCACATTTCAATGAGTTTTGACTTGATTTATGAATTGTTTAGTAGGCAAAATCTTCAAAATTATTCTTCTGTATTGTTTTGAAATCGCACAAAAACACGCCTGGATACCCTCCAAACCCTAAATTTATTTAACAGGTTGTGCTGCTCTTTCTTTGTATCTTAAATCAATTTTAAACTGGAAAAATAAGTAAATAAAAACTTAAAGCATGATTAAAAAATCGTTTTCTTCATCTTGTCCCAACCGTCCTTCAGGTTGTGCTAAAACGTTGTGGAAATACAGCTTGTGAAACGGATAAACAGATTTGTTCACCAGGTTGTGATACCTAGGATGCCTGATTTTTTTAAGGGGAAATTTCCAAATAGGTCAGTTGATGGATGTACATGTATTTCTACTGATTACTGCTTAACTCAATGGGTATTGCAATGGCAATTCACAGTTTATATATCTTCTCTCCAATCGTCAACCAGATGTACTCCACATTTGGTGTAGGTAGATCTTGTGTTAGTCTCTACAAAATTTGTTCAAAGGGCAACATTTTGTACTTTTCGAATTTTTAAAATAAATGTTTTTCTTTGTGTAAAGCGTGAAATGGTCAATATCCAAAGATTTTAAACTTAAGTCCAGTTGACTCATAGCCCCACTTTTTTCATATATGGTAGGTCCAGCCTCATTTCCAGTCAAGGTTGGGCTACTCTGCTCAGTTCATCACAAGTCAGCTGAGCGCGGGCTCTTCGGAGACCTCTTGTTTCATAATCACTTGTTAAAAGCCTTCTCTTCATCCAAAATCAAAAATAAATCAAACATATCTGATAAGAAGTTGTCACTTGTGTGATATCACTGCCTGCTCCTGGCAACAAAACATATATTCTGTAATGGGGGTGAAAGCAAACAATGCATTGGGGAAACTAAAATTGTTTTTAATATTCTGATTAATATGTTTTGATCTATTTTAGGTTTGAATGACCAGGCAGTCGAAGGAGTGTTTCGCTGGTCCTGGGGGAAACCTTTGACATTTTCACATTGGGCCAGTCACCGAAAAATTATACTTGACAGGCAAAGATCATATCACTGGTCAGGAGAAGAGTTTAGTGATTGTGTGGCCATGACACAAGAAGGCTGGCATCAGATACTCTGCATGGAGAAATATAAAGCTCTCTATGTTTGTGAGCTTCCTTTTAAACATGGTAGGGATAAGATATTTTGTTTAACACCAAAATCGGACTAATGCCTTTTATTTTTGCAGCATGCTCTCTCTCTCTCTCTCTCTCTCTCTCTCTCTCTCTCTCTCTCTCTCTCTCTCTCTCTCTCTCTCTCTCTCTCTCTCTCTCTCTCTCTCTCTCTCTCTCTCCCTCTCTCCTCTCCCCCCCCCTTTAAATTATAATTCTTTCAAAGCAAATGAACTGAAGGATTGTATGTATTATCAGCCCTGCCAAGCACAGATATAGCGAGAACGTTTTGGGTGGCAAAATGAGAACGTTTGGGGGAAAAATGTATAAGGGAGGTGGGCTATGAAGAAACAAGGTGCATTAGTATCTTATGCAGAATGGCAGCTAGCCCCCTCTCCCCCCACCCCCCCCCCCGTGAAAATTAGAGTTAGCGAAACCAGTGGAGATAATTTGATACGTGTGAAATGGACAACATCTTTGCCAAGGAGATATGTGCTGCTGAGTTTCAAGTGGGTTTCGTTTGTTCCAAAAAGTACTCAAACATGTGGGGCTTACTTCAGGAATATTGCATATGGAACTTCGTATATGCAAGCATACACTATCTATCTATCTATCTATCTATCTATCTATCTATCTATCTATCTATCTATCTATCTATCTATCTATCTATCTATCTATCTATCTGTCTGTCTGTCTGTCTGTCTGTCTGTCTGTCTGTCTGTCTGTCTGTCTGTCTGTCTGTCTCTCTGTCTGTCTGTCTGCCTGTCTATCTGTCTGTCTGTCTGTCTGTCTGTCCGTCCGTCCGTCCGTCCGTCCATCCATCCATCCATCTATCTATCTATCTATCTATCTATCTATCTATCTATCTATCTATCTATCTATCTATCTATCTATCTATCTATCTATTGTATTTGTGTCTTTTTGCCCAGAACTACTTCCTAGTAGTCAATATCCTATTCCGCAGTCCAAACTCTTTACTCTCCATAAGCTGACCTGTCCCTGTCTAACCTGTATACATGTGGAATTACTATTGTCTGTATTGCTCACGTTCCTCTGTAAAATTTTGACATAGGCTGTATCAGCCCAAATAAATTAAAGGGTCTTCAGCGGGTAACTACTCAACATGTTTCGGAGCCTTTTACCCGTACATGTCTCTCTGAGTAGCGGCTCCTTGTCTAAGCGAAATACTCAGCAAAGACAACCCACATGATAAAGAATAAATAAGAACGTGCCAAATGATGAGTTAGCTAAATACGTGAAGTTTTGCTTATAAATGCAGAGCTTCATTATGAAAGAAGAACCCCTGTCAAACAAACCATAATTACTAAATTTGTACAGTACAGGTTTAGATAAGAGCAATTTGACTTACCCCTGAACCCATATGTACCCTTTCTGGCTGGACAGCTTATCCTAGTTAAACCACCCGCCAGTGTGTAACTGAAGTGGAAACAAGCTGGGGCCTTATATTCAGTCCCATTGATAGTAAAATAAACAGTTGCAACTAGACCACCTGTACAAACCAAGGGAAATCCCAGCAAGGACTGCAACAATGGACACCCTGCACCAGAAATGTAAAACAAACTCTGTGATGACACCTACCCCCAAACAATTAAGCTCTATTTAACTGCCAACTCTGAGTCAATGTATCAATTTAATGTGTCAAGTTTGTGACATTTGAGAAAATACTGTCAATTTTGAGTAAATGTGCATTTAGACATGTCAGAAAAGAATGAAAGTCATTACCATTTATGTCAAAAAACATGTTATCAAAACAAGTTTTCTTAACAGGATTTTGAGAACAACTAGGCAAGCTTGTAACTGTCGTCAGTAGCTGCTTGCTACCTATAGCCCCTGGGGGTTTGACCTAACAGAAAACAAGCTAGCCTAAAATGTCTGAAAGGTGCACATTAAAACAGAATAATGCCAAAAGATAAAATTAAGTAGCAAAACAGGCAAGTCTAAAATCTCTAAAATTATTGAAGCCAAACTTTCTAACCATATCGGGATATTTACAGCAAAATTTGTAGAAATATTTGATCAAAAGTACATTTTTGAATTCTCTTGACTCAAGTTTATTGTAAATAAATTTGGTTCTAGATGCAAAGTCCTGAAATTTAGAACAAATACGACCAATTCTCAAAAATCTGTGACAAAAACGTATTATATCCAATATTTTCCGAAATATTACTGTCCGGGAAAGGATAGTTAACCACTTCAAAGTTAAACTCATCTATTTTGTGATAGACTTTAATACAAAACCTGTCATTAGTGACCTGAATATCCAAGTCCAAAAACACATCTCTGAAACCATCTGAATTGTTACCCTCCAAAGGGATATCTTTTGGGCAAATTTCTTTAGCAATAATAACCACCATACGTCATTCTTGTATATATATATATATATATATATATATATATATATATATATATATATATATATATATGCTTGTATATATATATATATATATATATATATATATATATATATATATATATATATATATATATATATATATATATATATATATATATACAAGAATGACGTATGGTGGTTATTATGTGCATCAGGAAAAACAATGACCGTATACTGATTTGTATTTCCAATAAATACGAGACATTACAATAGTACGTGTAATATCATGCATCATTTTATGAGCAGTTATAAGTGTGTAATGTATACCACAAGGGCCAGGTTAATATCGTTGTTGAAGCTGCAATATGTGCACCATGGTATTATGACAAAATTTTCACTGAAAAGGGTAGGGAGAGAGGGAAAGGGTGAGAACAATGGGAAAAAGGGTCTGCATGATTAATAAACTTCAGAGGATCCTGCCAAAGTCTGTTTACTTAGTAAAACCTGATCAACGCCCTTGTGTGTCATACTACGGACATGACAGTAGAACATACAGATGTTCATTTGGAGGCACTGTCCCATCTGTAAACAGCAGTGGCTGACCTAAATTGGAGGAAATACTGATGCTAGCTTTTGAAATAAATTAAAGTTAACATGTACATAATCTACGAGTTTGAATAAAAGAACGTGTCCATAATATGTGATTAATTATTAGCTTTGTTTCAGAAAATGACTCTGTAATAGAAATGAATGACTGTACTATATGGGGACCTTTCCCGGAAGCATTTCCCTTGCCCCATCCACATATTATGGTTTCCCAAAATGCGCTGATGTAGTTATGCACTCCATCCCACATGCCACGTGACTTCCTGGCATGTTATGATGGAACAAGGCACCGTAGACATATATTTTGCCTTTAAGTGGCAGATAAAACTAATTATCAAGCAATTATACCCATGTGCCTTGGCTGTAATTTTTTTTTTTTTTTTTTTTTTTTTTTTTTTTTTTGAGAATGATGTTATGCACATTTTGTCTCATGAAAGTGTTTTTACCAATAATGATGTGTACGTGATTAAAAATAAATAAAACTGTTTGAATGTGTTAGTAACTAATATAATGTGATTTAAACATTTTTACTTTTTTTAAATTACGTTATGTGCATTACAAAAATTAAATAGAGTTTCCCATGTTTGAATATCTAATGCACAACAACAAACTTACCAATAATATCCTCCACTTTAAACCTTCTTAATATAAGAAAAAACATTTTTGTTAAATTATTCAACATTAGTATCTTTATCTTAAGACATCATCGCTCGCGCTGCAAGCACGAATGTCCATCGTTGTCATTGCGACGTGTTGTTGTTTATGGACAAAATGCTGACAGATTTTAAAAAATGCTCGTAATAGCCACACTCACTTAAAAAATGCAGACGTGCATCGAGTAACAGGGCATCGAGCAACTAAATTAGATTTTGAGATGACTGGCTTGTCCGTAATTTTGGCTTCTTAGGTGGACGGTGATCCGTCCGTCAACTCATTGGAAATTAAAGTTTTGACTTCTCAAAAACTGTTGGTGATATCCACTTTCAGTTTTGTCCAAAAATTCACGCTGGAGTAATTATTATTTTTAGTCAATGAGATGCTTGGTTTGCTTTCCGACCAAACTATTGAACATTCAAAATCGCTCAGCCTAGACCCCAATTTGCTCAACATGTGGCACTGCAGAGGATTTTTTTTTATCTGTACGCATGTTTTTATGTTCCTTGACATGTGGAATTCTTTCTCAAAACTGCAATATAACTGGATTGTTGATGTTTAATACATTTATCAATTTTATCTCGTGTCTCTTAATGGTGCATTCCCACTGATTCCAATGCACGTCAATGGGGTTTGAATTTATATTCATATTTTCGATTTTTTTTTCCGCAAACCTTTAAACAAATCGACTTCAATGTGGCGGAGAGTCACTACAAATTTGTTAAAATTATCACGCTCCAATTCATTTAAGACTTTTAAGGAAATGATTAGTTTATTTATGTATTTATTTATTTGTTTATTTATTTATTTATTTATTCATTTATTTATTTATTTACTTATTTATTTATTTATTTATTTATTTATTTATTTATCTATTTATTTATTTATTTATTTATTTATTTATTTATTTATTCATTCATTCATTCATTCATTCATTCATTCATTCATTCATTCATTTATACATTCATTCATTCATTCATTTATTTATTTATTTATTTCTCTATTTGTTTGTTTGTTTGTTTGGATGCTTGTTTGTTTATTTATTTATTCATTCATTCATTCACTCATTTATTTATTCATTCATTCATTTATTTATTTATTTATTTATTTATTTATTTATTTATCTAATCATTTATTCATGTACTTATTTCTTTCCTTTTTGGGCTGGGATAGGGGGAATCTCTTTTGTGTGTGTGTGTGTGTGTGTGTGTGTGTGTGTGTGTGTGTGTGTGCGCGTGTGTGTGTGTTTTAAATTGCCTTGTCCAATGTCACTCTGGACCCCGGGTACTTCCCGAATATTCCAATTCTCACCACAGGACTGTCACAGTTCTCTCGTTCCTCGTTTTGTTAGTGAGCTCAAAACGTGAAAGCCGCATATGGCCTTTTCATTGTGTTTACGGTTTCAAGAGAGGTCATCTTCTTATATGATCGCAATTATGGTATATTGGAGGATGGTGATGGTGGTGGTGGGGGTCTTATAAGAGGGGGGTAGTGCGGACAGTGATTACCCCAGACCTGCGTCATACATTCCTGGCTTTTGTGCTTCCTTTTTTTCGGATAGCTTGTTTGCATGGTCAATCATTAAACTTTTTTCTGAGGCGACGGAAGATTCTGTGATGGCGCCATTTTGGGAGATCGTATTTACCAAACGTGAACTTTTATCATGCTACCTCTGCGCTGGTATGAATGATATTTCATGGTATTCATGTGACTTCTACACTTTAATTTCCAAATAGGTCTTCAGGAAACAAGATTGGCAGCCTTCATTACCAAAAAGCACATCTTTAAAAGTTAGAGTAAGGCAGTAGGCAATTATATTGAATTTGCAGTAATTTAAGGGGGCGTGGAATTGAAATCGCAATCAACTAGGTAATATTTGCTTTAATTGTGCAAGAAATAATTATGATGAATAATGGAGAATGGAAGTAAGGATGACAGGATAGTATGGCTAGGAACAGGAGGAGGGGGCAGGAAAAGAGGAAAGAAAAAAATCTTAATGATTCATAAAATCAGTTTCATATTTTTGGGGAATTATATTGTATGCATTTATTTCACAGATTATTGTATTTGATACAAAAATTTACTCAAAGCTGATTACAAGAAAAACACTAGCGATGATGGGGATATAAATTCGACAATATTTTAGACACTATTTATATGATTGCTAATTTTACCTCAATATCACTGTCTTCATGTTATTGTACTAACTTATGACAATAGTAACTCGTGTTAAAATGCCATTGGTCAAGACATTCAGGCACTTGTAGTTTATAATACACTCATTTGGTTATAAAGAGAACGAAAAATGAAAGCTTGTTATCACTTGTTATTCATATTATTTCATATAGATGTAATTGCTAGACGTTAGCTGTAACCCAACCGGTGTCTAAACTTGACTGTTTTTCAGTATCATAATCTGATAATAGTTACATTGAGTAGTGAATATCATTGTTATATTTAAATACACATTTTCTTTTGGTTACATTGGTATATGCTTGCAGAATGTTTGTTTACCACACAAGGATTTTATTATAACGGTGTTATGAATCATACTGCAAGCGGGAAAGCGTGTCAAAGATGGGACCGTAACCACCCTCATAGGCATATGTTTATCGGGAGGTCATTTCCAAATGACAATTTTAATCTCAAGAAAGTTTCTAACTACTGTCGTAATCCGAACAAGGGTGACAAGCCATGGTGCTTTACCACAGAGAGAAGAGCGCGTTTGGGTTGCTGTGATATACCTCAGTGCGACTCAGGTAAATCATATTTCAACATATCCCGTTTCAGCTTGCAAAAGGAACACATAGAGTAAAATTAGACATTCAGTATCAAATTACTAGCGCTTTACCAGGCAGCGAAGACAGCTAGCGTTTTGGGCCGGAGGTATATAGTAGAGCGTTATAAATTTACCTTACGCGAAAGTCCTACTTACAAGTAGCATTTAAATGTGACAAGTAATTATTTAGTGCTGACTGTGGTCACATTGAGTTTAAGATCCAGTGGTACGCGAGCAACCCGACCTTCCTTCAGCAATATATTCAAGAGATAAATAAACCTGTTCAAGCAAGATTTTAATTAAAAAATAACTATAGAAGTATTACAACTTTCTACTCATATTGAGTTATTGCACTTATCATGGCGCACATTTTGAAAATATATGAATGATACAGATACGTTTACGAAATTGCCATGAGTACAGCATCCGTGAATTGTCGCATGCATGATAGATCTCAATTTCAACATGAATTATGCCGGCCTTCGCATTCATCATGCCTCTGGCCTCCAATGACCCATGACACTACTGGAAATGAATGAAAGCCTGTTGTCATTTGCCCAGTTTTCGATCAATAAATTTGAGTGACTCCTTCTTGCGCATATAGTTTATATACGTAGGAGATAAATTCGCAACTTTTAAATTTTAAAATAGTGGCATTTTTACGCCATTTTTTTCTTAATTGTGCATTGAATCAGTAGCTTCTCTTCGACGCTCTTTGATGCGCTGCATCCAAAACATCTCGAGCAAAACTGTTGATCTGGCCAATTATATTTTTCTACTGAAAATATGAGCATGCCGGTATTCAAAATTAAATGAAAGGTCTTTCCATAAGGCATTTGAGTCTAGTAATTTTTTTTTATTCAGAGTAGGTGCCGTGGTCTTTTGTAGTTTGACTTAAGTCGTAGTTGGCAGTGAACGAGGTAAGCAAAATAACTTGTTAGAGAAAGGGTGCCAGCGTTTCTCTCTTCAGTCTTAAACAACATACTGGTCACGGAAATGGCGAAAATACAGGTTCTCTGCTCAAGTAAAGCGTAATGTATTATAACATTTCAAAAGGATGTAAAAAAAGAAAAAAAGCAAGAAAGAAAGGAAAAGTTAAGGGGAAGATAGAAAGAAAGAGAGAAAGAACGAAAGCAAGAGAGAAGGAAAGAAAGAAGGAAAGAAAGAAAGAGGGAAATGAAGAAAGAAATCAATGAGAAATCCACACGCCGCCTTTCACAAAGGCAATGCTTTTATAACGGTGAGTATGAAGGATGTTCTGTTGAGACTAAAAAAATATGTAGAATTCAATCGTACACAAAAACTAGTACTTTTAACTTCAATTTCTGAACTGTCCAAGTAACATGATTTTCTAATTGAGTTTACTATGACTAATATGGGACATAAACACCGCATGGTTTCTTTCCTCTAAGAAAAAACATGATATGTGCCACACATGGTCCGATCCTTGAAAGAACGGCATCGATTTATTTGTGTCACGTTCTACTCGGATCTCAAACTTATTTTACTCGTTAAGCTTCACTGATTGTGATCAGTGCAAACCGCTTCCACGAGATGCATACTTCACTTTGACTTTCTTCTTGAGTTACATAGTGCATGTATGATTTTCCTTCCGAAAAACACATTCAAACATATATTTGAAGTACGAACAGCTCTTCAGTGAGAACTGAACAGCAACTTCTACGTTTTTGTACCTGTTTTTCCCAATTTGAAATAAGGGCAGGGTAATTATATGTCGCTGTTGCTTCAAAGTACACCTCCGAGCCGCTGCGGTATAAAGTCACGGGAAAGCAAGAGGGTGACCCCTGAGAAGTGGGATAGATCACAGTCGGAGTATGTCTTTATCTCTCTAGTAATAAAAATAATAGGTCTACAAAACGATACTCGGACACCTCTGAAGTTAGGCATTTTTACATTACTAGGTCTAGCGATGAGGTGTTGGACCTACTTGTTGATCTAACCCTGGAATCGAGTATTTATGACAGCTATTCTGTTCCTTACAGTTAACCAATGTATTTGGTATTCCGTAAAAAGACCTCCTGTCGCTTTCCCATTTGTATCATTTATTTTATAGGTTCGGGCTGTTTTGTATTGGATTTCATATATAACAAACAGTTCCTCATTCCATATCAACATTTGTCCTTTTTTCAATTCTTGAACTCTAATCAAGAATAAGTTTTTTGTGTTCACAAAAGAAATGTCGGAGACGCCTGAGATTAGTTTCTCATTCATCTTTTACTTGCCTTTACAGCAATCACCTTAAAAAAAGAATATCGTCTTATAAGATTGTTTTGATTTATTGATCTAAAACTTGTTTTTGGCAGCACTTGCGATAACAAACATGGGGAACATATATAAACCTTTATTCTTTTATGGATGTTTTCCATCTTAAACAATCATTTGTCAATTTCACAACAACTTGCTGAATAGTCAGAAGCTCTTGTATCTCTAAGAGTCAGCAATGTAGGATTTCATGAATGTGGGTACTGTTTTTTGGGGGGAAATTCTGTGAAAGATACTTAATTGACTATATTTGGATTGGGCTGTGTACTATGGCTGTTAGTTATATAGGAAGCAGAATGCTATAATGTTCCAAGTTAATAAATGTAACATGATGATGTAGGCCTTCTATCTTCATTTTGCGGTCAGCTTAGCTCACCAACAAGTCAGGAAAGAAAAACAATGGCTGACGCGCCTAGTCTCTTCCTACCTTTGGCACAAGTGATACATTTTCGGTTTGCAAGTCATCAAGCTAATCTGTTTTGGAAAAGAAGAAAAAGGTTTTAGTTAATGAAGAATATTCCAAAGATTGACAGGACAGGTTATCAACACCCTGTTGCTGTTGATGGGTGACTGCGTGCCTAATGTTGATATTACGAATCTATATATCTGTCGAGCTATTTATCTATAAGTAGGACAACACGTGGACGTGGCCCAATTATGATTCTGTTTTTTTTTTTTTTTAATTTGATAGACTCCACGTCGCCGATCGACACAGCACAGTACTCATAAATGCTTTGTTCAAGATTAGGAAAACCTGTTAGACCCCATGTAGCACAAAATGCCTCCCCGGAGAGGCGTTTCAGAATCTGTTATTTTATACAAGCAGTTTACTCAAATAAGGACTTCAAACTTTACCCAGTTGTCAAACCTCGGAGTTCACTCCACAAAGCCGAATTTTTCATGGAAGATGTGGAAGATGCGGGTGCAGGGTGTCACGCCACTAAATTTATTTGTATAGAAGGATATTAACGTCTGTATCATATGCATGTTTCGGATTCAATTATTAAGGCAATGACGATAAAAACATGGTTTCTAGGTGTTTTGTTCACCACAATGTATGATTAACACAACCTGTGGAAGGCAACTCTAATGTCAAGCTATCAGCCTTTCATTTTTAACAATATGTGCACCGATATGTCATCTACAAGTCACAAGTTGCGCACCACAGGTTCAAATATAATTATGACAAGGTAATGTTCTGACCAAATATCATAATTTCTTCTTCTTCTTCTTCTTCTTCTTCTTCTTCTTCTTCTTCTTCTTCTTCTTCTTCTTCTTCTTCTTCTTCTTCCTCTTCTTCTTCCTCTTCCTCTTCCTCTTCCTCTTCTTCTTCTTCTTCTTCTTCTTCTTCTTCTTCTTCTTCTTCTTCTTATTCCTCTCTTTCTACTGCTCCTCTTCCTATAAGTGTGTCTGACATGTGGCATAAGTATACTGCAAGTCGCACACACTGCATATGTGGCAGCAGACTGTTCATAACGTGTCAGTCCCCTGAACTTTTCGGATGTGCAGTTGCCATTCGTTCATCTGTTGTCTATTTGCAACTGAATTTCAACATCCCTAAACTATTAGCCGGAATTACGAATCATTGATGTGGAAAAGTGCTTTGGGGGGCCACATTTTACAGAAAATATCTAAAACATTTGGCTAAATTCTTTTGGGGTTTCACAAGACTCCACTACGCACCCACGAGTGTCAATTCATTCAACTTTTATATATATATATATATATATATATATATATATATATATATATATATATATATATAAAAACAAAAAAAACTTGTGTTTCGGATATTTGCTGACTTCTGCTTAGCCCTTACCCAGATTCCATTGAGAGTTGATGCAATTTTATCTTGTGAAAGGGCCAGGAAGTGGTTTACTAGATGGCTATGCTATGTGGTCATGACTTGTAACAAATTTTGCAATTCGAGCACTTATTGGTTGGTGGGTATATTCTTTTTGATTACTTTGTCAATGAAAGGGGATTGTACTAGTAATGATCATTTTTTTTATTTATTTTCCAACCCGTCAGCTAAATATCTCCTTACTTGGTCGCGATGTACATTGGACGTCTACTAAAAGTTTTCAGGTCCAGCTTAGTATTATCAGGTTACTAGTAGTATTTTTCTGTGTTAGGAAAAAAAATCCCTCAGTCAAAAAAAGTTAAGCTTTACACTGCTGTGCTATGCTTTTTGAAGTCATAATGAACCGTGTATATTATGAAGCATGCAATTTATAGTTTAGCATATGCCGAAACAATTTGTATCTAAATGCATTCGTTCTATGTTTTTATTTTGTCTTAGGTGTTTTAAATCGATGTGAAGATTTTGAAATATTTTCATCTTTTGTCGTCATGGATAATGCAAAACAAGATCACACTAAAAATCTTTGTAATCAAAATTAACACTGTGAGAGTCAATGTGAATGTACAACAAGTAAGAACCTACTGTGAAAAATTAAATAAAAAAAAAAAAAAACATTACTTCTGATTTTAAAATAAGCGTATAAAATTATG
Organism: Hermodice carunculata; assembly: GCA_964020975.1. Classification (NCBI taxonomy): domain Eukaryota; kingdom Metazoa; phylum Annelida; class Polychaeta; order Eunicida; family Amphinomidae; genus Hermodice; species Hermodice carunculata. The sequence goes on along the minus strand of OZ026623.1, from coordinate 17,358,012 downwards.
AATCTTCTATCAGTGTGAAAAAGATAATTTGAATGTTCACCTAATAAATATAACCAAATCACCTTTTGTGTGGAAGAATGTTTACAAACACCAAGAGGGAAGGAATATACAGGCAAGCTGAGCACAACAAAACATGGACGAACATGTCAAAGATGGGATTTACAGTATCCACACCATCATCACTTTAAATATGGCGGTTTCTTCCCAGACAAGTCGGTGAAAGATGCGTCCAATTTCTGTAGAAACCCTGGAAATATGGAAAATGGACCTTGGTGTTACACATCAGACAGTAGATATCGTTGGGAGTACTGTGACCTTCAGCCATGTCGTAAGTTTTCTTTTCACAGGTTCAGGCAAAACCTCCCTGAACGATGAGAGGGAGGGAGAGATTGTGGGAGATAGATAAAGAGACATACATATGTCTATATATATACATATATAAATATATACATATATATATATATATATATATATATATATATATATATATATATATATATATATATATATATATATATACATATATATATATACATATATATATATATATATATATATATATATATATATATATATATATATATATATATATATATATATATATATATATATATATATATATATATACATATACATATACATATGACCATCTTAAAGTGTGGACACAGCAGGTAAAGAACTTCATTGAATGTGTCTGCAATACATCTTGTCGTTCAGACATACAGACAGAAAGTGGTTGACAATTTTAATTTCAGTTTGAAGATTATTTCAAAAAAGATGGTTTCTCTCAGTATCACTTTTTTGAATCGCTGAGAAAGTTTACATGTGGTGATGCTGTTTATACCTGCAATCAAGATTCCCAATATTCGACGTGGACATCTTGTATATTTATATATATTGAAACATATTGCATCATACACTCAACCGCACACACACACACCCATATGTTTATATATATATATATGTTGTGTGTGGTGTGTGTGTGTGTGTGTGTGTGTGAAATATTCTGAACAGTAAAGCTGAGAAGGCACTTACACCAGATACCAACATAAGGTTCATGGTACTGCAATGAGACAGCACACATTTTTACACAACATATCTGCTGATTTCGTTTTCAGAGTACAGTCCACACTGGTTTTCCTTCAGGAACAGTTGGTACTATATACGTTATCAGCATGAAAAGAAAGCTGATTGGTCAGAAGGCGACTGTGATTGCTTGAGAATGGGAGGCAACCTCGTTTCAATTGCAAACAATCAGGAATATAATTTCCTAAGCATTATTGTTGGAATCAAGCATGTGTTTATCGGTATGATGAAAATGGTACTAAGAAAAGAATAAGTAGCAAGAACATTTTTTTTCGAAGCAAAGTGTCTGTGCTTCTCCGAAAGTAGGGCCAGATGAAAATAACTCAAACTTTAAGTGGCATTGACCTTTGATCTTTAGAGGTCACATGTAAGTTGCAAATGTGCAGTGTAGCAATACCTACCATATGAGCCCCACATAACTGAAATTGGATGACAATTGACCAAGCTATGGCCAGATGAAAATTTGAAAAGGTCAAATGACGTCGACTTTTGACCTGGAAATCACTTGTAATTCACCCAAATATACAATGTTACAAAATCTACAATTTAAACCCATAATAAACCTTATCCGATAAAAGTTGAGCAAGATGTGGCCAAAATAAGTAATGAATATTGAAAATAAATTAAAATGGATAAATTAAAGGGTAATAAAACCCTGACCTTTGATTTAAGAGTTAAATTATCAAAAAACAAAATGCGAAACAAACCAAAACAAAACAAACAAAAAAAAAAAACAAACAAACAGAAAACATAACAAAGAAAAAAAAGAAAAAAAAAAAAAAAAAAGGAAACATGGATTATTATAATACCTACAATTTATGTCCAACATGGTTATATTGGGATGAAAATTGGGCAAGTTATGTCTAGAATAAAATTTTAGATGGAAAATGACCTTTGACATACAGAGGTCACATAAATTACGAACTTATGTTTTTTTTACAAACTTATGGATTGAAGTTGGATTACTTAGCTGTACCTTTAATAGTTTTGAAGATAGTCAAAATTTAAATATTTAAATTGCCTTAATTTGGTTCATTTTCAAAACCTTTGAACCTCTCTACAAAAACTCAAACTACTTGGGTGGAAGTATGACCATGCTGAGTTTGCAGGATATACATAAACTACTTCCAAAATGAAATGGCAGGCAAATTTGCCAGTTAAAAAAGAGACAGAATAAAGAAGAATGAAAGAGATGAAAGAAAGAGAAAAAAAGAAAAAACAATCACAGGGAAACAATATATCTGTGTTGGCACTAGCACAAACATAAAAATCAAATACCTCCAAATTAGCACATTGCAGAACTTGGCTTGCTGCTATAATAGTTATCATACGTAATTATACGTCACTCGTCCAGACAAATGAAGTTTGGAAAGTTACAATTTATATAGCCTTTTCTATGTATGTACGGAAGCTATATCTGTGACAAATATATATATTATTTAAATATGATACTTTCAATTAATCTACCCATCAGTTGTCATGTTTTCGTTTTCCGACAGGGTTGTCTCGCTTAAAAAATAGCATGTTCCGATGGTCTGATGGCAAACCTTATATATTCACTGACTGGGCCAACTCTCATGTGATAGTGAAAAAAGTAAACTGGGAACCAAATGCACTATCAGGTAGTAAGTGTGTGCTTATGGACACCAATGGTTGGCACTCCATTCCGTGTGAAAAGCCACTCAACGCTACATACGTGTGTGAATTTGATAAGGATTTAGGTAATTCTACATTATATTGTTAGAGTACCTATACGTACCTTTGCCAGGTTAACAGTAGCACTTGTAATTTAGCCTGAAAACCTTTTGCATAAACTCGGAACTTAGCTGTGGAAAGGTTTTTCAGAAGCTTAAAAGAATGCTACCATTGTACAAAATTGGGACATATAAAGGGTCCATATAAAGATTGTGCTTGTTCTTCGATATTGCTTGATTCAACCACTCATTCAGGAGAGTGTGGTAATCTTGAAAAGTACCCTTTGTTTTGTTTGCTTTGTTCTGATTTAGTTTTAATGCAAGCACAACGTTTTCACTCTGTTCGAGATTCATAAATATTGTGAAAGATATGCAGATATACCTTATTCTCTTGCTGTTCACTCAGTTACCTGACAGCTCAGGAAAACAAAAGACGACAGCCTACTATCTCTGATTTTATCTTGGGCACAAGGGATAATTTGAGTTTTGAAAGTGATTAAGCCTATATCTTTTATAAAGTAACACAATTCTGTATTTAATAAAGTATATTTCAATGGTTGAGAGCACAGGTTTTTACCACTTGTCTTCTGTGTGTGGCTGCCTGTTTCATGCCAGGAGTAAAGTTTATTTCGTGACATAGGCATTGCAAGATGCATGCTATTGTTTTAGTAAAACCTTAATGTCCGACCTTTGCAGTTTTTAACAATGATTTCATTGTGGGGCTGAAATTTGGGAATATTGGTAATTTTTTTTCTGAACTACATTGTCTTGAGGGAGGGAAACCTTTGTTTCTGCCTGAGTGGTCCTAAAAAGTAATTGAGCTTAATTGGTCGTCTTGGTGAATTAGCGACTATAAACACACGTGTTGACACCACCTGGTGATACTGTATGTTAAACGCTGCATACTTGTTGCTGCTTCATGAGGCAAAAAGGCTTGACACTTTTTTCACGATCCACTCACTATGAAACTATAAAATATGGTTCCAGTTACTCACACGTGGGGTCATGTTGACGTCAAAGTGCATAAACAGGAAGCCAGATAGCTCATTTTAAAGCCCTTGTTGAAGTCAATGCTAGGCACAATGACTACCAAAAATTTTGAACCTGGTCCCACTTCATAACATACTTTTGCACTGAACTTGATCAACGATGAGTTGGTATTCTCTGACCACATTGCATGAGGTTACAGTAGTGCATTCAACTCCATGTGAAACTTCATATTTCCATCAGGGACACGTAAGCTACAAAATTTGTATGTCAGCATTGTGATTTTCCACCTGTGACTCCTTATATGTAGTACTTATAATTTTCTTCACCTATCAAATCTAAATTTATTTATTGATGAATTTAGGCATGTTGGCCAACTCAAGTCTCCCACATAGGAAAAAGTAAATAAATCATTGAATATCATTTTGTACAATCATCAACAATTTGTATTTTGACTTGGCATTTATTTTTGTGATGAACTCACTTTCCAAACAACATAAAGATCTGTATAAGCTCCAATTTATACCAGGTTCCAAACTTTGCTGTACAAGAATCATGAATATTGTTAGTTAAATATTTTCAAATTCCCAATCCTGGCTTAGCAATGAAGGTAGCTACAAAGCTTTTGAAGAAAATGAACAAAGTTTAGGAGAATATGCCATAAAACTATACACAGAAAACTTGGCTAAGTTATCTTTTTTTTTTATTGGGGTGTGTGGACCAGCTGAGAGGCTGGTAGACATAAGTTCTATCACAACCCTTATACTTTTACCGCATTAGCTGTGTTTTGACAATATGACTTCTGTAGCCTTTACTTGCACAGGAAGGTAGCAAAGCCCATCTAATACATATAATTATGAGTTTTTCTGCTAACAGGTAACCACACCAAACATTTTTCCCTTTAAGCGTCTTAGATGTAAAACATATGAAAAAAATAAATTTCGAAGAATGATCATATGTTACGAAGGTGCATACTATTGTAATGATGTGAAGGATGGCCAGTCCACATTTCAATATGATCAGTTTGTTCAGTTGTGAAACGGTTTAATTGATAAAATAAATGTCAACTTTGGAGATTCAATGTTTATGCAGAAAATTAGTATTCCAATGAACACTAATTGTGTACCTCTATAGCCAATAAATATATTTTTTTTACGTTCAATATACGTTTACGGTATAGCTGCCAAAAAGAATACATTTTTTAATGAATATTTCAGGTTGACATTTAGATGCCTTGATGACCTCTAACGCAACAATAATAATCAATTTAGAGAAACTTTTTCACAAATGTACATTGATGATCTGGAATTTGACGGAAGTACAGAAAATGACAGAGATGCTACCTAGACCCCCGTCATTTGATATTATTTCAAAATACCCGTGAAACAGGGATATTCGAAAATGAAAATAAAGCAATCTTTTTTGACGTTTCTGCATAAAAGTGGAATTTATTATTTATATACATATGGTTCATTTAAGATATTATTCCAATGATGGAGTAAACCTAACAATTTTACCAGACATTTCATACACTGGATGTAAGAGACAAGGGATTTCTAAAATTTGAGGGTTGCTAGCATGAATTAAATCTAAACTACTACCAACTTTTCTTGGTAGTTATCGCAAGTCGGGGGGGGGGGTCCTTCTTATTACAAATCATATTAAATTGCTGAAATATAACAATTCATAAAGTTGGTATGTCTACCTTCAGCTTCTGGATTTTGAACTTGCTTGTTTTCGGATACACAGGATCTGATCATGGACAGATTTTACTTGCTCGTATTTTTGGTGCAGTTTCGTTAGCATTTTTCAAGACTTAGTTGCTTAGTTCTTTTCTCCCAACAGTCATGATTTTTATGTCGTAAATATGGCATTTTGCCAGCTTTAGATATGGAATAAATAATGTATTGCTCAGTAAATATTCAACATGTTGGTGATTTTTGACTAGAACTGATTGTCGACAACTATATTAACGCGTAATGCTCTTTTATTGCCATTATGTGTAAAACTGGTTATTGCAGATTACTTTGGCTCAGGCGTCTTTGTTTGCAATTCAATAATGTTATTCTTGCCATTTTCTTAGGACTGCATGGCAACACAACTTTGATATCATCAGAAGAGAGAAACTGCCTGGATTTCATGTTCAAGTGTGGATCAAGGGAGTGTATCTGGGATTCCAACGTGTGTAATAATCACATGGATTGCCATGATGGATCAGATGAATTGAATTGCCAAAGTAGAGGTCTGAGTACCTATTTTCAAAACACTTTTTTCCTGCCATAACTCTTTGAGTAGCGAATGTGATTTTCAGGAAAATAATCATTAGTTGTTTTAATAAAACGTTGCAGTAACACTTGTTGGTCGATTTTGAGTTGTTCCTCTGTCATTGTTGTCTGGGATGAACATTTTCCAATTCAAAAGATATTCCACCAAATTATAAAGAAAATTCAAGTACCTCGCTCCGCAATTGTAATGTATCCAAAATAGTCAAATCTCAAACCTCTGCTGCAGACAAAATAAAAAGTTTGAAACGGACGAGCAATGCATATTTGCTTTCAAGAACTAGTTAGAACACACATCACCTTAAAATATTTTGCTTGAGTATTAAATGCTAATGGCAAACAAATCTGGAAGTTGCCTACAAAAAGAGCACAAGATTGACCTGTAAGTATTAGCCACTGGTAATACAACAATAAAGAACTCTGCTTAATTTTGAATCAATTTCGAATACTCATGGAGACTAATATTAGATGTTTTAATACTTTAGATAGTGATAATCTCACTCAAGACATAAAACCTTTTTCTCAAAGTTTTTCTGTCTTAGGTTTGAATGCAAGTGCTTAAATGCTAAATTTGACAAACTTAAAGCTTTCCATGATTAACTTTCAAAGGACCATACAGAATTCAGCACCATCTGTTTACAGGAAACATGGGTTGAAGGCCATTGCCCTGACACAAGCCTCTTTGAGTTAGACAACTATGTCGCTATTCCTCTTGGCGCCACCTGTAGTTCGCGCAGCGGACTAATTATTTATTTGCATGAAAATTTTCAGTATGTCATTCGAGATCTGTATACCCCATGCAACTTATGTGAAGGTCAGTTCATCGATATTTTTGGCAATAGTTTGAGGCAAAAAATAACACTCTGTAACATTTAGAGGCCTCTCCGCGATAGAAATAATGATATCGAATCTTTTATGAATGATATGTAGCCAATGTTGTCAACCTTATCGCAAGAGAGATCAGACAAAATGGTCATAGGCGACTTTCATATTGATCTTTTGAAAACCAACACCAGAGAAAGGTATTCTGACTTTTTTAATGAATTTATAAAAAACGACTTCCTACCTAAAATTACATTGCCAACCAGATTTTGGGAACGAAACGCAACGTTAATTCATAACATATTTTGTAATTTATCTAACAGCAAAGAGGCTATTTTGTCTGTTATTATTTTTACGAACTTGTCAGATTATCTTCCATATTTTACATATTTAGACCAAGAGTTAGATCCGAAAGCTCCTCCGAAGTATATTCAAGATGAAAATAAGCATCGTGATGCTATTAAAAATTTTGTACAGGAAATGAACAACATGAATATAATGCAGGTTCTTGACCATGACTTACAACATGACCCGAATCACAACTATGATCAGCTTGGAAGTGTTATACAACGTTGCAAGGATAAAAATCTTCCTGTCACAACTGTGCGCTACAACAAATATAAACACAAGCAGTGCCCTTGGATAACCAATGGTATCCTAAGGTCAATTAAATTCCGTGACAATCTAAATAAACAAATAAAATGTACCAATCATAGCTCCCAGTCATTTCTCACTCTTAAGCAAAATATGAAAGCTTATAACAAAATACTTGACAAATCTATTAAACGACAGAAACAACAACACTACCATTCGACGCTCGAAAATGTAAAAAATGATTAAAAAAAAAAAAAACCTTCATTCGCACAATTCTAAATATTAATAAACATACAACAGATTTCCCTTCTTTGTTCATGATAGAAAATAAAAAAGAATCCAACAAAAACGAAATAGCTGAAAGCTTTAATTCGTTTTTCACAAATATTGGCCCAAAATTGGCCGCTAAAATAAGGAAACAAAATTTACCCCATTTTACAACTTATCTAACCCACCAGTGGGAATCTTCTTTTACCTTCACCAATATCTATCCTTCACATATTTTATCGATCCTGGATAAAGTCAAGCCTAAAACTAGCACAGGACATGATCAACTATCAATGAAGCTTATCAAGAGAATCGGCTTCTCATTAGCCGATGCCCTATATCTAATAATAAATCAGTCTCTGAATACAGGCATTTTTCCTGGCAAACTAAAAGTCGCTAAAGTGTTACCAATACATAAAAAAGATGATGATAAAGCCCTAAATAACTGTAGGCCAATTTCTCTTCTCCCGGCCCTGTCCAAAGTTTTTGAAAAAGTGGTATATCATCATGTTTAGGATAATTTTACACAGCATAACATTTTCTATAACAGCCAACATGGTTTTAAAAAGCTTCACCGCACCGAAACTGCCTCCCTGTAATTCACTGATAAATTATTTAAAATTCTTGACTCTGGTTAAGTACCCATTAGCCTTTGATACCTTAGATCATGATATCCTTCTCAAAAAGCTAAATTATTATGGTATCTCTGCTACTTTTCATAAATGGTTTGAAAGTTATTTTACAAACAGATTGCAATATGTTCAACTAAATGATGTTGCTCTAAATATCTACCTATTACTGCTGGATTGCCTCAAGGTTCGATTCTAGGACCACTTCTTTTTATTATATATATATATATATATATGACTTATATCTGGCTGCCCCTAAATTTGAATCCATATTATATGCCGATGATACCACACTTATTTATCACTTTGTACCTTTAACAATAAACCAAATCCTAATAATGAAGACGTTTCGAACAACATAAATTCTGAACTTGATAAAGTACATAAGTGGCTTGCAGCAAACAGACTGTTTCTTAAAATATCAAAAACTAAATATATATTATTTTCTTTTCCTCAACGAAAGTTAGAATTAAACATAAATCTCAAAAGTGTTGATACATATTTACAAAGGACGAATGAATTTTACTTCTTGGGACTAATTATAAATGAAAACCTACACTGGAATCCCCACATTAATAAAATTCTGAATAAAACTTTTAGAGCTAGTGCTATACTTAAACGACTACATAAGTTGTTACCTACAAGTACCCTTCTGCTTATATACAATTTTCTCTTCTTACCCCATATTAGTTATTCTATACTTGCCTGGGGTTCTACTTGTGACCGTGTTCTTAAACTGCAAAAAAAGCTGCTATTGAATTACTATGTCACACATACTTCTACGCTCACACAGAACCGTTATTAAAAATAATTAATGTTTTAAGGGTTTCTGACTTCTCAAACGAAAAGCCCTCAACTTTTATGATCGATACTGTAAAAATGAACTTCCTGGCTATTTTCGTAATATGTTCGCTACCTTACCCACCACTCAACAGTATTCTACAAGACATAGAGATTTTCCTCAGTGCGCTACTTCTCAACATATTACAGCTGAAAAGTGCCATAGATATGAAATTCCTAAATTACTAACTAATACACCTTCACTCATTACAGACAAAATTTATACACATTCTTATTCTGGATTCTCAAAATATATGAAGGTATTCTCAATAAATCAATATTCTAAAACCTGCGACATCGTCAACTGTTTTCCTTGCAACGATCAACGATAACTGTTACTCATTCCCATTATCATCATCATCATCATCATCATCATCATCATCATCATCATCATCATCATCATCATCATCATATATTTATTTTTATTTATTTCTTTTTCTACTAATCACAATCTTTTTAAAACTTGTCATCATTTTCAATTGAAATCAGGTGTAACTTACCAGTCAAACTAACACAGATGGCCACAGCGATAGCGGATTTTTACATCCTTAGCTGGGTAAACATGACTATGTATTTGCATATATATATATGTATATATATATATATATATATATATATATATATATATATATATATATATATATATATATATATATATATCCTGTAACTTTGGTAAAACCAATTTTGTACACTTCTTTCTTCTGTATTACATAATACCATATATGTGACATTTGTATCTGCTGATATTATGTATATGTACACACACACACACACACACACACACACACACACATATATATATATGTCTGATAAATATATGTGAATCCTGAATCCTAGTGGCGCTGTTATCATTCACAGTTGTCAAAGGAATTCGCGAAACCCGTACGAATAAATCTTTATCATTACCCTTTTAGCAAATGCCATACATATATGTTTTCTGTTTGAAAATGTATATTCACAAAAAGAATCTAAATTGTGACTCGATCAGCAGGTCACATGTAATTGCGGGTGTGTCTTCAAGCAGAGGTCTAATATTTAGAAATGGAGTTTGAAACATTAGGCCAGTGTGGTCAGTTTGCAAACTGTTGCTATGTGGTCAGATTCTGGAATGCGGTTGGTGCTATGTATGGCTACCCTTCACAATTAAATGGGGGCCACAATAATATATTTTAGCAGTGATATGTTTTAACCTCTAAGGTGCTTTTGGCCGTTACGTTCTGAAAAAAAATGAAGAATTAAGTGCCTGTAAAGCTTACAAGAACAAGCTGGCCTTAGAAATTGTGAAGGGCATGGTACCCTACTGCTATTACTGATGTTCATGACATGGTAATGTCTGTGATTTAATTGCTTGAACGGATAATGATAAAACAATAAATTAGTACAAAGCCAAGAAATGTGAAAATAAATACATGTTGCTACTTTTCATAGCAGAAGTACCACTTTTAAGCGCAGTTTACATGTTTGTGACTATACAATCAGGTGTTATGCTTTCAGAAATCTTATGTGTAAAATTGAAGTAGGAAAATAGTGGGTTTCAGAGCAGACTATTTAGAGAATTCTATATTCTTTTTAATATTTTTGAGCTGCCAGTCATTGTATTGATGATACATATATATATATATATATATATATATATATATATATATATATATATATATATATATATATATATATATATATATATATATATATATATATATATATATATATATATATATATATATATTTAAATGCTTTACTGTCTTACTTTAAAATAGTAAAATCATCTGATATACAGATTCTGCCGACTTTTCTTGTGGGGACGGACGTTACATTCATATATCTTCATACTGTGATCACAACCATGACTGTGAAAATGATGATGACGAGAGAGGCTGTAGTAAGTTATGTCACCTGCATGAAGTGACTTTTTTCTCTTGTCATAAAATTACTATATAATGAAAGATGGTGTATAATCACAGAAACTCTGATCTGTATTACAGATGACAGTTTTTTCTGTCGGTCACAGGCATCCAGCAGGTGCAATCATTGTGCCTTTTATGTCCAAGCATGCTGCTGATTTCATGAAAATTATGCATAATACAATTACGACATTTTGATTGCCGGCTATTGTGATTTAATTCAAATGTAACTTTTTACCTGATACTGATCTTTATCATTTAATTCAACCCTTGGCTACATATCTGTCACGTATCACCAATGACCTCAGATCGGTATGCAGTCGCTGTTATGTGTATACGTTTGGTCCCCATGTGTCTGTCGCTCTTAGATGGGGATTAATTGTATGACAACAGCAGTTGGTTCCTTTTCACTTTATATATATATATATATATATATATATATATATATATATATATATATATATATATATATATATATATATATATATATATGTATATATTAGCCAATTAGCTAGACACATCGTTCACCGTATAGTTCAGAGAATATTAATATGTTTGTCGTACCAAGTCCTTGTTACATTAAAACTGAAATAATCAGCATACACAGCTACTGCCGCATGAAACAGATTTTGTCTGTTGAAAATTGGTTCAACATAGTGATTTCTGATGAATGCAACTTTGACCTTAATTATAAGAGAAAATGCGCCACATTATGCAATATGTAACACACATTGGCAACATCAAAGTTGCGCAGCCAACTTTCGCTAAGCTCGACATGACCTCCAGCATGACCGTTGTTGGCAATTCGCCGAAGGTGGTGAGACTTAGTACCTAATTGATGCATGTATTGAGGACTGAAGCAGGTTTGATTGAGGCTTAAGCGCGAAAGATGGCCCTGTCATTTGATACATTTTGAAGCATCCTACTATCCAAGATAAGATAATTTTGATATTTCACTAGGCTGTAAAACATATAGCATGTATCCAACAAGAATATAATTACTTTTAAATGTTGCCTTCCTCACAGCAGGGTTTAACTCCAGGGGCCGTATTCATGAATATTTTAATCTGCTCATGAATTTAATCCTAAAATGAAAGTAAGTGTGCCTTTGGGCCTTGAACTATTGAATCGTTGGCCTAATGTTTGATCTAAGCTTGAAGCAGTAAATAATCTATGTCCTCCGCTGTAATATGAAGTTTGGAATTAAACTTTCCATGTTATTAAAAAAAAAAAAAAAAGTCTTTTTGTGGTGCAGATATTAGCCCGGATTAAACGATTTAGTACTGGATTCAACTTAGACTGATTCAATAAAATAAGCCTGTTCATCTTTCAGTTCATATTCTAGCCAAGTGTAAATATTGACTAATCCTGAGAGTTGAACAAGCATTGGGCCAAATATGAATTAGTTTAGGACACAAGCCACATTGATTTTAATATTGATATTGAAGTTAGGATCAGATCAAATAATTTGTGAATACGGCCGCAGGTGTGCATAATCAGATTATCATTCTTTGTTTGGTAACCAAAGCTTAAACAGAGTGGGAGCACCTTCTACCGGCAGTTGTTATTCAGCTTTTTTAAACTATTGTTTAAATCGTTTACGTGCACGATCCACTGCCACTCAATGATACAATTTGCTGTCAACTTTATGTGATTGCATATTTACACTAGTACAGGAGAAAAACAAGTTTGGTATTTAATCTGTCATTATGCTCAGATTAACTGTCAAAGTTGTCACCATGTCAGCGTGGCTGTGTTACATGGTTGTGGGAATCATTTGCCTCCACGTACAACTAGCCATCTTCAACGACTTGACACCAGCATCATCCAAAATTTTAAACAGCGCAGATATCTATTTTTGAACACTGTACATTGTTCTGAATTCTCAATATAGCATGTACGCTACAGCATGACAATTTATTAATTCGCTCTTCTTCTTCTTCTTCTTCTTCTTCTTCTTCTTCTTCTTCTTCTTCTTCTTCTTCTTCTTCTTCTTCTTCTTCTTCTTCTTCTTCTTCTTCTTCTTTCTCCTCCTCCTCCTCTTCTTCTTCTTCTTCTTCTTCTTCTTCTTCTTCTTCTTCTTCTTCTTCTTCTTTCTCCTCCTCCTCCTCTTCTTCTTCTTCTTCTTCTTCTTCTTCTTCTTCTTCTTCTTCTTCTTCTTCTTCTTCTTCTTCTTTCTCCTCCTCCTCCTCTTCTTCTTCTTCTTCTTCTTCTTCTTACTATTATTATTATTACTATTATTATTATTATTATTATTATTATTATTATTATTATTATTATTATTATTATTATTATTATTATTATTATTACTATTATTACTATTATTATTATTATTATTATTATTATTATTATTTGTCTTCTATTGGATAACCTCGAGAAGAATATGATTTCACATATATTTGTGAACCTTCTATTTGTTTATCTGTGTATGTAAGTGTGTTTGTGTGAATTTATTTATATATGTATGTGTAAATTATTCGTCTGAACAAAGCTATTCGTTTCAGTAAATTGTGTTGATCTTGTTCTATTTTTTTTTTTTTTTTTTTTATTGTGAGCAAACACCCGGGAATGGCTCAATGTTTAGGTCACATATTAACTCCATTAATTTCCCGGAAGGCAGAACACGGAAGTAACTTGTAAACTTTATACCTCTTCTTCTCTATTCAAGTTTATGAATCGTGCAATACGTCGCAGTATCGCTGTGAAAATGGGAGATGTATTCCAGCAGCTAAGCGGTGCAATTTTGAAAAAGACTGTCTAGACGGATCTGATGAGGAAATGTGCGGTAAGTGGCAGCTCATTACAGCATTGGAGGTGCCTCTTTCCTGCTCAACTACCCCAAGGCGTTTGCACAAACTACCAGCTCATCTGCATTAGGTCCATCTTAACTTCTTTTCCTTTTTTTTTTTTTTTTCTTTCTTTTTTTTTTTTTTTTTTGATTTAAGTGTAACGGAAAATATTGTAAGTTTGAGTTGCAGATGGCTTTCGTAGTACAGGTTTTTTACCATCAAGTCACTAAACGAGACATCCAGATGACAAACATCAGTATAGGATGGAAAAGACTAGTCCCATGAAGAAAAACAACCTGAAAAGCAGCTTATAAAATGATTCTTTGACAGCAAACCTTTGCTTGACAGGATTTTGGCATGGTGTTTTTTTTCCGAGGGAATACTGGTGTGTTCTTTCGTAGCATGCAGTGTCTCAATAATTCACAATTCATTTTGACCTTAGTACATGAAGGATTTACAGTCCCTTGACTTTCCAGTAAAATGCTATTGGTCTCAAAGGTAACACACTAATGTTTGAAGGAAAATGAGTTTTCGTCGTTATATCAGAACCCTTTACAAAGGATAATTATCTGTATAAACTCTATATTTTTTCAGATAAATATGACATGGCTGTTGCATTTGTTTGCTATGACGGGTCATCTGTTCCACGGAGATACATGTGTGATGGCATTGCCAATTGCCCCAGTGACCCACCAGAAGACGAAGATTTCGAAATATGTAAGTTCAGCAGAAAATCCCAGCATTCATGTTTGTAACTGAATCCTTTACATAGCCGTGTGTGTTGTGTGCATATATATGCTTACACATATTTGCTTGAGTGGATATGTGCATTTCCCATTTCAGCTGGATGGCCGGTGCCCAGTGTTGCAAGTTTGGGTAACGCCCGTTTTGAACGTAAAAACAAATTTTGGGGGGTATTTCCTTAGTGATGGTGGGTTTACCTGCCCGATTCTGGAAATAAATGCGGACTCAGTACATACTGCATAACTGTGTTGATATGGAACTGGCACATAACTACCTCTATTGGAACATTCGTTTTAAGAATGGGGATTTGGTCGAGTGGATATGTGCGTTTCCCATTTCAGCTAAGCGACTGGTGCCAAAGGTTGCAAGTTCCCGCTCATTACAAACATAAAACATCAATACATGCTTATCCAAAGTTTGCACTAGCGTGGCCCTAATACGGACCAAATATCCAACTATTATTTCTTTTGGGCTGTATCCTTGTATTGTTGATTTTCCTTGTATGATACATTACTTAAGTCATCTATCCTTATATGGTAAATGATACTGGAATGGTCCATTCTGTGAACCAAAACTATTTAATGCTTATAATTTTATCATCTACACTTGAGTGCAGAAAACCGCCATTGTGCAGTTGAATGGTTATCTGAATATTACCCGTTTCAACAGTATTATATTTACATGTCTTGATCTATGACGTCTGATGTGTAGCAATGTGAAAAATCCTGGATGTTTTCAAGCCAGTTGAAGTGGACTTGCTTGGGAACCGATTCCTGCCTTGATGTCAGGCGAAAACCTGGCCATCTTGCCTTCTCAGAGTGCTCATCAACTCATATCCAAAACACCACTGACGGCTACATCCACTATGATTCCAGAGGTGAAAACTGTGGCATCGATATCCCTGGGAAATAACTTTATGTCTGGCAAGTGTTCTGGAGCATGATTTAGTGGACCAGTAGCAATCGATGTCAACGTGACTGATTCTTCTGTAGGCCTACGCCTAAACCAAGTGTTGTCGGCCCATCCACAGTCGCCCATGACCACATTTCCTCATTCCTTTGTGCAACAGCCAATACTGCCAATAAATATAATTCCTTCTTGTTCACTGCTTGAACCTTTTGTCAGTGAACTCACACATTATTAAAGCTGGTCTTTAAAAGTTTATTTGTTTTACTTCTTTCTCCCGGCGCAAACGACGGCACTCCCTTTATAAACTGCAATGCTATAACACCTTTACTAGGCTTATATTCGTCGGCCATTGACTGTGTGTGCAAGAAAGATTTGCACTTACTTGTTTGTTTATTGTACAAGCACTCACATAAACTCGTACCTATCCTGTGTGTAAACTTAAGTTAAATGGAATCACATTTTGTACATTGAATATTATATCAAGGTCAAAGACCTACTAAAGTGAAAGTTGGTTTGCAGATGATAATGCAATGTTCGCAGAAATTGATCAATGTAATGAGATCACGTAGTAAATAAAACTTTGAAAAATGTTAGATCTTACCAAGATTGCAGATTGATCCTTTGACCCAACATTCAAGCTCACAAGATCACTTATAGGCACAGTGGTTTTTATGTCACAACCAGATATTTCACCAAATAGCTGCAAACCTAGTAGGGTTATGTATCTTTTGAGCTCTTGCTTGTGATTGCGGATGGGCGACGGTGACGCAATTTCAAAATTCAAGGTCTCAGGGCTCGTCGAATGCAAGTTGTTAATAACGCAAGAGGAATAAAACTAAATTTAAATTAACTTGAAGAGATGATATGCATTACCCACGTTAAGGTGATGCCTACACAATGATGACCTGAACGTAATTTTCAAATTCACATTGTCATTCAAATGAGAGATGGTTTCTGGATGAAAGGCAGATATTTCATTAAATTCAATCAAAGGTAGCCTCACGTTGTGTCCTAGCAAAGTCAAAATTCAGATTCAAATGGGTGGCCTTCATCTAATTCTTAAGCTCACGCGGTCACTAAAATTAAGCATGAAGACAGTATCTCAAGAAGAATGTAAGAAAACCTAATCAAACGTGGTAGGATACTTTATCCGACCAAAGCCATGCAAGGTTTGAGATTGCATTTGGGTGACCTTGACTTGTTTCTCTATGCTATAGTACCAGTGAAATAAATTTTGATTTTGAGATTGTAATTAAGACAGGAGTTCCAATAATTCTAGGGTTGTGCATGATTCATCTTGTTCAGAATCTCAAAGTTACAGGGACATTTATGTGTGATAGGTTTGCTCGTTTTATTGGATTGAAGTTTGTGAATATGGGACAAGTTTTTATATGTTCTATAATAAACACTCCATTTGCTATGTTGTGCTGTGCCTTGAAGTCTCGGGAACATACGTATCATGGAGTTAGAGTGCTTTTATAATGTTTCAGTTTCATAAACATAACTATAAAGCTGTATGCCTACTTTCTTCTTTTGCTGTCAGTTGAGCTAACTGACAGTTCAGGAGAGCGATTAAGTTATTCGCCAACGATGTATTTGCTATCTCTGTGCAAGTGCTAAACTTTGAGTTTTAAGCAGTGAGGCCCTTAAAAAAAAAACGGCAGTGTGTGGTTGATCAGGAATCTATTCTGAAGGTCGAAAGGACCACTTTACCAGTTGGATTTTTATGTGTAGCTGCCTGTCGTAAGTCAGGAGTGAAAATGCATTTCTTTATATCGGTTTGGGAAGATGAATGTTGATGTATTGGTAGGTCTTGTATGGTACTATTTCTAACTTTGATCTTATAGTTTGGCTGAAATTTGTGAATGTGGGTCAAGTTTCTTTTGAACTATTATACAAGAAGGACTTGATCAGTTGCCATCCAACTTGATATGCTGATGAGTCATATTAGGAAAAAAATTGCCCTAAACTCCTAATTTATGATCTTGACCTTGACAGAAGTCTCAGGTTTATGTTTCAGAAAATTGATTTCTGTTGGTTAGGTGCAGAAAATTTCGCCAAATAAAATAAAACTTGGCAATATCATGTATGTTCAAACGTTCACGCTTGGAATTGCAGCTGGGCAACCCCGACTTAATTCCCAAGGTCAGGATCCTATGATCATTGAAGTGCAAGTTGGTTCTTGGACCGTGACTCAAGAACAAAAAAAGGTAGAATCAAAATGGTTAAATTTGGATTTCAGATGGGCTTGCTGCAACCATACACAAGAATTATAAAGTGTTGTGTGTACACTGAAGTAGTTCCATTGAAGCATAGATATAGCTGACCATGACTTTTGACTCCAATACTTGCTATCAAAAGTGTGCCAACAACAAAGAGACATGATATTGTAGTAAAACATCAGTTTATTCTAGTTTGTACCCTTGGCTTGCCTAAACAAAAAAAAAATAACAAAAAAAAAAGCAAAGAACAGAACCAAAAAAAAAAAAAAAAAAAAAAAAGAAGAAAAAAAAAAAAAACAAACAAACAAACAAAAACAAAACAAACAAATAAAAGGAAAACACAAAACAGTGAAAAAAAAATCCCACACACCAAAAATAAATAAAAACAAAAACAAAAAAACAAAAAAAAAAAAACAAAACAAAAAAAAACAAAACAAAAAAAAAAAAAAAAAAAAAAGGAGAAACAGCTACAGCAGAGCTTTTCTAAATGTGAATTTGTTCAGAAAATATGGCTGACACATGACCTGTTATGTAGCATGCACAGAACAGCAAAGAGTATGCTTGTGTGGTCACAAAAAAAGTAAAGGTCTTGAAAACAATATGAGTCACACAGGTGTTAAAACTGTGTCTGGCATGGGAGTGGTAACAACTATAACGGGCCACAGGCAACACACAGATCAATGTAAATACATTAGGCCATAGCATTCAGGTCACTCACATCTCTCTGGGTTTTGACATGGGCAGGGTCGTTTTCATGTTAGGGGGTGGTCCTTTGCAGTGTGGTGTTGCCATGAAAATGTGGTGCTCCAGGTTAGCGATAAATAGGTGGATGGGTCGTTATCATTTATTGATGTACTCGTCACTTTTTCTTTGTCTGATTTAATCATGCTCTGCCCAAATGATAGAAATATTAAAAATGCACATATTTCTAATCGATTTCTCAAGGTGAAATGTCAAATCCGTTTGCCCATTTGAAACATTGATGTATCCACAAATCGCTAATTTTGATCAAATTTTAATCATGTTCGTTTTAAATCATATGAATTATAACAATGCACACATCCGTATTGCAAGTTCTGAAGGGGAAATGTTTAAATGCTTTGCCCACTCAAAATATCGATGCTCCCATATACCGCTCAATTTTGATCTGGATTTATCATATTTGGTTTATATTGTTGAAATTATAAGATGAATACTTCTGTACTTTTCACGTCTCATATAAAAGCCAAAGTTAATTGTCTGTTGCCCATCTGAAAAATTCATGTAGCCATAACTCGTTTAATTGCCATACGTCTTGAAGCATATTGATACAAATTGTTGTAATTTTGAAAATACACATTTTTTCTAATAATTTGTATTTGAAAACCTCGAAAAATGAGATATTAAGGACATATGGCCATCTTCAATGTTAACGTAACCACACCTTGCTCAGTTTTCATCCTATTTTAATCATGCAACTGTGTACATATTTGCTATTTACATGTAGCTCCTATAGTCTAAAATCAAGGCCATTTGACCATTTGAAATGTTCTAATTACAATGCTGCCTATTTGCATCTGGTTTCATATCAGATCAGACTCAAATTGTAGGAATGCATGCGTATCTGTGCCCTCCAAAGGTCGAATGTAAAGCTCATATGGAATATCCATGTAGCCATAACCCTGTCTTTTTTTCAGGCAACTTCTGTCAGAATTCGCGTGAACTGTAAGACTTGTAACACGGCAAATTTCCACGGCGTCAACATCTGTACTTAATACAATTGTAAAGTTTGGGCTGCCAATTACATGTCTGGCGAACGCTGGCTAAACATCATGTCCCCCACCCCCACCCCCCACCTGTGCATGGCTTTGTTGTTACACTATGTTTTATATGTCAGGATAATGTTCAATAGTCTGAATGGAAGACGTTCTCAATGTGTATCTTTTAGGCTCTGGTAGCAGTTCACCTGGATTTCAGTGTAAATCAGCAGCATACAAAATAAATAGTTCCTTGGTTTGTCTCTATGTCATCGATTCCCTCGGAAACTACATGGGATGCCGAGATGGATCCCATCTTGAGCATTGTGGTGAGTGATATTATTATTACAACCATCACTTTTTACTTTAAAGAACACTTTCAGAGCCCATAAAGAAAAAAGTTAACAATTGTGCACAAGTGAAAACAGATGTAGCTATTTTTTTTATGGCATAAAATACAGGCACACCAACATCCATTAGCTCAAGGTCAGTCATTTCACACGAAACGGACATATCTTTGCATGAAGTTGTTGTGTAACACAGAGTGAAACATTTCTTACACACCAATTTTTGGCAGGTTGCCAATTCTATAAACAGTCAACATTCAAGGTAATCGTAGCTATGCAAGATATATCAGATTGATACGAGAGGTGCTACTGTGAAGATTGTTAGGAGTGATACAAAGATATTCAAGAAGCATATATGATGCAGATTTACATGTAAATAGTGTGAAATGCGCAGAATATAGCCATGTCATGGAAGATTGAGTCAGTTTGCTGTGATACAGCCGTTAGCTTCAAACAGGAGATTGCAGAGGCATAATGGATCTGTTTTGATAACTATCACCAGAAGGCTGTGATGTTTAATAATTTGGCGTGTCCCTACAGTTTGGCACCTTGTTGCAAACCAGATATGGAATGAGTTGGGCTTATTGTGAAACAAAGCGGAAATAATTGAAGCATATACCTTATGATAAGCATAAATACTATACATATTCTATATATGTGTGTTTGTCTCTGTGTATTATCAAAAATTTAAATTAGTCATGCCACATATACCTTTGAATACCATATGCTTATTAGCTGCCTTGCATGTTGAGTCTCTAAACTGATGAAATGCATTTTTTTGCTATATAACCAGGGGATTGTGTTTGAAATGGGCTAAAACTGTGTCACAGTCATTGATACTCTAAACACAGACCTCATTCTAAGTGTCCGTTACCCAGTAGAAAATTTGGAAGGTCCATGGACTGTCTCTTGATCACTAAAGATTGAAAAAAAGGGAATCCCTTAGCACAGGGCAACTTTCAACCAGTCACATTCACACATGCATTCTTATCCACAAAGAACTGGTTTAGAGCACACAGACATCAGAAGCTGTGCACTTTCCGGAGCACTACAATGGCTATACTTGCAAGTATCTGCGTGCTTGTAGTATTCATGTTAAAATATCTTCATCATTAAATCAAATAATTTTAGCCTTAAATAGTTGTTGAATTCGATGAAAACATGGTTATAGAGACGTGGAAATATGTATTGAGTACATTGAAAGACTAAGTTGGTATAACATCAATTCAGCTGAAAACACATGGCGTTTGATTTATCTGAGCTAAAACTGCGATAGAAAATACAAACGACAGTGCTCAGAAACAAAGTACTGATTGGAAGCACAGCTACATACATAATATGTATATAATCATATATTTACACTGTCATATGCCATGCACGTTTTTCTTTATTTTTTATACATGCGTTGGTAACTTGTATATTTGTAGATAGGAATATGTCCTTATTTTAACGAAGATTACAGATTAACTATGTATATAACACTAATTTAAATATAAAAAAACATCAAATGCTCTCAATATTTTCAATGCATTTGGAATCAAAATATTTCTCCTCCATATTACAAATAATCATTAGTGTCCTCATGATAGCTGGTGATTGTGCTTACCCTTGTTGTTTTTAGTTAAGAAGCTAGATCAGAACCAAGCCAATGGCCATGGTTTGATATCTTAAACTGTCACCAGCCTTCATTAGTGGACCAATGTAAAGTGAACTTGCCTTGTGACATTTGCAAATGTATGTCTGGGCTGTTCATGTACCTATAGATAAGCCTTTAGTTTGGGAATCCCTTCAAAAATTACATCAGAAACAAACTGGCCAACTGCTCTGAAATGTCACAGGGGCCAGTCTTAAGACTCACAAGACATTTAATTTGTTCAATAAATGGTGCTGAATATTTTCTTATTTCTAAAATTCTTTGCTTATGTTTTCCCTATTTTCGGCTGTTATGTATTTTCATAACGTTCTGCATGTGCTCGGTACCTTTGACTTCATTTCCAATACCTTTACTCAGATTTTGCTGAAATTTGATGATCATGTACTTTTGCAAGGATGAGATAAGTTGGTGACTAGCTGGTGATGCTACAGATATCTGACTTCAAACTTCACATTATATCTCAAATCAAGTACTCTTGATTAGATGCATTTGTTTCTTTGATCAAAATGTATGGTCATAGGGACTGGAATGTAATAAATGTGGCTGACTTCTCATCTAAAACTATCAGCCAGTTTCACTTCAAATGTAGCAAGTATGTTTATTGTATGTGTCTATACTGAACATGTTCAAATGGACACCCTTCAGTGATTTTTGTTTTCAGTTTTCATGTGATTCATTAATGGATACTTGTGGCGGGGGGGGGGATTTTTTCTCCAAGAGCTTGGCCTATTGTTGCGAAACTGCATTGGCGCCTTTCTGGCTACCTTTGGACCACTGTGGGACTTACAATATGTTGCATGGGGGATATTTTCTCCAACAACTTGTCCTTTGATGGGAAATTACATTGGTACTTTTCTGGTTACCTCTGGACCACGGTGGAACTTATTATGGTCTAACTTTCAGTGTATGCTGAGAACAAGCATACCACGCTGTCCTTTTGTGTTATTGACACGGACTATTCCTATTATGTTGGGGTGCAATGTGCACTACCTTACAGCGTCAGAATTAAAAGCATGTTAGGCTAGTCGGACAACACAGCGGCCTGAATAAAAGTGGTCCAGATGTTCCAGCGGATGTATGAGATGCAAGGTCCGTTACTGTGGGACTAGTCTGATATCAATTATGCTCAATTTGACAAACAACACCAGAAAGATCCAATGCTATGATAAATGAATAACACTAAGGAAAATGTTTTGTAAAGATATAAATCACAAGGCCCCCCCCCCCCAACATATTTTGCGCCCTGGGTGGCCCTTCATCAGGGGTATGGCTGGCCTCTCATACCCCCGATGAAGGGCCACCCAGGGCCCGAAACATTTTCGGGGAGGCCACTTTTGATTTATGTCCTAACAAAACCTTTGCCTTGGTGTTATACATATATCTTTCTGTTAGATCTTTCTGGTGTTGTTCATCACATTCAACACTATTGATAATAGTCAGATTTGTTCAATGGTAGAAATACTTCACTGTACACGATTTTAAGAACAAAATTAATATATACATATATAACAAAAAAATCAACATACCGGGAGGTGGGGCAAAATGTATGCAGCATGCCATATGTTATCATGGCAGCTTGCCTGTTTGCATATATACACAATATTCGATCAATTACATTGGCCATTTTGTGACATCCATCCTTGCTATGTCTTCAAAGCACCTGTTCCATATAGCAATATTTTAACACTTTGGCCGACTATATTTACTATAGGGATATCTATGTTTCTACACCTAACATAGATAAAGGATTACGTGGTGGAACAGAAATTCATATTACTGGTTTTACCAATGTCACTCTGTTCCAGCTAATTTTATTTGCCCAAAGTCTTACATAAAGTGCCCGCAAAGCTACTGTATACCTGTGGCTAAAGTTTGTGATGGAAAATGGGATTGTCCAGTCAAACAAGATGAATTTGGATGTGGTAAGTCAATACGGGTGCACATCACGTGCATGATTTTCACGCAGAACATTTTTTTTTATCCCAGTAGTTTTTGCTTCCTGCGCGGTAAAGATTGTATTACTATGTGTATTTAATGTTTTATCCAAGATGGTGTTGACAGATTGATGAACTTTATTATATCAATGCAAACAATGTAATCATTTTCTTATCTGATCTGATTGATAAAGAAAACTGATTGCACTCACAGATATTCCCGATTTGCATGGGTACACTACAATTACGCTTGCTGGGAGAGTTTGTTGATAGAAGCTGCATATTGTCGCCATGAGCACGTCTGTAACATGTAACGGTTTCAAATTCTCTTCTTTTTATAATTAAATTCTTATTTGGGTCCAATGTTCAAAAAAAAAAAAAATACCGGTGGGATTTAGGACTGAATATTACCATAAGTATAACAACCATGTGCCTATGAACATATGAGTCAGACAAGATAACGGCGAGTTGCTCTCTATAGGAACAGACCAATGAGTAACACTTGATGCCGTCACAGGAGTGAGCAATGTCACAGAGGTATAGAAATTCGCGACTTGTGGCAGGGCGTTTTTTAAGCTAACCAAAAACAGAGGAAGGATCATTTCGTGGACCACAATGCTCAGCATGACAACAGTGCCTCTGTTTTTCTGAAATCGACATCCTATACAAGCTATTTTGAGTTGAAAGGCATGCCCATGCCACAAAACGATATTAATTCCAAATTCCAAATGTTGTTGAGCGTCTGCATGTCGTTTTCAACTGTTCCTTTACATGTGAATATGTAAGCAAGGTTTTGCAATTATGGTTATCACACGTGATTGTTTCATAAGGACAGTGAACAATCATGTTATGTATGACGGTATGATGTTTATAAAAGTTTGGTAGTTTTCTGCTTTTAAAGAGCTCTGTGTGAATTTGTCACATGCATTCTCAAGTCGCCTTCATTTGAATACGCTGTGTCTTGCAGATAATTACAAATGTGAAGGCCTGTACAGGTGTAAAAAACGGAAGAACTGCATTAATCTGGAACAGGTGTGTGACGGACGTCAAGACTGTGAAGGTGGAGATGAGGAAGAGCTTTGTGATGTCGTATGTCCCAAACAATGTTCATGCAATCGAGCTGATTTCAACTGCAGTCATATAGGTTCACCTAATGTATCATCTTTGCTTATGAGTCTGGGTTCCGATGCAAGGAGAATAATATCTATTAACAACAGTATAGCAGAGCTGGATCGCATATGGAAATATCTCTACCTCTTTGAGTTGAACTTATCCTCTAATAATATAGGAAAAGTGTTGCCTGGGATATTCCTCTTTGCAACAAATCTACGTACACTGGACCTCAGTAACAATGTTCTCCACAAATTACAGAAGAACACATTTTTTGGTCTGGGTCGCCTTGACACGCTCAAGATTGAAGGCAACCCATTCCTAGCAGTTATAGAAAATGGTGCTTTCAATGGGCTAATTTCGTTACACAATTTACAACTTATTCGACATGTATTAGGTACATTACGGAATAGCCAGTTTCTTGGATTATCATCTTTAAAGAAATTGTGTTTAAAGTATAGCAATATACATACCGTGGAGGTTGCAGCATTCAGTGATTTATTCCGTTTAGAGGAGTTGGATTTGTCTGGCAACGATATTACCCATTTTGACAAATCAATTTTCTTGATGCTCAAAAACTTAAAACAATTGATTAGTTCTCATTATAAGTTTTGTTGCATAGCCCCATATTCACTACTGAAATGTGAACCAGTAGCGGATGCGTTTTCAAGCTGTTCTGATCTTATGGCTAGTGGAACTTTGCGAGTTTAACTGTGGGTAATGGGAATCTCATCTCTCCTTGGAAATTGTCTCGTGATTGCTTTAAGAGCCAGGTCTAATACACAGAATCCGATTCATTCTTTCTTGATATCTAACTTAGGAGCAGCAGATATGGTCATGAGTGTTTATCTTTTGACTATAGGTGGCGCTGATCTTACATATAGAGGGCGTTATATTGAAGAAGACGAAAAATGGCGTGCATCTCCAATCTGCAGCCTATCCGGAATAGCAGCATCAACTTCAGCTCTCGGATCACTACTCATGTTACTAGCCATTACCTTAAACATATTTCATGTCATAGTATTTCCCTTTAGTGGCGTCAGATTGCAAAAGACCGGAGCTGTTGTTATGGCACTTGTTATATGGCTTCTGGCTTTCTTAACAGCAATATTTCCTCTAATATATTATCCTTACTTTATGGGGGAATACTATGGACGTTCGACAGTGTGCCTGCCACTTCATATCACTTCAGAAAAATACACAGGGTGGCTGTATTCCTTTTTATCATTATCCACACTCCCAACAGTCGCCACTGTAATATTACTTATAGCGTATGTGTCTATGTACATATCTATTAAAAAAGCAAGTGTCTCTGCAAGGAAGAAGACTTCACAAAATGTTCGTGTATTTCGCCAAATGGTCTTGATTATTCTTACAGATCTCTGCTGTTGGATGCCAATCTGTATCTTGGGTAAATGCAGCTTCAAATAATAACTTTTTTTGAGACAACAGGGCAGCCCTAATGCAAAAATGTGCAAACAATATATTCTCGTTGAAAATAAAGATGGGGAAAGTAGGCAAGCAGATGTAGGGACAGTATCATGACATTCACCCTACAATACCGGCCTTATCTCGCTTTGATATTGATTAGAAGATATACACGCATGTGGTGCGCATAGTTTAGCCTTACCTGTTCTTGTTGAATCCAGCAGGGAAGTTTATTTTTTATTTATTTATATATTTATTTTTTATTTATTTATATATTTTTTTTTTTTTATTTATTTATTTATTTATTTATTTATTTATTTATTTATTTATTTATTTATTTATTTATTTATTTATTTATTTATTTATTTATTTATTTATTTATTTATTTATTTATTTATTTATTTATTTATTTATTTATTTATTTATTCATTCATTCATTCATTCATTCATTCATTCATTCATTCATTCATTCATTTATTTATTTATTTATTTATTTATTTTTATTTTTATTTTAGTTTTGATTTTTTTTTTTTTTTTTTTTTTTTTTTGATTTTGCAGGTCTTAATTTGTCAGTATCAGTTTAAACGTCTAGATTATGTTACAACGCAAATGACCAGCGGAGAGTGTTTTGAAAGGACAGATAAAAGACACGCTATTATTCTTTGGTTCATGCTTGGAGTATTTTAACCCTTTTATCAAGACTGGGTGATTAACTGATTATAAAGATTTTTTACTTTTTCATGGGTGCAATACAGACAGGGATTTCTTTCACTCACCCACCCACACACATATATATATATATATATATATATATATATATATATATATATATATATATATATATATATATATATATATATATATATATATATATATATATATATATATATATATATATATATTTACATACATACATATACATGTATATATGGGTTTGTACGTACACATGTCATATTTATTGATCTTGCTTTAGTATCTGAGCCCCTCAGTATAGTGGCTCTGACTGTCACCTTTTGTTGTTGTCCTCTGCATGCTTGTGTACAAATTCCATTACCTAAGGGATGGTTACTGCCCGATTAATTAACTCTACACTACGTAGGTCCTTTAAACGATGGCTCAGTTACTGATATGAGTTGATGTACACTACATTGAACGATACAATGCGAAAACAAACTTGAAGGAGACAGCTATGCCATAGTTTCATGGAATATTGGATAATTTTTATTTTTCATTTCCTCCCAGACCTTGTATATATGTAATTATTGAATGCAGAAGGCAATCAACGGTTGTCTTTTACAATATTACATGCTACATAAAACGCATTACTAGCCTTTTAGACTTTCCGCTCCATATTGTTCGAAAATATACACTATGTTGAATACCTACATTCGAGTATTCTGTGTTCACGAAACATGACACATGCATGTTCAATTTCTCACTTGTGCTCTGAACGGGTATTTAGAAAATGTAGTATATATACTTTTTAGCATCTGATGCTCTCTGCTATATGTCGTAGACTTCGCTACAAGGCAATAAAAATGATTTATGTCTCAATCCATTACCTTAAATACGAGCAACGATCATCAATGTATCATATATAAGTAAAATGTTTTGTTTTGAGGACAGTGCAAAATATACTTTGGAAAACTATGGGAATCACAGAAAATCGATTTTTCAGGGAAATGTGTACTTGCAACATATGAACATTCATTAGCTTGTCAATCATTTTAGGTAAAAAAGTGCCTTGACGTCAATATTTCAAATAATATTGGTGTTTGTTTAATGGCCTGTTTAAATGCATGGTAACAAAAACGCTGCATCGTTTTCAAATGATTTTATGTTGCGAAGAGGTCGGATTCCGGAATGTGTATTTAGATAGCTTAACCTTCACACAGCACAAAATGTGAGGAACCGTTGGTTAAACAAAAAAGACAAAGAAAACGATGAAAAAAAGCAGGAGGGCCGTGTGAATAAACTGTGAAAACTACAATTATTTAACATTATCCGTGTGATGAATAAGACAACCCATTGATGCTTAAATTTGATATGTTCATACATATTTAACATTTGAAAAACAACAAGGATATTGGAGGTAAATGATAATGGTGATGTGCACTGATTTCTCTGGAAAGTGATCTACACAGTTGGATACAGTGCCTGGTATATTTTGTGGCCTTACGCACAATTTACTGCAGATAAAGCAATTATATTGTAAATGTATGAACATCAGTTTGAACTGTCTTTCTAAATAACTGAGGGGGTCTTCATTCAGTATACCGTTAGCAAGTGTATGTATGTATGTATGTATGTATGTATGTATGTATGTATGTATGTATGTATGCATGCATGCATGCATGTTTCATATGACATCTTTCTTTTTGTTATCTTATCTACCTGCCGAAAAAGCAACGAAGCATAAAATCAAGATATTGGTCCATAATGTGGCCAAAGCATATCATCATTAAGATTGAGTAGGTCAGGGAAAGTAGGCTAATAACAAGCAGGGCTATTTTGACAGTCCTGCGTCAGTTGAATTTGGTGCAAAAAGTGCTTTTGTGCAATTTTGATACTTGAGAATGAATACATACATTACTGTGGAGTATCATTTTAGTGGGAACGCTTATGGAATGTAAATTGGATTCGTACAATGGAGACTAGTCAGGCAGCCAAAGCTGTTTCTTTTTAGGCTAACCTCGCACTGACTGATAATTTTTTTTTCTCGCTTGATTATATATCCTTAGGAACTCTTTAATGAATATCCAGCAGATATCAAGCAGATGTCCTTAGCAATCTGAGAAATCCAAGATGGCGGCTGGTGATGTAGCTCCTGTATCTACAGTATAAACTACATCAACCCCATCCACAGCACTAATTTGCAGATATCCCTATGTATTTGAGAATCTTTCTTCTGACAACCAGTACATCTGATTGTCTCATTTCAGGATCAAATTTACTCCCTTCCTTTTCAGATTGCTCCATAGTTTGGTGTAGCTTTGGTTCCATATTTTCAAAAACAGTAAATCTGCTTGATCCTTTACTTTATGGATTCTGACTATCGGATATTTCCTCCTGTTTAAGGCATTGCCAACAAATCCAGGGCCTGACATTTGGCCATAAAGCCTGACCCTTTCTACTTAACTCCTGATTATTTCCACTTCCTGTCTGAGAAGTAGTGGAAACTCCATTGGCTGCTTGCACTTGACCACATGGAGCTATATTCTGAGAATTCATGGGCTGAGTGGAAACCTGTAATTGTCCCATGACCACAGGATATGGGCATTCTTGTATAAATTGGTCTGTGCCACCACAGCAATAGCATGCCCTAGCTCCCCAAGTCTGATTTTGATTTCCAGGCTGAACAGGATGATTTGCCTGGTTGTTTCTTCTAAAACCACCTTATCTGGGAAACTTCCTTTGATTACCACTCTCCAGTTTCCAAAGGAGGTTCTCCATATTTGCATTGGATTTTACTATTTCTGCATTAGATTTCACAATCTCATCAAGCAATTTATTAATCTCACAGATCTCGGAGATTTTTGTCTTTGTGATCATTGGACTCTGGGACAACATTTCCACCTCTTTGATTCTTTTTACTTTTGATCCCAGAAAATGACTTATTACTACTATTTTTCAAATTTTTAGGATGTCCTTCAGGCTTGTCCCTCCCTTTCTATGTCAGAAGGTAGAGAATCCCTTTCTTCAGGGTCAGTCTCAACTTCTTTTATGACCCTAGTCAGACTTTGACCCTTTTTATCCTTCTGTTCCATAAACACAGATCGAGTATGAGTTTCTATGAAATTCACAACTTCACAAACCACTGAATCTATGTCCTCTGGCTCTTTAACATACTCCACATGAAATCTGGCTTTATCGTCGTGTTAACCATCCAGAAAAATATGAAGTAAGTCTTCCCTCCGTGTGTTCCAATCGCTTTTCCCATGTGCTTTATCATATAAACATTTCAACTCAGCTGAATATTTCTCAACTGATCCATTTGCTTTTTTATTCCATTGATAAGTCTTGCTCGGTATGTTTTACTTGTTTCAACTTTCCTGAAATGATTTCCAAATTCTTTTATCAAGGCTCTGTAGTTAAATCTTACTTTCTTGCTGAATTGTCCAGACACAAACTCCCCTGCTAGACCTGGTAGCCTTGGCAAGAGCTCATCCAGTCTCTGGCCTTTACTCCAATTACTGCAACATCCATAAAGCGATTAAACCAAACCCAGGGCTCCTTACCCTGGAATGGTGGCAGTTTCATATACTGAGGCTTCCTACTGAATCTCAATCGTCAGGATTCTCTGAACCATGCTCACATTTAGACTCAGTCTCTGCCCCAGACTCTGTTTCTGAAGTTGATGAGACATTTTCTGGAACATTTTTAGGTCTACTATCTTGTTGCTTTGTTTCAATTCCAGTTCCTGTGACAAGGCTTTTTCCTTGTCTGTCCACTGAAACACTAGCACACTTTGAAGCATGTGCTTGCAATTGATGCCCAGTTTCAGCATCTTGGTGCGTATTAATTCGCATAATATTAATATAACCTTTTACCAAGCTATCCATTGCTCTGATAGCATGAGATGGAGTAACAGGTGCAATTGTACTACCACCAGTTACTGTGCTTTGATTTATTTCATGTTCAGGTTGAATCACTCTCTTACCGGGTGCCATACCACCATTGGTCAGCATTGCTAATTTCCTGCAGAATGATCGTGTGACCATTGCGTTACATTGGATGTAGGTGTCAATACAGGCATCTGTGGTGACATGGTACTTGGGGATGTTGAGACACAAGTTGATGCTATGCCACCTCCAACCATGACAGGCCCAACAACACCACCCATTCTAGTTGTGAGGTTTGTACCAAAACCTGATTTGGGGGCATCTCTTGAAGTTAAACATGCACAAGTAGTGGCAGACCTTGAGCCTGCTCCCTTTCAAATATGATTTACCGTGGAAAATAATGATTTTACACTCAAATTAGTCACTTATACCATGTAAATATACCAAAAATATCACAGAAATAACTATTTTAATTTACAAACCATCTGAACATCAAATCATGGCTAAATAACCATGTACATGAGCAATACATTCATCCATATGATAAATAACAATGTAAATATTGGAGTCACTGTAAAATCCTTCATAACCTTTATTTTACACAGAATATATGTTACAAAGATTATGTGTGTGTTTGGACCTTTGGGTGGGGGGGGGGGTGTTTGTTTTTGTTTTTGTTTTCCTCTTTTTTTTTTTTACTTTGTGTTTGAAAAAAAAATGCAATGATACTTATGCACATATCTTAACTCAGTCTGTGTGTGAACACAGACTTCTTGTTTTTTTTCTCAGACACTTTATTCTTTATCATTTCTTTAAGGCAGACCCCCATACCCTTGCCCCAACAGACCATGGATGGCATTTTGCACAGGCCAGAGTCTTTCTTTCTCCCATCATAGTACCTCCAGACACACCCCTGGCCCCTGCCGACTTGCCGAAGTTGATAAAATGTGGTTGCAGTCGTGAAAGTGCTTGTTCCATCAGGAGGTGCAGTTGCAAGGCTAATGGACTGAGATGCACAATTTTCTGCCAGTGCAGAGGGGATGATGACTGCTATAATCAGTAAAAGGCCAATGTACCCATATATTTTTATGAATGCCACTACATGAAAGCACTGACTTCAAATCAATTCAATCTCTTATTTGTATTGCTGACTTTGCTTAAATCCAAATAAAATGACCTTAAACCTGACCTTGGGCATTATTCATGATCTCATATGACTCTAATTACCCTATAAATGGATTAACCATAGCAAATTTAGTTGAAAAGGACGTATTACGTGCTATTCTAGGCCAATTGGTGGGAATTTACATTGCATGGATGTCTCGGCAGCCATCTTGGCAGCTATATTGGATTTCTCAAAATGCTCAAGGATATCCTCTTGATATCCGCCTGATATCCATTATGGAGGTCAAAGAGATGTAGAATGCAATAAAAAAAAAAAAAAAAACTCTATCAATCGATGTAGGGTGCCCAACTAGACAACATTTTTACCATTTAACCCTGTCACCCCCTCCCCTCAAAAAAAAAAAAACAAAAAACCTGGTGTTAGATCATTTGAACATATTCAGTAGATATCGTATCAAGGTACATCCATATCTGATTTGAAGGTAATCTGATTTTAGAGTTTTGGGGAAGAAATTGGAAATGTGCATTGCTATAAGAAATCTAGTTGCCAAGTTAGTTCACAGTAACATATGTAAGTATCAAAATTAAAACAAAAGTTGTTTGAGTCAGGAATCCGAAGCATTTATGCCATATTCATACACATTTCTGTCAATATTTATAATAGTTTGAAGGGCGGGTTTGACACAAAAGCACAAATATCGGAAATACGCAAAAAGGTTTAAGTAAGACTTAAAGAAGAAACGCGCCACGTGTTAAATCATGAAGGCCAACATGACCTCTGAAATATCCCTGTGTGATTTTGAAAAAAGTAGCGGAGTGGTTCTCGTGATTTTATAACTTGGAAAAGAAAAAAAAAATAATAGAACATTAGTAAAAATTGAGAAAGAAAATCGCACACGTTCCTGCACCATGACTATTTGCACAAGCACATAGATTCCCCCATGGTACAATCCTGCCAAATTTGTGGTGAATCTGGATAACAGTTGTGCTAGTCAAGAACGTGATTTGTGGGCAGACCTATGAATGTACCGCGGACGATTGACCATGATATATTTTGCTAACTAACAAGTCAGCTTGGCTAAACATTTGTGATTAGAGGCATTATCACCTGATTATTAACTTTGTGTATTCCTTCCACAATGTGTATTTCAACTAGGTTTCTGCCTAGTTTCAATGACTTTGGAAAATTTGAAAATACACCTATCATTCAAAAATTAATTAAAAAATTACAATGCCTACTGGTAAACTATATATGGTCTGAGGGTTCCAGACGTGTCTATGTTGGAGCAATTTTCCCAGTGCTAGTTTTAAAATGGTTTTCACGATTTTATGAGAAAAAACAGACATACAAAATACAAAAATCATCTGGTTATAAGCTTTTTTAACTACACGTGTAGAGATTATTTCATGGGACACCCAAACAAAATTCAAGTGGACTTGGTGTTCTGTTTTTAAGTTAAACAGTCGAGAATGTGACTACGGAATGATTAGGCGGAAGGTGTTACAGGGGTAGATAGGCCGCTAAATATGCTAAAAGCTTAGCTGTGGCATGGAATGGAAGAGAAATGGAGAAAAACAAAAGCTCATTTCAGCGACGATATTATTGTTGAGCTACAAGACTCCTCAAATGTGACAAACGAAGGTGGCATTACTTCACACGACTTTTGTTGCCAATCTAAAATTGTGCAATATCAAATAGCTGAAATTTTTTTTGTCTATGTTTTGGTGCATCTCTATACAGGGTTTGCATCCCTTGGAGGAAATGTTCGCCTACCTGGAGACATCTATGCCTGGTTTGTGGTATTTATTGTACCCATCAACTCCGTATTGAACCCTTTCATTTACACAATATCACCTATTCTCCAAAAGGAAAGGTACACATATCAATATCTTTTCTGTGGTTATATTTTGCACATCTATGCTCTGATATTAGCTAAAATAAATTGAATATATGATAGAACTGGAATCGAGAAAGCTTTGAAAAATAAAGCTGACTCTAATAATAAATTTTGAGTAAGGATAAACCTTTTTGGTGCAGCTGGTTGCGTATGTTTAGGGTTAAATATGAATTAGTATCCATTGTGCATTTGTTACACTGTGCAACCCTTATATACCCGATAAAAATAGTGAAAGTGAGAGAGACAAAACCTCTTTATAACTGTGCAGCAGATGTGTCACAGTAACCTTTATGCGCTCTGGAAGGGAAAGTGGCTCTCGCAGGTGATGCAATACAAGCACCAGGTCTGACATCGGAATTCCATAGAAAATGAGGAAAAAATATAGAACAGTGTCTGAAATGAAATACAAATGTTTGTGGTTAACAGTTTCTAGTGAACATTTTCTTAGAAGGAAAGGAAATAGCAACATCTGGGTTTTGCACAAATTAGTGTAAAATTCCAAACTTTAAATATCCTTCGTGGTCCAGTTATTAAAGATAGCTAATAACAATATGTGAAGTTGAAAAGGGGATACCTCTGATATATCTGAAATGAAATACAAATGTTTGTGGTTAACAGTTTCTAGTGAACATTTTCTTAGAAGGAAAGGAAATAGCAACATCTGAGTTTTGCACAAATTAGTGTAAAATTCCAAACTTTAAATATCCTTCGTGGTCCAGTTATTAAGGGTAGCTAATAACAATATGTGAAAGTTGAAAAGGGGATACCTCTTATCAGCACAACTGATGCTCAAAGGCTTCTTACATTGATTTCAATAAATGGTTTGACCAACAAATATAGCATATACACATGATTCTCTGTTATAATTTTTGAACTATTTAATACACTATGCGAGTTTAAAGTAATGGTATTCTGAAGTAAAGATGAGTTTAATAAATTGTTCATTTAGGTTTGATTATTCTTTTTTTTCCTTTGTATGGATTTCCTTGTGAGTTTTAGACGTTTTTCCATTAATTTGTAGCGGTTTGGGGGGTTATAGAAACAGGTATTTCACTGTGGGTCATTGCAAATTATATGACGTGCAAGGTAATTTCATTCATTTATGAATCTTGACCCATGCAAAATTCAATTTCAAAATAATAATAATAATAATAATAATAATAATAATAATAATAATAATAATAATAATAATAATAATAATAATAATAATAATAATAATAATCATAAATAAAAGAAAATAGACTGATAACGCCGTCAGAAACTTTGGCCATTAAACAAAGCTTATTACTTGTATTTGTGTTTCTTTAACCAGAAAAATGTCCTAGTTGTCTTTACCGAATACCTAGTACTGACTTCTATAAGTTTCTCCAATACCCTGTGGTGCTTGGCTTGCTTGAATGGTGGGCTTATCAAAACAGATGGTTGCATTTTTTCCTGCATTTTAGACCAATAACGTCGTCAATACGTGACCTATGGCCTCTGAAAAATGTGGCAAATAAAACATACGATCCTCATCTTCCAAACGCGATGCTTGAATTTTGCAAAATATCAAATGCCCACCTATAAATATCGAGGAATTAGAATAGTGATGATGTTCTAAACTTAACCCTCTGAAAAAGGAGTCAAATACAGAAAAAAAGCCTTTGATTTTCAGTAGGCTTTTAAGAAAATCAATATTGCTGGTGGATATGACATTCAGGGGGCCAGCTGTTCCCGTAAAGAGCCAGAGTGGTAAAATATATGATTGGTTAGGATATGGACAGGTGGACAGAATCGCAGGGAAACCACAACCCATTACCTTTAGTGACGGTAGGGTAAAATTATTTAATGCATATATATCTAATATTATGGCCATTCTTATCCTTTTAGTTTTCCAGTTTTGGTCCTCATACCATATTTCAACCCCAAAATGGCGTGATTCTATCTCTTACTTTAGCTTTCCACTTCTTAGATAAGATATTTAAATGTGGAGGTTGTCGGTATTTATATTAAGTTACCTTTAATAATGCGATTTTGTGACATTTGTCTGTTTTTAGGTTATGTCAAAGCATTTTTCCATGTACAAGAAACAGAAAGGACTCTTTTAACCCACTTACGACTACGAGCACAACACGACTTTTTAAAAGCCAACAAGGTAAGTATTGGACACCTGAGCATCCTTAAAATTTGTTAATCAAGTGATCTGTGCACAGACATTTGTTTTTCAAAACTGTCTCTGATTTATAAAATTTACCCAACATAAGTACAAACTGATGATGCCAATGAGTTTCTGGTCACTTTTTTTCGAATTTGCTTTGGCATACCAAAGGGAGATTGATTGAATACTGTGGCAGGGCAGTTGTTTGTTCTGCATTGAAATGTTGCAAAATTTTCTTTTTCACAGGCTGCATGGAATACCTGATCATTGTGTTGTTACGCTTATGAAACACACAGGAGGGCAGTGGTGGTAACAAGGCATGATTCGTCCTTTATTGCTTTTGCACAATAGGCCATATATGATTTATTTTCAGTCTTATGCATTTAGTTCTTCAAAATAAAATTTACTTGTTCCAACTTCATATATCTCTCCTTTCTATATATGTGCAGAGGTTTCCTAACCTTTAGCAGGAAACCTAGTTGTGGGGGAAATTAGGATGAATATCCTGTTAATTTGTAATGAGCAACCATTGATTGATTTTGTGCGAGAACAGACACTAATTAGAGACTCAGGATGATTGCTATTCCTAACATGGAAATCGGGATGTTGGATAAAAGAGATACCAGTTTCATGTGAAGAATTTGTGAATATTGTGGAATAGGATTGTTGCCAGAAGCAGTTGTCATCATGGTTTTATTCATTAAGGGAGGAGAAACATATCTACTATGAAAATAGCAAATGCTGTCTCCCACTTGAGAAAAACAGATGCACCATTTTATCATATGAAATACTGATACCCAGCTAGAAACATTTGTCAATCCATCCCCGTTTAAATGTAAGTGTATGTAACATAAGCTCTGTATAAAGCCACTGGGGTTGTGATGTCTTTTTGATGCATAACCGACGTGTTTTTGCTACATTGCAAAGGTTTTACACAATTGTGCTTCAAATGTTGGGCAGCTGCCCAGTAGGATCATGTCGTTGACAGGTCACTTTTACTTTTTTGGACACTCCATCCTTCGAAAAATCACGTATTCTAAAGCAAACAGTGAAGAAGGTACTGAAAATTGACAGTTATAAATGAGAGAACCAGTGCAGGGCTTTACACGTTCAAAGATATGCCTATAAACGATGAGCTGCACGCTCATGCTACATGCTATCAATGTCATAGTTCTACTCACCAGCTTTGCCTGCCTTAGAACATCAGCAGAGTTTCACAACATTTTCTGTGACTGTTGAGAATAGACAATTTTGCCAGAAGTCATGCTTTGAAACTGGGGCTGTGTACTTTATGATCATACATCATTTAAACTTGTTTTAACCTGGTGCAACCCATTTGTGGAAGAACTGATAACTAAACCTAGGTACCTTGATAGTGCTTACTAATGCTTGAATGTCAGCATGTACATTACACTTTTAGAAAATGCAATTCTGTCTCTTGTTGGGACATTTTCACTGACACTGCTATTGTTTTTTATGTATCATGCGAGCCCTATTAGACCCACGTAAATGAGAGCTATCTTTGTATTCTATTCTACAGCAATCATGCCTGTATGAGCATCCTTCGCTGGCATATCAGTGTATTTTTTTCTTCTGCACTGGTTAATACACTCGTATTATTACACATAAAACTGCAAAGACAATGTTTTGTTTGGCCCAGTTTATAAGGTCAGCTGTTCCCTAGACATAACATAGACAAGGTATCGAATTTATTGAGATATATTATCAAAGAACGCTATGCGTATCCAGTCTCATATCTTGAAATTACAGTGAATACTTCCAACAGTGCAGGGTCAGACATCATCAGATTTCAGCTAAATTTGCAGCCTCAAAATCAGTTACCGCTGCTTTGTTCAAACACACCTGCTGCAAACGTATTGAGTGAGGTGAAAGAACCACAATCACCTTGGTTGTAACCCTGTTACTGTTAAGTTTTGTTGAATGTTAAGATGTATGCCTTATGCAAAACAGCTTATCTTGCAATTAAAAATAGAGTCAACCACAACTATAAAATATCAGTATGAATATCTGCCTGCAAAGAAATGGCATGGATAATCATAAGTATACAGTCAGGTGCAAGAAATGCAAGAACAAGCAAACAATTTGGGACTGGTAAAGTAAAATTAATCTTGCTGTCTCACAAAAAGTAATGAAGACTCAAAATGAAATAAATTAGTCCAGGAAAAACAAAACCGACATTCCGAAAATGCAAACGCAACAATGACAACGAAGTTAAATACAGCAAAAGGTAAAGGTCTAAGAATAACCAAAACTCGCTGCTTTTAAAAACAGTGTGACAAAAAAAAAAAAAAAAAAAAACATTCATGAGTTGAGACAGGTGATCACCAATGGAAATCCACTGTTGGTTTTGAACCTGTCCTCTCAACCTTTGACATTTCTTTTTACAACAACAGGCAGTAGTTTTGTTCTCCAAAAATAGCTCTAACCACTTAAAACACACACTAGGTCACTTCTGCAGAACCAAAAATAGACATGATAGGCCTGCTACTTCTTGGTGTTCGTGAACTGTCAGCCAGAGAGCAAACAACAAAAGAGGGAAGTAGGACTACATCGTTTTCGTGACATTTATGAACCTGGAACATCACAGCAACACTCTATCAAAACAATATTCCATTTCATATATAACCATAAAACAGGGAAAATACGAAACACAGCACAGCATAGTCAACGAAGTATTTATCAAATAGTGCAGAAAAAAATATTAGCCGCGTTCATTTATTCCAATCCAACCATGACAGCACATTAATGAACAGTAAAAGACATATTTTAGAATTAACAAAACATCAATATTCTGCTTTCAACAGCATGTGAGGAAAAAAATTTCACTGATGAGTTTATGTAATTTTTATCCGGTTTCTCAACCTTACAAATATTCTTCTGTAACTCGGAATGTTGGTTCGCTTCAAAGCATATAGGCATGACAACTTAAAACACATTTTTTTCACTTCCAACAAAGGTAAAAACGGACCTGGTAGGTCTGATAGACATCAGCTTTGATGAAAACCTTTTTATGGAGAATCAAAGAAAAAGAAGGTGAAAATTTCAACAATCACAGATAGGTTTTGAACAAATATGCAAGGGTTGGATGTACATCAGAATTACTACTTGTTCGTCTTCTCTTTGACTAATAATTAAAATGAAAAGAAAATTGTATGGAACGCTTATTAAGATGAATACCAGATTTGCATATTTGTACCTTTCATACAAATGAACGTAGTGTTAATATGGCACAACAGAAACTACAGTGGATGTTTTCGAGAAGGATTTACTCTGCATAATATCATTGTCTCTCAAATGCATGGGGGTGGCAACTCACTGA
Source organism: Hermodice carunculata (assembly GCA_964020975.1). Lineage (NCBI taxonomy): Eukaryota > Metazoa > Annelida > Polychaeta > Eunicida > Amphinomidae > Hermodice > Hermodice carunculata. Next base: position 17,318,975 of record OZ026623.1, on the reverse strand, counting down.
TGTGTGTGACACATAAATTGGCAAAGTGTGGAGGTCTGCATTTTTATTTTCCAGAAATACTGTTGTTAATCTATAGCTAGGAAAATAGTGCAGTTTATCTTGTCAAGACAGCAATTTAAACTACTGGTAATGATGAACAGCAGTTTTAACACGAGAAGTGTCTAACCTGCCACCATAGTGTGAATGTGTAAACGTAGAAGCCAATTTTCGCCAAAATTGGTGTTATGTATGCTGGCTGGGATTCAAATTAAATGTGGTCGACAAAAAAACCTCGTTCACTGTGTCAAGCAATCTACTGCACGTTTGCAGTTCAGAATGTTGTTCCTGGACGAGCTGAGCCGAATACGCTGCAAGCCAGCATTTGAAACCAATGGTCCTGGGTGTGTAAGTAAGTTGTAACATGAGATGGCAAACATGGTCTTCATCAGAATAAACATAGTTACAACAGCATCATCTGTGAAGCCCTCCGAACTGGAAATGATCCTTAGTATTTCAAGTAAATCACATGACCGTTATTCATGGATCCCAACCCGATATTCTGTATACGTGTATCAAACAGACTCACATAGCTAGATAAAACATCCACATAAGACAATTTTACTCAAACAAATATAATTCTTGCCAGACCTGTAGCAGGAGATGGCGTTAAGGGCAGTAGTGGTTCAAGTTGTTCCACTCAAGCTTAGAATTGAAACCTCATAATTTAGCTTTCAACCAGAATCAAAGATAGCAATGCAGGCTACCTTATTGATGGAGTATATAAGAGCTCTTGGCAATTAAAGATGTTTTTCATCAGAGGAATCTAGAATTTTCTGTAGAATGGCAAAAAAACTTGTGGGCGGTGTCTGTCCCAAACAAAGAAGCAAGCTAAAGCCCATATAGCCATATAAAAGGATTTTAAAGAAACGGCAATGTGCACAAGAAAACAGCCCAATCTGCTCAATTTGCACTGCCCACGCCCAATAACAAAGGGCATTTCTTCTAAGAAGGATCAATGTTCTAACAAAACGTATAACCATGGTATTGACGAGTTTATTTATCTGATGTGTACAGGCAATTTTATTTTTGCCTGCAGTGCAGTTTTCCTGAGTTAAACGTTTGCTTTTTTTTATTTCCAGAAGCAATTGTGCATCAGAATTTGCTATTTGTGAATTATGCACATGACACAATGACGCTCCGTGAATATTTGAAGCAAAAACTCTTATCCACGAACCATGTTGCCTTCATTGTAAGAAATATATGTGTATCCTTGGTAAGACTACAACAACAGGAGATCTGCCCACTGCTTTGTGACGACAATATCCTGGTGCTGTATGATAGCAAAGTAAGTAGCGTGGTCACAAAGTGTTTTCGAAGGGTGAGCATATCACTAATCTGAATACATAAAGGCTCAAAGACACTGACCTTTTGAGCAGCATATCATTCAAACAGTAGTCAGGTTTATCATCCAACAAATACTAATGAAAATCGGAGCAAAACCCTTGTAGCGAAGCCTACAAATATTGCAAGTGGAAGAGAGATAACCTATTGTTGATGACTGCTGGATCCGTTTGCTTTTGGCAGTTTATGTATTTTTTAGTAGGCTCAATGATTATAATGAATTCATTTTATTTTACATGTAATAGCTTTGTTATAGTGCTTCCTTCGTATGCATGTGTTATGAAGTTGCCGAACATTAGTTTTAATGGCGTATCAAAGAAACAACATCCATGTTGGATGTAGGACAAAAGTAAAGGAAAGATTTGAGTGATAATTGGCCAACTCTGATACCCAGCAGTCGAGCAACCTAGACAGCTAAAAGGCTGTCTGAAGAGGGTATACCTGACATGTATATTTAAAGTTCTTGAACATATGTTGCATGGGTATCTAGTAGGACCTGTTTGTATCTGTACATCTTCACTCAACAAAAGTAATAATTCGATAACAAAACTAAATCGGCGATTGCCACTGCTTGCGTCACACTTTTCCTTAAACGTAGGTCTTTCAATTATGTCATTTGCTAGAATTCCTGCAAAGTAACTTGTCCATAAATCGTCTAATGTATCACTATAAAATATCATGCATACAGATGCTATTCAGGATTTTTTTGTCCTTTGTAGACCATAGGGGTCAAGTAACATTTTTACAGAAACCCCTAAGCATGGACTTTTTTCTACATCGCCAAAAATGTTCGCTGTATAAACATTTTATGTACATTGCACTCAATATCATGAACTGGAAATATTTGGTGTGTAAACACACTAACCGCATCTACAAATGCTGCTAACTATAATTGGCCAATGTTGAATATGAACCAGGATTTCATAAGAATATATCTTCAGTTAGGGTGTCATATTAACTACTCTGAGCCAATGTTTACATAATTATTATGTTTCTCACTTGGCTGCACAAAGACCTGAACATTATTGCTGGGACAAACACACACACACACACACACACACACACACACACATACATACATATATATATATATATATATATATATATATATATATATATATATATATATATATATATATATATATATATATATATATATAACGCATGCCTAGTTATAACTCTGTTACTGGATTTAGGTATATTATAAGCTTTTTGGTGGCTGATATAAGAGGGTTTCTTGCCCAGGACCTTCTAAGTGTATTATGTGACTTTTTTCATTTAAAGATATTTACCTTTACAGGGCCCAGTGCCAGCATTGTGCCATGCTTTAGCATCTACTTCAACTACCAATCAATCTGCTGAAAGCTTATTATCCTTTGGGAGACTGTTGGCAAGAATGCTTCGTGTCCTCCAGCACCACAGAGATAAATGTCCATCTCTACATTTAACTGTTTAATGTTTCAAAAGAATATTGTACATTCAATCTTTGGAAGAGATCACTCAAAACCATCAAAATCTACAAGTTGAAAGAGTAAAAGTTATAAGCAATAAAATGTAAACTGTTAATAGATTTCCAGATACACGATATACGAGATGGGAAAGGGACCTGCTAATTTCATCCGTCAAATTCAGAAGGCAAACTAATCTATAGAAATGTTTCAGATCCCATGCCGAAGTTTGCATCATGAGTTGCCTGCACGTGCTCTGCTTAAAATTAGTGGTAGTATTTTATTTGCAATCAGTTGCTTGAGACATGACTTTATTGTTGACCACTCATATAGCAACTATAAGGAAATGGGAACAATGTAAAAACACACTGCAATATTGGGAAACGAATTTACATGTAATGACCCCATGAATACTGTATGGCACTTCATTGAAATGTCATACCTGCAGAACATGAATGAAAGAGAAACAGGTCCTGGAAAAAAATGTTAACATATGCATAGTGTGACCTTGATTTACATTGTTCAACGTCATTGTTGTTTCATGACACATCCTTTGTTTATACCCATGAAGTTCACAGAAGATCTAAGTATTGATGGAAGACATATTGACTCAAACAAAAAGATAACATATTTACCTTGGGTTTCATAGTCCAAAGTCATTGTTACGGCATGACACCCGGCGAATACAGAGAGTACATGTACAAAGTACTAAAGAACATAATCGGTTTAATACAGAGTTACAAACCCATGCAAATCATATCAACAGACACACATTGTAAAAAGTGTGGTACGTTTAAAGTAATTTCAAATAAAAGGGTACTATTCTTTTAAGTAAATAAACAGGTATAACTTTTATATATATATTCAATTTTTGTCACGCTCAATGAACTGTGTTGGTATGTATCAGACGTTTTCAGTGAAGGTGACACGATTGACCAGGCTTTTGTTACAAGCATTACTTGTTGTAACCTCTGTATATGTATAATGATACCTCCTCTATTCTTCAAAGTAAACATATGTAGAACTACAAACAAAAGCTCACTCTTATGGTAACGTGTGTGTATAACTTTTAGTTACCAAGGTAAAATCAGCAAGCTGATGGTCTTAAGTCTTGATGAATGCCCTGCTATTACATGCCACTCTGTGCACAGTGGACATTTTTCATTGACCTTAATGCAAAAAGGGACTTATGAAAGCCAACACGCTATAGTGAGTTCCAATAATAATATTAGTTCTCACAGTTTGGTAGCAATCCACAGACTAATAGGACACTGCTTCCACAGTCCATGACAATTGATTGCATTACATTCTGCACAAAAACGCTCACAAAATCCAGAATAAAGGAGTAGGTGAAAGTTTTGAATGATTTGCATGTATTGCAAAGGGGGGCTTCTAATATGTTATATAATGGCTGTGAGATCGGGTATTATCTGCTTGGACTTCCTGCTTCTCTCCAAGAGCTTCTTACTCTATGCCAGTAACCTGTGCATTACAAGCTATAAGTTATATTGACCTTTCAGTTTTTGACCATCATAGCATATGAGACCGATGAACCAAGTGGTTTGGTCAGGTTTGGCTTGTAAGATGGCTCTTACATACATAAAGGTATTGGGGTTCTGGAGTAGCATGGAACCCGCTGTAACCATTCTGTGTATGGATAGGTCATATTTAAGTGTAGAATGTGCAATTAGAGGATAATAAGCAGCTTCCTGGAATAACTGAAACTGTTTGTGTAAAGTATCATGGAAGCAGCGGAAGATTGTGATTTACTGAATGGTTCAGACCATCAGCAAAGGATTTACTGGGTCATCCGTGGGAGCCGGTTAAAGAAAATCGCTTTTTGTGTTCTGTTAATTTTTTCTAATCATATAAGGGGTTTAAATCAAATTTCGTCACATATTGCATAGGCATTGTTAATATTTGTGATATGTCAAAACCTTCCTGCAATGCATTCATCGTGTACAGTGACAGACAAGCTACTGGTTTTGCATTCAGCACATTGATCAGCTCACCTTGTTTGTTCATCCCACATTACACATACTTGACACCTTTACACCAGAGGTGTACTGATAAGTAACAATTTCCATGGAGTCTGCTGGGAAAATATATGGTGTCATTTGTCAGAAGTTTCAATGTTTGTTTAACTGAGTTTTCAAATTAGAATGAAAAATAAAATACATAACCAGACTAAAGACATGCACTATTCGAATTAGATTATCATGGAGAAAATGTATTTGGAGACAATATGATACGGGCCAAAATGTTATCAATGCTGTAAAATAACTTCAAGCAGGTAAAGAGAATAGTGACCAGGTTGACAACTCCAATTATACATATAAAAAAAAAAAAAAATTAAAATAATTGTCTACCTGTTTTCATTGCTATTCTTCATGCTAAAGCATGGGCATGGGCCTGTAAGCACATTAAATCTATCCACTTACCCGATTAACGTGATAGAGAGAGACAGAAAGAGAGAGAGGGGGGGACAGAGAGACAGAGACAGAAAAATACAGAGAGAGAGAGAGAGAGAGAGAGAGAGAGAGAGAGAGAAAGACAGACAGAGAGACAGAGAGAGACAGAGACAGAGACAGAGAGAGACCGAGAGAAAACCGTAAACCTCTAAATGACACAAATAGAGTATGAAGCATTGTTTTTAGGTATTTAGCAGGAAAGATATTCGTCAGGGTTATACTCAATGGCAAGTAACATGTTCTAAATGGGTCTATCCCCACAAAGTTTTATGTTTTGTGCACTTGTTGTTTGTCAAAATGTGTAACTATATAACAGAAATGCTTAAGATGTTCATATGATGCTGATTGTCACAACAAAACCATTTGAATGCGTCAAGTATGATAAATTGTTCAGATCTCAAACAGATAGGGATAAGGTTGGTGCTCTCTGCTCTATTAGTGAATCGGCGTGTAACTCACATGGGAAACGATTTATTCCAAACAATTTCAATCCAATAATGGGGTTAAACTAAGAGGGATTTGATCATTTATACTATTCTCTCTCTCTCTCTCTCTCTCTCTCTCTCTCTCTCTCTCTCTCTCTCTCTCTCTCTCTCTCTCTCTCTCTCTCTCTCTCTCTCTCTCCTCTCTCTCTCTCCCCTCTCTCTCTTTCTCTCTCTTTTTCTCTCTCTCTTTCTCTCTCTCTGTCTCTCAATATATATATATATATATACATATATATATATATATATATATATATATATATATATATATATATATATATGTATAGTTTAAAAGGCTGAAGAGATGTGGCATGTGGTGTCGCAGGTGTATTACCTTTATGGGTGCCCTTACATAAGCAGAAGGCATTGAATTGTTATCTCCCTCCATGTTATCGGTGACCCAATTATTGAAAGTGTGTTCGTGTTTTACACAAGAATTTTAATTTTTTCTAACCCAAGTAAGGTAAACATACGACTATGGGCTGCACCAAATCTAATTTTTTTCTCTATTTCAAACAGATAGAAATTTATCTCGTCAGTCAGGATGCCCACACCAGTGTTACTATTGTTCTTATCGCAGACAGCAGTTATATAAGATTATTATTGCTTTTCAATAAGGGGTTAACCTGCACTTTGTTTAGATTTGAAAAGAATTTCTCAACATTAGCTATTGAATATTCAAAACACCCTGCATGTTGTTGTATGGGCGTCATTTAAGTGATACTTCCAGCAAATAGCTGAATAAAACATTATCAATTTTTACAAAAATTCCACACCAAGAATGTGAGCAAAAGGCACATATTCAACCAAATAGGAACAGTCATATTTCATTACTAATGTCAAAAAATGAATCACATTCCTGATTTTAGACAAGCACTCTCTAGTATTGGGGAAGTGATTGTTTTAAACGGGTCCTCTAAACGTTTGTAAAGTTTTCATTAACTTAATACATTAGTCTTTAAAATGTATAGCTCTACCAACTATAAACTAGGAGTCACTGGTGCCATAGATAATAAGAGACATGGCAGGCCTGCAAAGATTTCAATCACCTGACCTATCAGTCAGCTGAGTCGAGGGAAAGGAAGAAAATGGGCTTGCAATGTTTACGTCATATATATATATATTTATATATCAAAATAGAGCACAAAACGTTCTATGTCCGTTATGATTTTGAGTATTCTATAGCAAATGAGGAATTTATCAAACAGTCCAGAAATACATTACTCACATTAAAAAAAAATCAATCAAACAATGAAGGAAATTGAAAATTGTACATGGAGGAATTATCAAAGCATCAACATTCATATATCAGACCAGAAATAGATTATCTAGATTAAAACAAACAAACAAAAGAAACAACAAAAAACAACGACAAAAAACAACGACAAAAAAAAACACCACCACCCCCAAAAAAGGTTAATACTAAAAAAAAAAAAAAAAAAAAAATTAGCCCAACAATAGGGGAAATTTTAACACAGGGTGAAATGTGTACTAAGTAATTATCAATATATCAACATTCATCTTCCAAAAAACCAGTACTCTCATGCTTTGAAATATTCTTCATTTACTAGGAACTATGTTTCTTTTCTGAAATATATAGAGCTAACCACTCAATCCTCACAGAAGCCAACTGGCAAAGTGTTCCAAATAGCCTGTTCTCCTGCATGTCTTGGGCAACATGAGACCATGCAACCAGTTGACACATTGCAAAAAATGGCGGATTGCAGCCCTTTTTATCAGAGCCTGGTGGACCCAAACAAGAGCTGCGCAGCAACTCAATTTCAGCAATTCAGCAGAGCATTGGCTTGTTCCGGCACACAAAACAATTTTGATGGATTAATTGTGCCATCCAGGAACTTGGAGATATTTATTCTGGCGCTTAAAAGTAACACAGGCCGAGATTCTACAAAAGGAAATTAAAAAACTGTATGGGTCCATGAACTGGCGTGTCCGTTCAGTGATATCTGAAAGAGGACAGGAAACCTAATACTGAAGTGGTGCCTTGGACTGACGTATGGGCCCTCAGTGTGAGGTCATGTCTATTTTTTTTTTTCTTTTGGGAGAGGGATATAATGCTAGCCCAAATAGAGAATCCTGCACACCTATTCCTTCCTTTACCATTTTGCATAACAGGAAACCCCCTTCTCGCCATTTACATCTTTGTTGAAATTACCTTAATGTTTTTGTCAAAATGGTATTTTTAACGGGGGCGAGGAAATACATCTTTAATGCACTACAATCTTGCTATGTGGCCGGGGCGGACATGGCGAATACATAAATTGTATAAAATTTGCAGGTAATGATGAAATAGAAATGCTACATGACACTTGACTTTTAGAGATTAATATCTGAAAAAAAAAAGATACTGTTGATACCAGCTAGTTAGGAAAATATTACTCGCATTTATTCAGAGCAATAGGGGAAAAGAGAAATTCGGGTCCAACAAGTCATGAAGCAGGAAAATGGTATTTATTTGCTAACTGTATGGAATCGGGATTTCAACTTTACTCGAAAGGGTTTGGACCACAGGTCCTGATGTAGCAAATGGTATAGAGCTCAGAAATATTGACCACTGATAATGTCGTCTGCGTAATATAGCTGTTGGACGTGCTTCATATATTTGCCTTCATATCAGCGTAATGGAATTATGACCGACCAATTATTTGCAAAAATTGAGACAAACTCTGTCCCTCTGCACCCCCCCCACCCCCCCCCCCCCCACACACATGTATATATCTTGGTCACCTGTAAGACATTTTACTTCATGTGTGTCTATCTCTGTGGATAAGTAAATATGTTTCTGGTGTCCTGCCCTACTACCCCCAGAGTACATTTCTAGTGCAATTTATATGTGGCATTGCATTGGATTCGTCCTCATGGGGGATGTATTTACTGAAGCTGAAAACTGTATTTTATTCTTTCAACCATAATGCCAGCATTTTTTTTTTCATTATAATACTGACTTGGTATTCTTCTCTTTTTGTACTCTTATTTTTTAGGTTCCCTCTGTGTACAAATGTCTTTTTTTTTTAGGGTGGAGGGGCTAGTTGCGCCTTGTGGGGCTATCTTTCGGCATTTATATATGTAGTATGACAAATTATGTATTCGTTAAACACGTGTGTCTGTGTTTTTTTTTTTTTTTTTTTTTTTTTTTTTCGATCAGACTAACTCTGCTTTCATCTGCTTGCAACGTTTTTTTAAACACATGTAAGTTAGTTGTGGGAAGCTATGGCTCCTAACTTACTAACTCAGAAATGATTGAAAGAGGCTATGACGTTATGATGAAATTGAATAGGCTTTGCTTAAAGATTCCAAATTTACAATTTACTCACGCCAATACGAAAGTTGAATATTATATGCTATAATTACATTGTTGAAGATATTAGCATTGTATAAACATGTATCTGATCGACATTTGGAATTGATACAGGAGTAAATAGATGGCTACTCTACACACACACACACACACACACACACACACACACACACACACACACACACACACACACATTATAGATGCATTCGTATATACATCCAATTAGGACCATCTGTACAGGGGTCATTTTAAAGTTAAGGCCACAAGTTTTGTGAGCCAATTTATGCTTTTTTTTTATTATTATATATATGGTTCACTAAGGAAGAGCAAAAATATTTTATCGATTCACAAGTACTAAGTCGTCCATACCATTCACTACAATTCATGGTGCTAGTTGTACTTTCTCCCGCTCTCCTTCCATAAATTCCGCATGCCAGCTGTTAACTGTCCTTGTTAACCCTTAAATGTTGAAATTGTAAATGGGTCGTTTATATACTATGTATATGAAGCAAAAAAAAAAAAGATAAATAAAATAAAATAAATAAATAAATAAACAAACACACAAACAAACAAACAAACAAACAAACGCATAAATAATTAAATAAATAAATAATTGAATAAATCAATCAATCAATCAATCAATCAATCAATCAATAAATAAATAAATAAATACATAAATAAATAAATAAATAAATAAATAAATAAATAAATAAATAAATTAGTAAAAAAACATCAATTCTGAACTTTTACTTGACCCTCGTGTTTGTCTGCTTTTGCCATCTTGTGGCAATTTTGGCATAAGAAGAGCTCCAATGAATGACAAGTTATAATTCAAGATTTTGTTTACGTGTTACTCTGCTACAATTTGGAAAAATAGCAATATAAGTGTTAAGCTTCGTACAGTTTTAATGGAAACGATGAACCTCACATACATTGCGTGAATGTGCATGTAGTCTTTTGCAACTAAAGAGGCATTTGTACCATGGGGCACTTTCCTATGGCAAATGCCCGGTAATCTTTGTGGACAAAAAGTATTGCAAGCGAGGTTCTTAAGGCCACTTCCAAAGTAAGAACACCTTTATCAGTCTCTCAGGTGGTCTAAATGGGGTGATCCTACTGTATTCAGACATTGTAATGACCTTATATACAATTCATCGTGATTAATGTAAATGTTTGACGCGAAGTTCTGAATTTTACCCTAAAAAGCCGTAACTTTGATCTGAAGAGAAGCACATTCATTTTCTTATGATTCTGACAGTATATATTCATATATATATATATAACATTAACAGTTAATTTTCTCTAGGCTATGTACAGACGGATGGGGTGTCTCCGTGTGTGTCACACATCCAGATCGTTCTAGAGTATTTTTTCTCATTTTATGCTTATCATTCCATGCACATGTGACGGCTTCTATGTTCCTATGCATTTATAATCACCATCGAATAATAGTGTCCCACCGGCAAAATCCTATTTTGTTATGGTTTTGAAACAGAATACAGGTATACAACATTATTAGAAATAACACAGTATATTTGTCAACTTATTTTTGTGTATGTATGTTCGATCATTATTTCATCTTATAGATTTTTAATTTTGCCGGAAATTGTATTCTATTGTAAATATCCAGGCTTGCGTATTTGTATATCTATTTGTATATCTAATTTTATGAATTCTTCTAATTAAGTTTTAAAACTAAAGAAGCAAATGGAATGAGTCATTTACCTTCTCACACAATAGATACGTCAACAGAAATTTGATTCTCTTGTTATCGATATTTATTTCCTCGCAATATATTATATGCAGCTACGATGAACTTTGCTCCTGTCACTCTTCAAGCTCTAGGTTTCGGTTCTGCTGCCAGTAGCCTTGAAAATAACAACTTGAACATTTCTCGCTGTTCAAGACTATGCTGATGACAATAAAATATTTCAATTTAATGTCATTATAAAACTGCGGGAAATGACCAGTTCTAATAACAAGCTCCTGTTGGAAATAATTTGCTGATAAGATTTGTTTTATGAGTGCCCCGCTGACTGTCTTGTCTTTGTTATGCTCAATTCCATCATTTATTTTTGTTCTCTATCGTGTTGGTAGACTTCGTTTTCTTATGCTTACCTATGTCATATATATATATATATATATATATATATATATATATATATATATATATATATATATATATATATATATATATATATATATATATATATATATAACTATTTAAGAACCCTTAACCGCAGCGTACAATACACTGAACATGCCTACTTCGTCGTGTCCTGTGAAATTGTTCACTTTATCAGGAGGGATTAATATAGGCTTGCCCTTCTTTTATAATTGAATGAAATATATTTAAAGCAAAAGAGAAATATATTTCTGACCCTCACTTGCCCCTCAAATAAAATTGAACTATTCTGACATTGCAGAAAGTATAATGCATTTATGCATAAAGTCCAAAATGTGTCACACACATACATTTATCAATATATATAATTATCGGTTATGTCCCTGATATGATACAATGCCACAGAATAGCAAGGTTATATGTATGATTCCTAGTAGTAGAACCATTTATGTATTGTTAGCTAAAATAGTCAAGTTTGTGGTACATACAATATTCATACCTTGCAATGGACAAGACATATTTGTCACAGACCCGACAGAATTAAAGAAAATCTTGAATGTATAGTCTGAAATTATAAATACTAGATAACAAAAAAATAATTGTGGTTGGTTTCCCAGGAATATTCAAAAAGTCAAGGTTGTTTGAGTGTGCAGACCAACCTACTTCTTTTAGTTAAGACACACGCTCAAGGGACAATGGTTACACTTGTTTGCACTGTTTTGTTTTTGGTTTTTTTTTTTGGTTTTTTTGTTTTTGTTTTTTTTTGTTTTTTTTTAAATAATATTATCTCCCTTTTCTAGACTGCTGGCAATTATTTCGAAAGAAGTTTAGAAGAGGTTTGTGCAAAAACGTGCACAAATAGTTGTGTCAAAGTTCTGCGAATTCAGACCACAAAATGAGGTACCAATCCGACATAACGACCAAGGAATTTGTCTGTGCAAGTATCATGAGAATGCTGACATGTAAGCTAGAAGTATGCACAGGGAAGTCGCTGCGATTCCATGGGCATCTGATGAAGCTTTAAACTTGACAGTTTGTAGCACCACTCTAGAAATATACATTGGTCGTGAATGTGGAAACTGGTATTTCATTGATAAACAAATACTCCGAGTATGCTGATCTAAATCAAAGTCTCTCTATCTACCAGTTGGAAACAAGGCAAGGAAAAGCAGCAAGGATACCACCAACAGCATTACATCAAGAAGCAACAGACAAGTTGAAAGAGCAGTTGAACACATTAGAGAGACATGAGTATGATTCCAAGAAGAAACATTGTGAATTAGAATACCTGTAGGCGAATTTGGAAGATGGCAAAATAAAACTGCATGGCAACTTTGTAAGGAGCAATATTTTGGAAGACCAAAACAAAATTACGCACCCCACTAGTCTTTGGACAGTATTTATCAAGCATATTTCATCTGTGGTGGTGCCAGACCACGTAATGCATGACAAGAGGACAGTTGTTTTCATTCACTAGGAAAATTCTTGCCCAGAGCAAACTACCATTTGGGATCGAAATGGTTCATTATTGGTCAGACAGAGCAGAAAGCCGGTTCAGAAATTGGTATAGGCTAGCTGATTTTTTTTTTTTTTTTTTTTTTTTTGGCTTTTGTTTAATGCTAGAAACTCATGTTTTATGTATTCAGATGAAGCCATATCAAAGTTTTGGGTGGTAAGTTTACCTGATGTTACAGGGAAAAAAAAGGTTTAAAGGATGCAATCTATATATCTGAGGCTATTGACAATCCTACATTAAGGAACGACACTGAGGTGAAGGAAGCCATTCAAGCCCTTAAAAACCCAAAAACATGATCGACATGTGCCATGCAGTCAAATACATGTGCTCAAGATGCAGTCAAAAAGGCGTGTATACCTGCAAACAAAAAACAAAATTGCCAACAAACATGCTGACCTAGTGTGCGTGAGGTATGTAACCAAGAAGTGCCCTCAGACTGTATAGGCGTAATCTTGAAAACTGAATGGAAAGAAATGGAAGTGATTTCTCTTACAAATATGTTGTGATGGACAACAGAAATCCTTATGATATCCACGGATATGGGTAAAGCATGGATAGACAGTAATTCGATAATTGAAAATGAAACAGACCTAAAAATACATTATATATTTAGTAGTGTTATAAAGACGCTTGTCAATGAAGTGCAAACTCTGTCGATTTTAAGAATTGATGTAATCACTTTTGGACAACATTTTTTTTTCTCTTCCTTATTTTTTCTTAATTTTCTACCAACTTGAATTTCGACAGGCCAGCAGCAGAATTAGATTTTAAGTATGTGAGTGGGCATGAAATAATCTGCCAATGTGGACTGTGGCTGCAGTGCCGAAATATTCTTGTCTGTTGAAATCAATAAAAGTTAAATTCAGCTTTACCTTGTCTGTTCACACTCTTAAAAAATTAGATTCATGTACAGTGGTGCCTATTACCTGACACTGCAGATGGGTTTAGAAATGGAGCCATATTTGATGTAGACAAAGCATAATCAAGTGTCTTCAAAAAGTGGTCCTCAAAGGACATGCATCCCACAAGAGGTGGTCTTTATAATTGGTCCACTGTCTTACAATTGTACAAAAATTTAGAATGTGAATTAGTTTAAGTATTTGAAAAAAAGAAAAATTGTTATTTGGTATATTATCTTTCCAGCACTGCATTTTAGGCCTATATGAATCAGTTTATGAGCGTCTACAAAAGTGTCTGCCCTAGACACACAAGTGTGTCCCGTTCGTGACAGCACTTTTATTAATGAAACAAGATATTTTTAACAATTGTTCTTATTAATGGTAAGTAACGTAAACAAAAATGTTGGTAACAAACTGAACTTACGGTTAATCCAAAGTACTGACCACTTTAAAGGTAATCTTGACCATACCGTACACAGAAGAAAAAAATGGATGTAAAAATAATACTTCTTTTCACATTTCACTTTTTAAATATCACTGCACCTTCAATTGCCGCTTTCCGTTTATTTGCGACATCCCGACGGCACGGAAGGCGCAATTCCGCTGAGTGACAAGGGACACTGCATGCTAGCGAGCTATGGCTGTCAAGTTCCACTTCGTTAACAGAATTACAAATAGATAGGGCAATACACACTTTCGTCCCTGTTCCCGTCCAGGATGGGACGGTGTTCGGCTGATAATTATAGCAATACAAGTTCATTAGCCATTAAATTGTCGATAGCTTGTCCCATCTGTGACACACATTTTTTTTTCCTAAAAAAACAGCAATTAGTATAGGGAAATATTCAAACAAAAGTGAATGTGTTCTCAATACTCCATATGTTGTACCTGCGCAGGCAATTGGCGAATTTAACGAAACATTCAACAAATTGCAGATATTTAAACTTTCCCAAATACCCCGTCCTTTGCAAACTATTATCATGGAATGCTTCTTCCAGTGGTTTGACACTAGGTCACTTAAACAAATTTAAAGCAGAATTTTATGCCAACTTCAGTTTAAACATCAGACTCATGCGATTACATTTGACTTAACAGTGCCTTCAATTCTCTCCACTGGGGAAATATTTCATAAAACAAATATCGTCTGGTGTATTTATCTACCAGAAAAATACCTGAGCACTGAGGGCATAAAATATGTTCACTATGAAATAAGAAAAGGCAAGCCAAATAAACCTGTAAACTTTCTCTGCTTGGTTCAAAAAGGAGACTGGCCGATCAATGCTTTCTGTATCTTTTTTCTTTATTTTTTCTTCTTTTTCTTTTTTTTTTCTTTCATTTTCTTTTTCCTTTTTTTTTTTTTTTTTTGACACAGATAATACTCAGTCTGAAGCCAAAATTGTCTACACAAGTCTGTCTTTAAATTGCATGGCCACTTTTTACACAATATATAGGTGGGCGTAAAAGCACACATATACCTATCCTAAATGCATTTGTCCAACCATGGGCACATCTGGATACTGGCACACATCTGTATACTGTCACATTTGTCACATAATATAAGACTCTATTCAAATAATGAAGATTCAGTAGTGGTTAGCGAAATATCTTTAAATGCGTGGTCAAAACCATCAATTTGTTATTCAGTTTGAAGCATGTATAAACAGTTATGATCACTGAGCTCCCATTGCCCTGTGGCAGAGACTTTTTGCTTGAGAAACAAGATATAATCCTCACTGCAAGACTTTGGAATAGATCTGAACAGTCGGCTTTTCATATTTTTTTTAAGTATTTGACCGACAGGTTTATATTATAAAAGTTACTCCTACGACCAATTTATCTCAAGAATCCAAGTTATCCATTCGTCTGGTGCCAGTTCCTTGAACTGTTTTATTATATAGGGGAAAATGTCCCCTTCTACGAACTTAAAGACCAAATATGTTCTTTTCTTTTGCACTGAATTAATCGAATGTGAATCACAAGGTTGGATAACAGGAAAGGGGGTTGTCAATTGACATGTTAATTTATGTATGTCACAGTCGAATGTTTGTATTTTTTTTTTACCTTGCAAAGATAGGGCACAAATAATAATTTTAAAAAGTCGGAAATTTAATTCATATTCAATGACAGATGCAATTGATTAAACATTCGTATGTGGTTACTTTTTTCAACTTGAATTAAATATAGAGATAATCGCACCTTTTACTGCAGTTTGTGCGCTTTAATACAATGTCAGTATCTCAAAAATGGGCTCTGTATGTTTGAATGAGGTCCAAACTGTTTCTTGTGTCTGATTTTCAGCGCTGCAGAAGAAGTGGTAAGGAATCTTTTGAGTCTTTTGCCTTAGTGACCAGGTTGATGTCCTCGAAACGTAAGTTAACCTAAATTAAATACCACAATTAAGATTTCATGCACTTGCTTCACTATTTCGGGGCGTATGATCTATCTATCCAACTATTCTTCTGCATGCACATATTCGTCTAAACCGGTACATAAACACATACCTTAGGCAGCTACCATTTGCTTCAATCACAAACACACACACACACACACACACACACACACACACACACACACACACACAAACATGAAAAAACAACAACAACAAAAAAGGGTCAAAAACCAAAAGCATGATCAAATATAAATGGGCAGTGTTTCCTTAATATAATTCCTTTGTATGGCAATTTCTGTAATAATGGAGTTTTTGGGGCAATTTTGAGACAGATGTTTCTTTATAATTTTCTGACGAAACATGTAACAATTTCAAATCTGATCTACCTTGCCGATATGTGTCATGTACAGGAATGGGTTATATCATAATTTGCATGTTACTTTGCCAAAACGTGAATAGGGAAGTAATCAGTTCTACTCTACTGCGTCTCTCTGGAAATTATAGTATAAATGTGTGAACCCCCGAGCAATACCAACCTACCACATACTATTCGGATGGCGGATAGATGAACATCATAATATGCCGGGTGATTATGAATATGAGATTTATTTGTCGATGGTTTAGATTATTTATTCGTCAAATGCAGTGTTGTGCGGTTATGTCTGTTAAAGCTCTTTGGCAATGGCATCAGGTTTGAAAATAGGACGCACTACATAAAAAAAAGAAAAGGAATCAACCCTTTAATCTACATTTGCTTTCTTTTCCACGCATATACTCTATAGCTTCTGATAAAACAAAGGTCAGCTCAACTACATCCAAAGGTGTTCTATATTTGTACATTCAAATAAAAAAAATAAAGTATTGTCAGACCAAGCTTAAGACCCTCTTAACTAGTCTCATCTAGTGTACAACATTCCCAGAAATTATGTATCAGAACGTGTCCTAAGTATCCTAAACACATAATACTGAGTCAAGGAATATAATTTTTAACAATAACAAACCTTAATGCCCTGTTCAGGGAGATTGGTAGCAGACGTTTACTTGAATGTTCTGTTCTGGAGTGTACAGTGTTTGTCTGTTGCCGGCTTACACATAAAAATACAGTGTTGGTACATGAGCCATTGAACGTCAGGATGAGTTGCAATAATTGATCATTAACTGGAAATGATGTTATGAGTAAGCATCTGTACTGTAACTTACCTATGATACTAGAAATTCATTGCTATCGAGATAGCTTTACGCTATGAAAAAAAAAAAAAAAAAAACTCCCACTTACTTTCTGCATTAAAGTAATTATTAGGGCATACTTATCATGCTTATTAGGGCCGCGTAAATAATAAGAAAAATATTGCTAGAATAGGAGAATAAAAGAGGTGTAGACCTATATTTTTTACATGGATTGCAAAAGAGGCCATGCCTGTATTAATCACTCTCTGTGACACAGATGGTGGCGTATACTTTCCTATCTACTTCTTTGGTGGAGTAAACAAAGGACTCGGGGACATTTTGATTCCTATGTGCGTGTGTTCATCATCCAGAAAGAGACCCTGGAAATTAAAGGTGAAGTGGTGGACCCGTTTTCTGAGATATGAGCATGGAATTACTTTTATTGTCCAGTCAATATGGCGAGAAAACGATCGTGAATTGTGAAAAACCGTTTTTTTTTCTGTATTTATGTTCAGAAAAATCTATAGAAAAAACATACTAAAATTCTATCTATTCTAAAAAGTCAAGGCTTGAGAATTTAAATGTGCAAAACTTGAAAATGGAGGCCAAGTTCCAATATAATGCAATTATCTGGTTTGTGCTGATATTTTATAGTGCCTTGGGGATGTGGAATACTTCAAAAGTAAAATAAAATGCTATACTACATCATGATGCTGCTTCAAGATGGCCGCTAAAACAAGGCTCAATTGTTTGATTGAAATTAGCGTCACATAGCAAGAGATTAATCATAAGTTGCAACAAAAAATTTTTCGTAGATTTAGTGATGAGAAAGGTTTCCAAAATTATATGTTTAACGTGCTGTAAAAATACAAATCTGTGTAACACCACCAATTTGTGTTATTTAAAAATGATGGTTAAATCACTATTTTGATACGATACCCTGCCTTGTACTAAAATTTGATAGGGATAAAGACGTGCAGAATATGTGTAAACGTTATAACTACAACAATGGATCCCTTAGTTAATGACGCAAATTAATATATTCAAAATGGCTCTCAAATGTATCAAATAGATTGTTCAAGATTCAGTTATATTGTAATTGACGTGTAATTCTATAATAAATATCTTTGGAAGTGGAAAAACACTAGCCGAAATTGTCCTTTATTAATACTTTCACACCAGCTGCCTATACATATAACAAATTTTAAAGGAAAAAGCAAAGAAAAAATAAATATGTATCACACATGAATGATAAACATTTGATAGCTGAAAGTTGGTAACAATTCATATTGTGGTTGATGTTTTACATTGCAATGGAATTTCCTCTCAATGAAGAAAGAAAAGTGCAGTCAAGTTGTGTTTTTAGACGAGACAATATAAAAAGAGCAATTCGTGTGAATGGTCTTTCCTGTTGTGGCGGTGTTCAGAAATGTGAATGAAACCGTTCCATAGAGTGGTAAAACCACTTTATTGAAGCAAATCTGAAATAGCATTAAGTGCAACTTACACTTCATAAAATCCACTTTTGACTTCAGATGGGAATGAGGTTAACAAAAATGTAAGCAAACTGAAAGATGGTCCATGTAACCCCCCTCTCCCTAACATTTTCATAGGGTAGTCTTATCTGTCCCCAACTATCTTGCTTTATATGTCATCACTGTCCTCAGTTATTACTGCCGTTTTGTTGGAGCATATACTTCTGCACTCTGCAAAGCCAAAGGAACAGCCTAAACAAATATTTCGACATGCATATTGCCCACTCTCACATACTGTCTTGCAGGAAAGCCCGTTCTCAAATTGGGTCTTGCAGGTACAGTGAACTACATTGAGAAGATTTCAAGAGGCAGCTTCTTTGTCACACTAGACAGGAAACCGTTGACCATCAACAGCTTCCATCCAAAGATTTCTTGATTAAGATCTGCACTACCTTTCCACAGCTGAACCTAGGTAACCATGAAGACTGTAGTATTTTGCAGTTGCTAGTGTCGGAGGCAGACTGTCAGGCGGATAAAATATAAGTAGTTAGTTAACAGTTGAACCTCCGGGTGTGAAGCCAGATTGATGGGCAAAAATATCTAAGTTGTCCTGGAAGAAATTTAATACATATTTGGATGCTATTTTTGCAAACACATTCCTGTACAGCTTAGAAATGACAGAAGCCACTAATCATTACATTAATGTTCAGGACATGGCTTTTAGAGTGAAGAGACATTTTTTCCCCCTTTTTTTCCAGGCAAAAGGAAAATGTTTCATTGTTAAGGACATATTTCAAATTTTAGTCGGGAAGAAGATATGGTAGGTGCAGCTTTTTCAAAAGTTTTGCATCAATTCCTTCAGGGCCAGATGCTTTGGATTATATCAAGACTGAAAAGTGTTTTGGTGCCTCTGATTCTCTGATAGTTATAGAATCAAGGTAGGGTGACAGTAGCAGCATTAACGTCAGATTGTTTTAAGAAGAATGAATGGAAGGATTCAGCTTTAGACTAGTTATCCGAAATAATCTTTTATTAATTAAGGGCAACGGACCTTTAGAGCTCGGCAGTGAGGTATCATGAATTAAAAAACTAGAAAAACCCTAATCAGACCTGTTATGCATGTCATGGAACTGTTCCAAAAATAAGGATGCATAAACATGGGCTTACAAATGTTTTCATTATTAATGTTTTCACAGTTACATACAACAAAAATGTTCATTTTCTTTCTGCTTAAAAAAACATCAAATCACATCAAACGTAAAATGAACCATGACAATCTCAGTGTTGTGAATCATTAAAACACATGGTATTTCTTTGTGTTATTGTAGTACTGATACAATTTAGAAAATGTTTAATGGTACCCCACCAATATTTATTTTCCGAGAAGAATTGTTTAGGTCACCGCAAAAATCCTACTTATATCCCTGTTCTTTAAGGCTTAGCTTAGTTGATCGTAATGATGAGTCCTTGCTTGATAGAAAAGGTCCAATCCCCGATCCTAAAATGACTCTGTGTATTTTATTTCATTTATTATTTTTTTTTGTATTGTCTGTGAACTTGGAGCTTAGGTAGTTGAAGCCTGGAATTATATCAGGGACGATCCACGCTCTCACCTCGATATTTTTGCTAGCGATACATAGCATAGTGGTTTAAAAATATTTTGACCAAGAGCTGCAAGAAGAATCTTTTTCGTAATGAGTACCACAAGCGTTCCAGTCAATCACACTAAGCCTTCCAGTTAATCATACTAATAATCAAGACTATTAAAATCTGCCTTGGTATATTCTCATGTTAGTCGTCTATATGCTGCCTCTTTAACATGCTAGAGCAATAATTTTGCCCCACAAAAAAGTAGTTACAGTAAGAGATTAGATGAAGGAAGCAAACTTTGTGACGGTATATAATGCAGTATATTTTTTAACTTTTTAATCAAGGCAAGCGGCAGTTTGCTCAGTGAAACGAGTAAGCTTTTTCACATTTATGGCAAGTAAGTTAGTTTGAGCGAAGTGAACAAATTGTGAACGGAATTCGTTTAAAAATCTGCGTTACAGTTCCCAGTCAAAATGATATTTGGAATTCTTGTGTTGTGCGCAAAATCCAAACTTTCCTGGAATTTTACCCAAAGGAAACTGTGAAATTGGACGGTCGGTATACTACACCAAAAAGGATATTATCATGTGAACAGATTTGGCACCATAAGAATTCGAGATTAGCTACTTCCATATATGATCGACAAAATTTATTAAGAAAGGCAGACATTTTAAAGGCCGTTCCACGGTCCACAGCGCCAGGGCGTTCCCGTCGAATGATTTTATGGTAACCAAGTAATATAACATTAACTAAGATGGAGTTTGGAGAGAGAAAAAATTCGGACAATGAACTATTAAAAGTAGGAAAGTCGAATTTGTCGTCCGAAAGACTACGAACATTTAAGTGGCAAATGAAGTGCCAGAAAAGTCATGCCCAGGTTCAGGGTTCATATTAACTTATCTGCTGATGTTATTAATAATGAACCTACGGCTAGGATCCACTAAAATATAAAATGATACCTAATAGTTGCTGCTGCATCCATGACCCTGGTTTATTTAGGGAAATATGAACTTGAAAAATTGTAATTAAACAATATATTCCATATGCGTCAGTCATCATACACAAATATACTTTTTCACCAGCTACTTGATCACATCCTTCATGCATGCCAGTAAAATGCATACAATAAAAATAAATATTGAATTTGACATTTAATAGTTCTATATATAAGCTATCATATATAATAGTATTAAATACGCTTACTCAAGCCAAGCATGCTGTAGATGGTATACAAAAATAGGAAAATAGAGAGAGGACAATCTCGGTATATAATGGACATTCTCAAAGGACGTTGTTATGTCCTGTTTAATGATAATATTGTATGAAAATGGCTTGAAAGACATGCTAAGATGCCTTCATTATATAATCAAGAAAGAACATGTTTTTTTCCATATTCAATTTGTTAGCTGAGAGCTTTTGAGACTGCATTCTCTATGAATAACGTTTTTAATACTCTATATTCCACGGATACAAGTTATTCCAATTTAATTACCCAAACGATCTACACAGAGGTCCGTTAGTATTGGACAATATTTTACCATTGGATGGGAGCCTGGGTATTGTTTCAATGAGGAAGAATGTGATAAATAAATAAATAAATGAATAAATAAATAGATAAATAAATAAATAAATAAATAAATAAATAAATAAATAAATAAATGAATGAATAAATAAATAAATAAATAAATAAATAAATAAATAAATAAATAAATAAATAAATAAATAAATATATAAATACAAAAATAAAAAAAATAAATAAATAGATAAATAATAAATAAATAAATAGATAAATAAATAAATAAATAAGTAAATAAATTAATAAGCAAACAAACAAACAAACAAACAAACAAACAAACAAACAAACAAACAAACAAACAAATAAATAAATAAATAAATAAATAAATAAATAAATAAATAAATAAATAAACATACAGCAAGTCCGTTTTTGTTGTTTTAAAATGCTTAGAAATTATTTATTGACATGAGTATGAAACACAGATACATTACATCGTATTACCATTTAAAATAGAACAATGAACGTTGGATAACCATGAGCCTTGACATATGACCCAGAAAGGTAATTTGATTAAAATCATATGGCGCAGCTTGGGTCATCGTATAGAGCAGGCATTGTGCATGTTCAGCTTAGCTGACTGGTATGTCACCAGAGCTTAAAACTTTGGAAAGTCTTACGTTATCAATTGTTCATACATCATCTAAAGCAAATGTGTTTTCAGCTTCTTTACCAAAAGAATAAGTCAGACCCTGTTCAAACTTGGTAAGGAGCTTCCTTGGGCTGGTCTCCACAAAATTTGGCAAATGATCATGTTCTGGTGATATTATATTTCTTATGAATTGTTTTGGTTCGTTTATTTGACAAAAAGGTTAAAAACAATCATCACAGGAAAAAAGAGATTGGCCAGTTGCTTTGAAACTGCATAGACACACGTTTGTGGGCCCCCAAATATATGTTTGTTCAGGAACAAAGCTATTGTCAACTTCTCCAGAACCACCACCCATATTTTGCTGAAACGTGGTGCGAATATATTTTGCAGATAGACCAAATACAACTCCGTACACATTTGGTGATTAGGCGTTACCCTGATTTTGACAATGTTTTCGATATAAGGACGTCTTAGTTGACGCATACCTTCCTCGTATTACTATGCAAATCGATGGAGATTGCTAACATCTTTGACTGGTCCAAACCCCTCTACCATATCCACTTCAAACACGATAGGAATGTACATAACGTGACCTTCTCTTGATCTGTTCAGATGGTCACACTCCAATTTTCCATTTTTTGTTTAAATATTTTTCCTGTTTTTTTTTTTTTTTTTCTAAAATCTACTTAAAATTGCTTCTACAAAGAAATTACCTGGGTTTATTGTTAATTTTGACCTTGAATGACGTTGATGACTCCAAAAAAACATATTGGCATATATGTTTTCAATAGACGATTGTGTTACTTCTCATGTCGAAAATGCTGATTTCAACACAGAGAGAAGACTGATATTGAAAGCAGTGATGATATATTCACAGAGAACGGACCTTCATACTATTTGGAAGATCACAGCACCACTTGAATCTCTGCATCCTTGGTAACCTGAACACACGACTATGAATGATATGTAGTATTATTCGTATGAAATAATCATGTTACATCTCACAAATCATACGAATAGAAACGAAGAAGAAGAAGAAGAAGAAGAAGAAGTAGAAAAAAAGGAACAAGAAGAAGAAGAAGAAGAAGAAGAAGAAGAACAAGAAGAAGATGAAGAAGAAGAAGAAGAAGAAAAAGAAGAAGAAGAAGAACAAGAAGAAGAAGAAAAAGAAGAAGAAGAAGAAGAAGAAGAAGAAGAAGAAGAAGAAAAAGAAGAAGAAGAAGAAGAAGAAGAAGAAGGAGAAGAAGAAATAGATCTAAACTATAGACAGAAGCATACGAAAGAAGTAAACGCAATATCTGTATAAAACGACTTAAGTTATGTAAAAAAAAACAAAAAAAAACAAGTAAATGTATATATGTAAATCGTGTCTGCATGTTTCAGCTATCGTGACACAAAAGTAAAAGTCCCAAAATGCATGCCGAGATAAACAAAGCATCAAAAGCCCTGTGCATTGGTCGTGTCTGAATCTTGAGAAACATAAGGGTAATATATCTGAGAAATAATATCCTGTGAATACACCATATTTCCCCAAAATAAAAAAATAAAAAAACTGAAATGACGATTTTCATGAATTAAGTAAGCCTACTTGACAAACGCGGGCATTTCTCCAAGATCATGGCCATTGACACAGCTGCAACTAAAGTAAAAAATGTAGCCAATCTCCCAACCAGGGTGTGGAAGAGGACTGCATTTAGTAAATATAAGGCCAGAAAACTTACGCCATATCGAGTATGATGGCGGTGGTATCCTGAATTGGTGACGCAGTTATTCTGACGAGGATAAGTCAGTCTTAATAAAGGGGGTCATTAAGACAGACGACCACACAATCGATATGAAAAAAAAAATGAAAGCAGTTTTTCAGTCCGGGTACAAAGCCAAAACTACAAAACAGCTCGAGGAATGGGCCTCCAAATTGCCCCGTCATTTCATTGCTTCCTTGAACAGAACAAGTGACGTAATCTTGCTACTCATTGACAGTTGAGCCTAGGTACAAACGAATAGATTTATGCTTACAGACAACCATTTCAACGACCATGGCATACATATGGAATATTTGGAACAAGTGCACCAGAAAATGAGGCATACATACCAGTTTTGTCAGGGCTTGTTTGAATGACAGTGATATATTTTATTACACCCATGCAGAAAACTGATATGCTTTAGCAATGACCAATACAAATGGACCATGTCAATTGGCTTTAATAAAGTCTGACACCACAAAATATTCAACAGACAAAGCATTCCCATTGCCAGATCAACCAAACTTTGCACGTTGAGTCCACACCACAAGAACCCTTGCACTGTCAAGTGGTAGGTTATCGATTTCCCTTATATATTAGAAACGGCTTACTGTAGAACTTTTGCCGCTGCTCCATCCAGCAGTAACACACAAAACAATATCTTATGGACACAGAGACACAAATAAATATCTGCTATCCCGTTGGAGACCGACAAATATACTTTGACAGCTAGCACATTTTTATTCTTGCCACGCTTGCTGCCTTGTCAGTTGGAAATGTGCTGTGTTTGTCAAGTCGCTCCGCAGCTGCCTTGAAAGAATGGGAAGTCTAGATTTGTACTCTATAAGGAAAACGTTTTATCAGGCGAATAAAAGTACTATTGTGATAATGCCAGTGTATGAGAATTAATTAAAGCGAACGAAAAAACATAATTACTTCTCATCTGCACCAAGAAACTGGGTGTTAGTCATGTGGAACTTTAAGATTTAACGCCTAAGTTACAAACTGAGCTAGGCAAAGGTCCATCATATTTTAACAATTTTGTAAGAGTGCAAACGTAATTTTAATGACCCAAGTAGTCTAGGTTGTGATTACGGTTATGAGAATGACATTGAGGCTGCTGGAAGATGGCATTATTTTTTTTATTATTAATGGAGAGCCAGTTTCGTAATAACCACCAAGTCAGTGCAGCGGGAGAAGGTATGGAAAAAGCTTTACTAAAGAGCTATGTTTAAACCCTTGGCTTTGCCTAATGCAGATTACATTTGAGACTTTTAATTCGATTTACACATGGGGAAGGCTGTGCGACAGATGTATCCAGTCTGTAAAAAAACGAAAGAGGTATTTGTGGATATGTACATTATAAGGTTAAGATAACCATGTCTTACGTCACAGAGTATGCACAGTTTTAAACACGTTTTTTCATATGAATTAAACATTACACTTAAAGATGATGTCCATAATATCGAACTGTCCCTCTAAGACTTTATATCTGCCATTAAATTTCTAGATTTGGTCACTGGTGAATTCGGGCATACCAGGTCGCATTTAGTGACGTTAAACCGTCATCTATATGTATTGTCGTAGCATGTATGAATCCAAAGAAAAAAACAGGCTCCACGATGATATGACAAGTAGTTATACATATAGAACTCACATCTGAATTACACTGTTAACAACTAGGCAACAGTTTATGTCTGTATGGGTAAACTAGCTCGAGATCACTTGTTGCTGTCGTGCAATAGAAAAAATTAAAAAAGCTCTGCAGAAACGTACCAAGCCTTTTTTCCTGTGTCTCTCTCTTCCTTCCATTTATGCTTAGCAGGCTGGCAGTGACGTAATCTACTTCTCATCCGACACTTACATTACAATAAAGAAAACGCATGTACAGAATACAGCCTTAACATGTGCCTATGGCTGAAAATTATGATTTTATTACTTCTATTTTCGGACCTGGAAGGCAGTATAACAGGTAAGAAATACCCTGCATTTTGCTGCCATTGATTAATACGGTATGTTTATTTAATGATATTTACAGGCCACAGCCAAAGGAAGTCCTTGAAAGGACCTTGTATTTTTTATTCAAGGTATGGATTTGATTAATAGCGATGGTTTATTTCGCATTTCTTCAGGCAGGCTTCTACTCAGAACGTTTAGTGTTGCTGGCGGATCATTGTTCTGTTTGTCAAGTCGGCAATCCAACATATTTTGGTGCCATCTCTTCCAACCGTTGATAATGCACATGGGCGTTGCAGATTGCTAGGGTCTTTATTGTGTAAAATGCCGTATTTTAGCATTTTCATGATCGTTTTCCTGTGAAAGTGTGTCTTCAGTGACCTGCCGATGAGACATGTTGGCTTTAAAGTGCATCATCATGCCCCTTTTAAGGATACAATGAACCTAATCACATTTCCAAGAGAATCTTTCGCACCATACTAGATCAAGCGTCAACTACTGTTCATTGACCACATTTCATAAAATCACATTGGTGCATCCAATTTCATATCAAACATCGTATTTAGCTCACTGCATTTAAACATCTGTGGTATTCTTTTTGAGCAAAACGATATGCGCTTAGCATGTAAAACCTGATGCAACACCCCATTAAATTATTTCCCAAAGCATGAGATAAAAAAAACAACAAAAAAAAAACAAAAAAAAAACAACATTATTATATATGTTGTGGTAAAATGTGTGAACTGATTATGAGTTTTTTGGGATATAAGAGAGCGCTTATGTGCTCCCATGCGTAGTATAGACGTAACAACAATATTGCAAATTTCACCTGGCATTCTGTTTCTCTCACTTTTGCTGGCAGCTATTAAAACGAAAAGAGAAGAAAACTGGAATATTCTTTGATTTGTGTGTTGAGAATATAGACACTATAAATCAATGATGCGTGTGTCCACTTTATCAATGACTTTACTGAATGCAACATTTATGTATCCTTTTCATTACTCATGACTCTGTTTCCTGATAGATATTGTTTTATCTACCCACATAAGGTCCTTGCGATCTGGACAATGGTGGTCTTACCAAAAATGTTATGTTACTGTTAGCCAAAGCATATGCCAAACATTTTTATGCGCAGCTTGATGAATAAAAAAAGAGGCCAACCAGTTAAGTATCGTCCTCTTCCTCTTAGACGTGTGACTATGTGTATTGTGGCTGATGGGGTGGGGGTGATGGTGGGCTGCGCTGCTGTCTTGTAGAACAAAGGTATTCATATCAACGACACCAGCACATGTTAGGACAAGAGGACACATAATGTCATCGAGATATAGCATTGCAATCAAATTCCCTCTGACAAAGTGGGAATCTGTAAACCGGTTAAAGCAGATAGCAGGCCCGACCATGACGTGAGACTTTGACTGATGTGCAATTCTTGGATTATGCAAAGGCGGTACCTCTTTTTGCATCCTCTGTTGCTGACATATCTTAAAATGAACTGGGCCACCATTGGTGAACGGAGCATAGCATAGCTTTCCCCCACATATAAGGTTTAACTTATTGAAACACACACACACAGACACACACAGACACACACAGACACACACAGACACACAGACACAAACACACATATATATATATATATATATATATATATATATATATATATATATATATATATATATATATATATATATATATATATATATATAAAGCCCTCCTTTTGTTATCGATTAAGACTTATTATGTATACTATGTTTAGATAAATGTATCCTTTTCATTACTCATTTAAAAAAGTTCTCACCATAAAAACGTTCAGTTCACAAAGAGACAACCCAAGCATGTAGAAGCATTCTATAAAAATGTATTCATTTTCAGGTCATTTCCTTTTTCATGACTGCCCACAGAACTGACACTCAATATACTAAAATTGTCCAAAATTTGCAATGTTGACTCACAAAATTACCTATTCACGATGTGCCAATTTAACGTATCTTGAATCAAAATGTCGGGACCAACCAAGCATTCATATATTAGAACAAGCAAATTGTTGAGTCAACATGTGAAAAAGTGTGCTTTGTCCCAGTGAGTATTTCCATACACCTTACTATGAGAGAATGAAAACATTTTCGACTGGACAGCTTTTCTTGTGCATACTAATAAGAATATTTTGTTTTTGCATATATGTATTGGATAAATTAGAATGTGACTTTAATTAAACTCGACAATATTATTCAACTTAAAAAAACCAACAAAATAAAACAAAACAAAAAACAAGAAAAACAAACAAAAAAAAAAAACAAAACAAAAACAAAAAACAAAACAAAAAACAAACAAAAAAAACAAACAAAAAAACAAAAAACAAAAAACAAAAACAAAAAAAATGAAAAACAAAAAAAAACAAAAACAAAAACAAAAAAAAACAAAAAAACAAAAAAACAAAAAAAAAAAAACATTATTCAACTTAAAAAAACCAACAAAATAAAACAAAACAAAAAACAAGAAAAACAAACCAAAAAAAAAAAAAACAAAACAAAAAACAAAACAAAATAAAACAAAAAAAAAAAAAACAAACAAACAAACAAACAAAACAAAAAACAAAAAAACAAAAACGATGTTTGTATGTAACTTCCAGATCCACTGTTTTTCTGCAAGGATACAAAGCGAGGTAAAGAATACAAAGGGAACACGTCACAAACAGTTTCTGCCAGAATATGCCAGAGATGGGAAACACAGATACCACATGTGCATCACCGTACCAATCCGTCAAAATTTCCAGATGAAGACATCCGAAGTGCTGAAAACTTTTGTAGAAACCCCAGTGGAGAACCACATGGGCCTTGGTGTTTTACAATGGACCCAGAAGTGCTTTGGGAATATTGTGATGTTGAATTATGCTGTAAGTTTTAAGTATTTATATAATTGTATGCATGTTTAATTTTAACGCAAAGTCCACATGTATCTTTAAGCTTCGTTGTTTTGGTTTTATGTTAAACTACAGGGTGATGTCTGGAACTGTTACAATGTGCATTGTATGCATGCAAAGTTTTTCTGAACATCAAAGTTGTACGTGTCAATGTTCAAATAGTGTATATACTAATTCTTGCACAAACCTGATAGTTGTTCTTTTGAAATTAATGTATCTGTCCATCACTCGTATGTATAACTAAGCCGAAATGTTAGATTACGTTAAGTATTGGTTTCTATAATAAATAGGTTGGAATGACTGGCATATTCAAAAGGATGGGTACCAGAATGGGTCAGGTCACCCGAATGCCTAGGTGAAATTAAACACAGCAGGGTGATTTCTTATCAATGAATACAGATTAGATGAACCAAAGCGTTCAAAGGTTAGCCTTCATACATTTTGGGTTAAAGTGCGTTTTCTGCCTATGTGTGGGTGCACCAGCGCAGATCACACGAAGGGAAATATCAAAACAAAGGTGGCGATTTCAAAGCATAAAAGGCTACTCAACTACCATTGTGTCTTTGTGAATCATTTTTATGTATGTGAGAAACAAAAACCGAGATTGTCAAGCTGTGATGAATAATGTTTGTTGCACTCATTGTGGAATTCTGTAATTTGTACTTGCCAAGATTCGCATATTGTCCATTGTTCACAAACAAAACAAACCAGGGAAATTAGCAACGGTGCAGAACAATTCAAGGGCATTTTTCGAAAAATCCAAAGGTATGCCACTCCACATCCTATGCATTTCTACCGTACAACTAGAGAACTTGAAATGATAAAGGCCAAAGTCGACCTGCATGGTATGAAAATCACATTACATTGTGTGATTCAGCATTTTGTACTCGGCAAGCATTGTAAATTACATGCGTCTCACATACAACACAAGCTAGATATCTTAGTGAGTATGGAGAACAATTCATTTTTTTTTCTTTTTTAGTTTTCAATGCTATGCCACTCCACTCACCATGCATTGCAATTATGGGTCTGTTCTGGATTGATGGGATCTTGAAATGATCAACCCGAAAGACACGTGTGCAGGGGAAGAAGACCGCATTACATTGTGCTATATATATATATATATATATATATATATATATATATATATATATATATATAGATATATATATTTATATATAGATATATATGTATGTGTGTGTGTGTTTGTGTGTGTGTGTGTCGGTCTGTTTCTGTGTCTGTGTGTGTATGAAAGTATCGTAATGATCATCTGGCTATTCTCCTGAGTGACATCTTTATTGATATATATATATATATATATATATATATATATATATATATATGTGTGTGTGTGTGTGTGTGTGTGTGTGTGTGTGTGTGTGTGTGTGTGTGTGTGTGTGTGTGTGTGAGTGTGTGTGTGTGCGTGTATGTATGTATATATATATATATCAATCCAGGAATGAGAGGAAAATTTATGCATGTAAAAGATGATTACATCAAAAAGAAAGGATAAAAAACAGTCGATCACACATGTAGTGCTTACATTACCCCGGAACAAAACTTGATTCGACATTTCATATCAACAGATTAAAAGCGTCCATTCTGCACAAAGAAAACCCATAATGCAACACTGATGTCATAAGGTGACTCCCCACAGAATGTTGTGTTTTGATCAAAAGTTTAATACCCAATGCATCAACAGCTTTACTGCAATCTGCCCACTGCGTCTGATGACACACCTTTGAGTTATTAGTTATCTCCCAAATACGCAGTAATCTTAACATAATGAGATGTATTTTGGAATGATGTTTACCTGTGTTGATATACTTTGGTATTTCACTTGTTGCCACTTATTTTCAGTTCTACTCACTGCATGTTAACAATGTTCACATCATTGTGTTCCCATTGATAATCAATTTTCTGTCAATTTGTATATTTTTGTGTCGTGGGAAGGTGGCCCAGGGGTTTTAATTGCCTCCACCAGAGAAATGGATATTTTTGCAAACCACAATATTGACCGATTGATGAAAGGCCATATTATAGTTTCTTATCACAGAAAGTGGCAAATGGTGACATGAAGATATTTATGAGCTTTTTCGGTGTTGCCATCCACATTTTTTTCAATTCAATGATTTATTGATTAATTGATAATAATAAATAGCATTAAGGTCAACACTTTGAACAGTATAACAATACTTCTGGGTACCCCTAAACCTTAATTTTGGAAAGAGTTGGGAATGTGATCCATTCAATTTCCCTATCGATATATTCATTTAAAGCTATTTTTTTTTGTTCCTGAAACTACTCTTCAGAATGGCTTGTTTTTATTGACACATAAGTATCTATTATTAGGAGCACTGTCCCAAGGGTAGGTCCCGAACTGGTGGCATGAAGTTTCTGGGCTATTATTTAAGCTTCTTGCCTATCAGATATATGTGACGCAATGACTTTGAAACGATACAAGGGAAGAGGGTCTTTACATACTATCCCTGAAGTCGCATTGTTTTTTATAGGATTAGTGTTTATGTGGATGGACCAGTGTACAGTGTCATATGGAGAGGATACACCTGTGGTTAATTATACTTTACTTATCTTTTTTGTAAAATTGTAGATACAAAGATGTGCCAATGCATGCAATTCCTCTAAGTTGTGTTTCCATAGAATTTTATGTTAGAATAACATTGAAAAGGGTGTTTATTTTGGGCTCAGCTACTATACATTTCATTAATATCGCAGCGATACAGCAATATATATTTTGAATGAAGGGTCCCATACAGTACAGAAATATAACATATATTCATAAATTCCAAACCAAACAATGGCAGCAAAGAGATTTCAGAGCTACCAAAGCATCAACATTCATCTTCCAATACCAGTGTGAAAATATGAATATCTCTCCTGTTAATCTTCAAATTGAAACACTAAGTAAAAATGATTCCTTTTACTGTTGACTGAATGTTCCTGCAGGAATTGACACCAAAAGGCTGTATTCTTGTTCCGACGTGTTTTTGTTAAGAATGAAAAAAAAAAATGAAAACGTGTTGTTCACTATGTAGCATTGCTCTGGGTCCTATATTTGAAACTATTTTGTTTCAAGTCAGTAACGTATGGGTAAATACAAGCATGATGATTCATCTGTACACAGTCGAAACGAATAAGGTCTTTTATCCATTTTACTCCAACTGATTTATGTGTGTCAGTATAACATATAAGGTATCATTTTGTCCGTCATTGACTGATGTCGTCCATCATTCATCATATGTCTGTCCTCCACAATTTATATTTCTGACCTCTTCTGCCATACCGTCAGCAAAATACACTTCTTACCTTGTGCGAATTTACCTTGGGCGGATCTCTTTACGGTTTGTCATAACTGTCACTTTCCAATGATTTATGGATCTTTCGTGTTTATTTTACTATTACCAATTCTGGGGACCCTTAGACCTGAATCTTTTCAAGATATGGTGCCACACTGTTTCTCTTAATTTATAAATTTTCGTGTGTTTTTACCATATTTGATTTCTTCTCCAAAAACTGTGCCTCTGATGGTACTGAAGCGTAATAGAATTACACCTTGTGTAAGACAATGGCAAATGCAATGGTGATTCACATTTTGACGTCTTTCACAAAACATTAATGTAAATTCAGATGAAACTTGGTGATAGGTACCTTTTGTGGGTATCTACTGATTTCTTCGAATGGTCATATTCTATTTTTTGTGGCTTTTTTGTGAACTGCTCTTCGAATCATTTTGTGGTGAAATATTTCTCAGGGTCTTTTGTGAAACAACTATTTTGTAAAAAAAGATTGGCCAATTGCTATGCAATCGCAGAGGAAATATGCTGGGTACCCCTAGACAACAATCTAATAAATCATAGGTTAAATATTAAATTTATTTATTTATTTATTTATTTATTTATTTATTTATTTATTTATTTATTTATTTATTTATTTATTTATTTATTTATTTATTTATTTATTTATTTATTTATTTATTTATTTATTTATTTATTTATTTATTTATTTATTTATTTATTTATTTATTTATTTATTTATTTATTTATTTATTTATTTATTTATTTATTTATTTATTTATTTATTTATTTATTTATTTATTTATTTATTTATTTATTTATTTATTTATTTATTTATTTATTTATTTATTTATTTATTTATTTATTTATTTATTTATTTATTTATTTATTTATTTATTTATTTATTTATTTATTTATTTATTTATTTATTTATTTATTTATTTATTTATTTATTTATACCACCCTGCATTGGTGCACTTACCGAAAACCACAACAAGGCTCAGTTTTCACACCAAGATATTGTCATCAAATTTAAGATTTATTACGGGTGCTTTGATTTGTGCGTTTGTTGACAGTATAGCATTGGTGGATATCCATCACCCTTCCACCTGTTTACAATTTACATTTTGGCCACCCAAGAGTCATCAGCCAAATTCTCTTGAAAGGATGTACATAGCGTTGGTCCCAACGGGGTCCAAATGATTATGCTTCGCTTGTTTTTATATGCATTTGTGCCCTATGTCAACTGTCAGTCAGCTGAGGTTATAGGATGCCTGATAATGTCAATTTGTCATTCCATCTGCTTAGACTTCACCTTTTCATCCTTTCTAAAAGCATCAGCCAGATTTTAGACGTTGTAGGGGAAGTATCTTGTCAATTTAAACCAATGTTTAATTAACGGTCACGCTGCACTGACTTTGGATTTTTCATGATTCCCTTTTGTTACTTGTACGTTAAAAGTATACTTGACTATTGCACACAATGTAAATGAAAGGGGAATGGTGTTTGAGGAAGTTGTCGTTTTTCTTTAAAACCGTCAACCAGATTCAGTTAGAATTTGTACCCTAGGTAAATTTATATCGAGGATCTACAAATGGTCAAACTCCAATGTTTACATTCGTTCCAAAGTTTAACATTACAGAAATATAATTTATGCTTCGCGTCATGTCCTCATGATCGCAAGACCATTGACTACTATGGCGAATCACACTGTGCATTGGTATATCCATTGATGCGCCACTACTTTTGTCAACAAGACATGACCCACAAGAACATAATGGAAAGCAACAACAGAAACATGAACTTAAATAAGAATTGCAACAGTTACACGTAAGAACTACACGTTTTGAGCATGAGAAAGGTCTGTCATATTAATCAAATCTTTGTATTGATTAACCTTTACAGCAGATCAGATATAGAGCATTAATAGGCATTTATATATCTTCATATGTGACACTCAATTAATTATTGTAGGCAGTTACGTGTGGGTATCATTTTGACACTATAACATATGTACATATCTAGATATAAGCATGAAGTTTCTTAACACATTAATGTAAATATAATAAGACGTTTATAAGTTACATGCACCCATTATTTTTTAATAACACGCACCCATATTATATGTAATACATCATAGTATACATACACTAGTAACTTGTTTTGGCGTTTCAAACGCTGAGAAACGCCAACTAACGCTGGCAAGTGCCAAAATCCAATTATGGCTTTTGGGGCTCAGCGTTAGCCAGCATTGGCTGGTGCTTCTGAGCATTACTCAGCGTTTCCCAGCGTTAGTTGGCGTTTACCAGCGTTTGACACCCTTTCAGTGCAGGCAAACTCTGTGAAACGCTGACTAACGCTGGCTTCCTCTGGCGAATGCTCTGTAGTCCTCTCAACTAGCAAACCCTATGGGATACATGTAAAATTTGAATTCCGTTGAACTGGAATGAGAAAGAACCATGGAAATCTGTGTCTTGAGTTTGCTAGTTGAGAAGACTACAGAGCACTTGCCAGCCATAGCCGGCGTTAGTCAGCATTTCACAATGTTTGCCAGTGTTCAAAGGGTGTCAAACGCCAACTAAGGCTGGGAAACGCTGACTACCCCTGGGAAACGCCAACCAACGCTGGCTAACGCTTAGCCCAAAAAGAATTAATAGGATTTTGCCCTTTCCCAGCATTTGTAACGCCGGCTAAAGCCATCTCACGCTGGTAAACGATGTGTTACGCCGGGAGCCGCACTGAAACGTACCCACTAATGCCAAAACATGTTACTTATGATAGCAAACACCTCATAAGCATAATAATACGTTTATCCATTACTTGCAAGCTTTTGTTGTCCACATAATGTTTAAAGATGACCAATATATATATATATATATATATATATATATATATATATATATATATATATTTGGCATGTTGGTGGCATGCTCGGTTATACATATTGTTTAAGTCAAAATACCTCTGTATTATTGACTCTGGGTTTTTCCATTCAACTCCACACAATTGAATATTTTACCGACTCTGGGTGAAAGGGAATCAAAGTGTCTCCCCTTCTTTCCTTATAATTAAAGCAAAACTTGTAATTAAAAGTAAGATAGGTCAAATTGGCAAGACAAAATTTTAAGTATAAGCTCCTTCAGTGTTATTTAATT
This sequence comes from Hermodice carunculata, assembly GCA_964020975.1. Lineage (NCBI taxonomy): Eukaryota > Metazoa > Annelida > Polychaeta > Eunicida > Amphinomidae > Hermodice > Hermodice carunculata. Next base: position 17,283,465 of record OZ026623.1, on the reverse strand, counting down.
TACCCTGTAAAACTGGAACTTGTTCACAAAGTGTTAGATAATTAATCGTAGCTCTGGTATTATAAAAATGGTTTTATATCGAGTGCAAAAAAAAAAGGTTACCTTTATTACTATCTATATGTTTCATCACGTGCAAAATACTGGAATTAAATATATATATATATATATATATATATATATATATATATATATATATATATATATATATATATATATATATATACACACACACACAAATATAAATGGTGTAAAGACTAATACTTGTATACCAATAAGTATTCCTTTTGCGCCGATCTATTTCATGAATATATGCAGCCAAAATATATCCAAACGACACGTATCAACTCAAAACAAGAGGTTGTTTTCAAAAACTACAAAGCAGGCAGCACTCATGTGAGTATGAATGTTCTTGTTTATCTGATGCTTTATCAAATTCCATTATGATATGTATCAAAAAATGTCTCAAATTGTTTGATGTGCTGGAGGGACCAAAGCCGACTTTTTGTTTGTTTGTGTGTTTGTTTGTTTTGCTTTGTTTTGTTTTGACATTCGTGGGCACTTGTGATAAACATAAGGAGACGAAGTTTAGTTGGGTTTTCCTGAACTGAAGTGAAAAAGGTGAAAGTATTAACCTTTTTATTTCACAAAATATCTCCACTTCATTCCTTAACATATATTGTTTATTATCCAACAAATTAGGATTCTGTTAGCACTTGAAGATATCCCTTTTATACATGCTACTTTGCATACATCATTATAAAATGTAGCTCATGAAAACAAACAGCTATATTTAAAAAAAATATATATTTATTTGCTAAGTCAGTGGCAAAGAAACTATTGCCAACTACCATAGCTCCAAATTGTCTGAAATTTCAGAAAATGCAGTACTTCAGGAATAAACTCCTCTTTGAATTCACTACATCGTCAATGTACGCAGTGGACGGCTTATTATACTGAACTCGAGGGTTACGTGTTGAAAGATTAAACTGAGTTTTAAATGATTTATCTTTAATGTCTTAACGCCCACATAAGAAAATGCTCCTGGTTGCATGGACCATCGGCCTGTCTATATCCTAATATAACACAATGACAGCTAAAACCTGGCATATGCCTTCTTCACGTGATGCGGTACAAAAAAATTAGGCACTCTCACTTAACAAAGTGTTGCAAAATGTAAAACAACTTAATTTACTTGGTGTATGTTTTCAAAGTGATATGCAGTCTGATTTACATGTCTGAAATATAATTCCTTAAGCTCGAGGTGCAATATTCTGATTTTCTGACACTGGTGTATGTTACCCAGGAATAGCCTCTGATGTTGAAACCTCCATTTGGAATACCGTAGGGGTGCCATCCCTCACGTATGGCTTGGACTGTATTGACTGTAAATTCCGTCTCAAACGTTCTATCGAGACAGCACAAAGTTCAACAATTCAATGTTTATTCGGCCTCAGTAAATCCTCACACTCAACCCCCATGTTAGCTGCTTTAGATATACATGTACCTACAGAAAGATAAATTATAGAATGGAATGCCAAATTCCTGTTCCCCAGAATCTTTAAAGTAAAGTCTCCTGTTCGTCACTTAAATGTCTTTCTTGTCTGGAAGCAAATTGTTACAGGTTCCCAGGTGAAAGGCACCCTTGTTGAAGGCATAACAAAAAAATGGGGCTTTCACTTATTAGACTCATTTCTGGTGCTGTTGCCGGCAACCGTACTTCTGATTCTCCAGTGGTGGGCCGGGCGGCAGATAGTCGACTGGCCGTTTGTGGACTGGTTGATTCTCTGCGGTATGTTCTGCTGCACAAGGATCTCAATAGCCCCATGTTACCATGCACCACATTGCCAACCTTTTAAGCAAGGTGTATTGAATTTTACCTTGTGTATATCTATGTATGTACTCATTTTCCCCATTACTGGGGGCTAATAGAATACTATTTTTGTAATTATTACTCAAGTAAATGTTGTTCTGCAGTCAATAGGGATCATTTCCCTGCGAGTTACAAAGTCGGTTTTATTGACAGCTCCAATTTATCATAAGATGGTCTATCTTATATGTCTTTGGGTACCTTGATGTATTTGGGATATTTCCATGCTTTTGCGCCCAGAAAAGTGCACTACATCTGCATATCTTACTGTGATAGGTAGAAAAAAACCCTTAGGTAGCTGCTGCACAAATAGTTCAGAACAACATTACCCATATTCATAAAGTTGCAATGCAACAATGACAGCAAAGATATTCAAGACATACCAAAACATCAAAGTTAATCTTCCAAAACCAGTGCGAAAAAACAGATTTCACTCCTTACCTCGGACAGGCAGTCAGAAATAAAGGCAACTAGTAGTTTTAAACTGGTCCTCTAAACATTTGAGATTTTTTTTACTTCCAAACGATATAAGCATGACCACTTAAAACTCGTCTTTTTTACTTGTGCTAGAGATAATGAGAAACAAGGTAGATCTGTACCTTTTGGGTTCTTTTCACTTTTCAGTCAGCTCAGAATAAAAGGTTTTGTGACTGTATAAGCAAAAAATACAGCATATATGTGCATTTGGGCTTGATTTTGTGAGTGTTAATCTGTAAAAAAACAAAAGAAAAAAAAACGAAAACAAAAAACAAAAAAACAAAAAACATAAAAACACACACACAAAAAAAAAAAAACAAAAAAAACAAAAACAAAAACAAAACAAACAAATATAAATTTGAATGTGTCACTTTCAGATGACCTGTTTATCTGCAAGGCTACGAAGAAGGGAGCAGAATACAAAGGGAACATGTCGCAAACAATGTTTGGCAGAACATGCCAGAGATGGGACACCCAGGTGCCACATAAGCATGGGAATGGTCCCAATGGTTTTCCAGAGAATGATCTCAAAAGTGCCGAGAACTACTGCAGAAACCCGGATGGAGAACCCAGGGGCCCTTGGTGTTTTACAACGGAGCCTGATATTCGTTGGCAATACTGTGATGTTCAACTGTGCTGTATGATTATTTCTTGCTTGTTCGTGTTTAATTTCAGCGCAATGTTAAATTCCTGCTAAATTCTTTAGTGTTATTTTGTCACACCTGGAAACTTTTCCGAACTTTGGAGTTTGTATATTGTTCATTTTGTATAATCAGCATATTTCTAATTTTCTGCATATGGAAGTTGCATATTTTAATCTTCAGGTTATTGCAGTCTGAATTGAAATTTAAATGGTCGGACACGGAAGATCTGTAAAAAGGTAAAATCGATAGAGAATATTACGTGGCTTACGATTAAGTAGCCATTTTCTCTCAAGAGGGTGAGAAAATAACTATCACATGTCACGGTTTTGTTCTTTGGATCTCCAGTGAAATACAGTGGCTCATTGAGAGGAAAGGTCACATATACTTTTTGTTTAATTGACTACTAACCACAAAAATATCACTGGCCTCTCCTCAACGCCGACGGTATATACGACTTTTGTTCACTTTGGACTCAGTTACGTCACATCTCATGGAATGAATAATAAAATACCCACCACTTGTTTCGTTTTGTCCATACACAACGTTATTTTTGAAGACAAATCACAATATAGTCGCAAAAATGGTAGGATTATGGGACCTACAGTGACTCATATTTATTGAGAAATTATAGTCTACAACATGCTAATTCACAGCAAGAGCTGAAATAAAACTTCATAGTACACGCTCGTATATCATCAGCAAATACCACCAGTATGTCAATCTCAAGAAGCAAAAATCAAATAAACAAAAAAAAAAACACAAAAAACAAAAAAAAAAATGAAAAAGAATAACCAAAAAGCAAAACACACACACACACACACACACAAAATAGATCATTTAAAACAAAACGAAAAAGAGGGAAAAATTACAAACACCTCTCACTGTCAGACTTCAGACTCAAAGAGAGCCTTCAGACTCAAAGAGAGCCTATACACATTGCAAATCATGAAAGGCCATGTTATGTGTCAATGTAGCAAAAGTGTAATAGGGGGACTTTCAGACAGTCAGAAAGGTGCCGTTTGTCTGACATTCATCGTTCTTAGGAAACTACACTGGATATGTCTCCCTTCCAAAGTTGTAAATAGTCATGCGCCTGATATATATATATATATATATATATATATATGTAAAAACAAATATATCATCAATACAAAGACGGGCAGATTTCTGAAAGCATTACACCTGATTGTTAAGTCACAAACCTGTTAAATGCACTTAAAAGTGGTACTTCTGCTTTGAGAAGTAGCAATATGTATTTATTTTCAGTTCATGCATACATTACTTATGAATAATGTGTGTGTGTTTTTACTTCTTCAGATCTTTTAGCTACATCCACGTTAAGCGTATTTGGGTTGCATCTCCACTCAGTTTGTTATAATGGTCAGGCTGACGGAACTTATGCCGTTTTTTTTTTTTAACTTTTTCTTCAGATTTCCATTTCTTAGATGATTAAAATAGTTCGATTGCAGCACCGTTTGGCTTTCTTTTTTTTTTGACGGCGGGGAGGATCCAGGTTTTTTCTTCTACATTCCTTTTCGCCCCAAATTTTAGTGAATATCTACAAACCCGTGTGGCCAGTTGATTTGAAATGAATGTGAATGCGGAAAGAGATAGATTACCAAGAAATATGTAGACATACTTCTGATTATACATAATACATGCAGGATCACGAGTAGTCTTTTTTAACCGAAGTGCACGATGTGCGCTGCATTGTAACTGTTCTATTTATGCTGTTCCTTTACAGGTGTCAATGTCTGTGATATGAGAATGCAAGTTATATACCATAATTGGTCCAGGCAAAACAGACCGCACGCTATTGTATAGTAGCTTTGACTAGTCTGTACTAGTAATCTTATACAAATGGTCACGCTGCGGTAATATTTGATGTTTAAATGTATTTTGGTTCATTGTTCCAAATTTCTAAAGCAAAATCATCCGCTAAACTTCTGGCCTATTGCTTTGAACTTACATGGCAATATGTTTAAAGGTCCGGCAGACCCAATGTGTTCAATATCTCTTTCAGTGATTTCGTATATATATATATATATATATATATATATATATATAACACAACAACCCCACCCCCCAGGGGGTGGGGTGGGGGTGTGGGGGGGTATTTTTTCAACCAAAGCACCATGCAGGTTTCCATTCAAATTTGGTTACCTTGACTTCCCCTCCACGAGTGCAGAGCTGTTGCCATTTTTTTCATTATTTTTGTTAATCAGCTTTTGACATTATAATCCATTGGAAAGGTTACATGTATATGTTTACATTTTTACCACGAAAAATCAGCATATAAGGCACAACAGATTGTACTTTTGTACCCGCTGTTTTCAAATGATAATATTAAAGTAACTTAGATATTTTTTGCCGTTAATTTTGGCCTTGAGAAGCACGTGATGTTAAGACGTTTTTGCTGATTTTTTTTGTGATTGTAAATTCTAGAGTGAGGTATAATACCCCATACAAAGAATATGTGGAAATTTCTGGCCTTGAATGGCTCATTTCATCTTCTTAATATAATCTAAAATGTGGACTACAAGACTGACGTGCTGAAGGCTTGTATAAAGCAAAGAAACAACAACAACAACAACAACAACAACAACAACAACAACAACAACAACAACAACAAAACAACAACAACAACAAAAAATAAATAAAAATACAAAGTCCAAATGGCCAGGTGGACCAACCAAATAGTCAACATTGACTTTTTAAATTAAAGTGCACAGAACACAGTAGTTGTCTGCACTTTATTTTATTTTATTCTTTTTTTATGTTTGTTGAATTATTTTGGCACAAAATCTTAACATTTTACCTGAGGGAAAGCAGAAAACTTGCCACACTAGATAATGCCTTCGTACTGGCTATTATTAAATATTAAATTCAAGGTCACAGGAAACAGTAGTTATGTGCTCTCTACTTCTGATATAGGAGACCTATTTCAATGAGGCTACATATTTTACATTGCACACCATGATGATCCCTCACAATGGCTCACTAGATGCATATGGTGATCCTGACCCCCCATTCCTTAGGTCACAGCACCGATGAGCTTTGGTGTTTCTAGCAGTAACTTAAAAATCATTGACCACTTGTTTTTAGTGGTAGCCTAGGAACTATTAGTATTTATTCACAACTAATATTGATTTTGAAAGAGAGGTGACCTTATTTTAATTTTAAAGGTCAAAGGACCACCCCAGTTTGCATCTAAGGTCAGCTGAGCATAGGGTTGCAGGTTTCTCTTGTTAAAAAATGAGTACCTAAATACACCTTATAGTGTGGAGTATGTGTTTACATAATTTGCTCTTGCAGGGCATTGTAATAAATTTATGACTGCATACTTCGTATAATACATAGCATATGACAATTGGTTAGCGTGCAGTAAACATGTGACAAGCGCTGTAATGTTCAAATCCATATCGGTTCGAGTTTCCAATATTCCTGGTCGTATAACTATGTTTAGCTTTTTATTCACTTATCAATACACATCAATTTAATGTAACCCATTGTGTAGAAACATTGGGCATGGAGCACCAAAAAGAGACAAAAGATTTCCTACAAAGTAAACATGGTAAAAGATTAACAGCCCTTGCACTGAGGTGATTCAAATGGATACTGGGTTTTAATTGTCTAAGGTTTAGGCTTTTTTAATGGCTATAAAGACCGTCCTTAGTGATTCCTAATAGCTTTGCATATTTAAAAAAAATCTGTTGTAGCCAGTCTTTGTTTTATTTTTTTCTGTATTAAAAAATATCGTTAGTATTAGGAGAAGGCAAATAACTTATTCTGGGAGTGTTATGTGGTTATAGGCACCTTGGATTCTTCTGATGTGACACTTTTCAATCATAAACAGTAGGCAGTAGTCAAAGAGATCATCCATCAATCAAAATGGAGCTACTTATTTATAATTGGAACCTGTCAATTAGTACCCTCTCTCTATGCATGGCATTCATCAGATGATCACCCGTCCATCAAATTGGCAGCCGTCAATCAACAGGTCTCCGATACCTACCTTTTTATTGTACCCAATATGCCCGAATGAACATGGGTACGAAAAGTCACAACATGCCACAGAGGAATTACAAGTGTACTCATAATAACTCTGCGTAAAATCATGCAATGGTCAATGTTTTGGCTGTAATGACTAACATTTAACGCCGTATTTATCAAATAAATGCATGTAAGCTCCAGTCCACAATTTTTCTACCTGTTTATTCAAACTTCCAACTTTGTCTTTAAAAAAAATTACGACAATAAAGGCCATTATGACCTCTCAAGTTGGGAGCGGATGCCAAATCACATCCTATTCCTACGACAGCAAACATTAAACGGATAAACATTTATTCATTTCTATTTCCGAAAGAACATTTACATATTCAAACCCGCCTCCCCTATACAAGGAGAGGCTTTCATTTTCACACCTGTCAGTTAAGTTCCAGCGTTCATACCGACAACATCTATGCAATGGCAGACAACGCATCTCACACACCAACGTCCGCCTTGTTCGACAGTGAGACACCAAATGAGTTATTTCGTCTTCCATGCATTCTTTGATTACATAACATGTTATATAGTAAAGAAAACTGGGCTCTGTATCTCAACTGCAAGGGTGAATAATCCATGCTTAAAATATGCGAATTTTGTGGGTAAGTATCTGTACACACACCTTACTCCTTCGGTCACAAGGTAAGCCAACGCTGAAATCCAGCTTTTCCGTGTGAGCAATGGTGATAAACTTTCGCCTGCCATCACCGTTCATCCACAACCAAAATATTATCTGTGAAACACGTGCTTTTATTTTTGAGAAACAGATTGTCGGAGACACAGTAAATCGTGTCTACCTGAGGGTCAACCCAATCCTAGAGTGGTACATAATGAAAACACGTGAACTACATCACATGAAATCATGCAAAGGGATGGAGACAATGAAGAGATACCCTTGGGCATAGATCCCACACCAACAAAAGCCATGCAAATGGGCAGAGACAATAAAGAAAAGTCATGCACATAGATCCCACACCAAGTTCAGTCAAGCAAGTGGGTTGACGACCAGCAAGACTGTCAGTCGCACCAAGACTCCATTGCAGGCAAATTATCTGTGTGCATGAAAATGCGATACAAAAAAACATAAAATCAATTCACATAAACAGAAAAAAGATCCCTTCCCCCACACTTTGCTCTACCAAATGCATGATAGCTCTGCCTGCCACCGACCTAAAACATAGAGTAGTAGATGCTTTAAAAAATGATGATAAGCATATTGGAATAAACACCAGATAACAGAAGTAATCTTATGATCATTTCCGTCATGCGCTTTTATCTAAGAATGGCCACATACCAGCCCGTGGCGTGAAGCAGCTACCTCTCATTGGTTGCAAAAATGGCCCACAGGAAAGCAATCGTGAATGTTATGAGCAAAGACCATCAACGTGTTTGGCTATGAACAAGACGTGTACCTCCAAAACATCACCAATCGGCGGGACGTCAAGCACATCAGTCTTCTGTTAATCATTGGAGGGGACGGTCAATATGAGTGTCTCATCCAGAACCTGGATAGCCTGCTCTGCAAAGGCAACAATCATACACGCTACCACTATGTGTGATGATTATACAGCTTCACCATACACACCTTAAACACGTGCAGCAACCAACTGCATGGCCAGTACTACCTATATATTTATTGCATAGGGTGTGTCAAATAACATTTAGTAGTATTTTAGAGGTGTGCACAAACCATAGAGAGTATCAAACGTGATCCATGTGGACTTTCATACAAGCCACAACCCATCAGTGGTTGTACCTGAGATCTCAGAAAGTCCTGCAAGGAGGAAATACAATACCACCAACCATATGGAAAAGGTTTTAGCGGCAGTTTTGTGCTGATGGCTAATATGGCTAAACTTGTCTAATCGATGACATTATACCTGTCAATTATAATTGACATATGTCAATCATAATCGTTGGGAGTTGTAAAAGAGAGCACCTGTCAATCAAAAAAGGAGGGAACCGGTGTATCATGAAAAACACCTGTCAATCATAAACGATAGACGGGCTGTCAAAGAGAGTACGCGTCAATCAAAAATGATGAAACAACTTAATTTTGTTAATATTTTAATCTTACTTAAACTGCTGTCCGGCATTTATGATTGGCAGATGTCAATTATGATTGACAGGTATGAAATCCCTGTTTATTCACAATAAGCCACGACCAAAACAACTGTAGCCGATCTGGCATTTTACCTTCTACTCCTGTGGCTACAATTACATGGTAGTTGTATAGGATGGCGGCCATTGCAAATCTGATGTCATGTACCACAACCCTGACGTCCTCCATCACTCTTTGGAAACCATGGCGAAAGAAGAATGTAAAATCTCACAAAAGCTGAACGCAATGACGCCTAAAAAACTCAACAAAACAAGATTGAAGATAGTCCCCAATACTGGCACAACTGGTCAAACAATATCAGGTGTGCGGTCACTGTCACGTGATGGGGGAGTTCCACAGGTTGGCTCATAATCATTATAACCTGACATACCACTCCAGAACGTGGATCCCCATCTTCTTACACAAGCTGTATAGTTTCAACTTCCATTTGATCATTGTAGCACGCCGCAAATACAAGACCTACATGTATTCCAAACAACACAGATAAACACATATATTTTTCACTGGACAAACTTGTGTTTCTAGACTGCTTGCAGTTTCTTTCCGAGTCGCTAGCCATCCTGACAAAAATTTGGCTGCTGATGGAGCCGAAAATTTTCAGGCATTGAAGAGACACTTTCCCCGCACACTTGATCCCACTGCTGATCAGGAAAGGCGTGGCATGAAGAGTATATCTTAAAAGTAGAAAATATAATACAAATTATTGTGAAAAGCTACCCCTTTACATCGCTAGCACCGTGGTACAACCCACGATGCGTTCCATGTGCAATCATGGAAAAAATGTATGTACACATTTACCTGGAAACACGTCATTTTAATATCCCGCCTTAAAAATATTGAAGTGTTTATATAGTACGTTTCCGATCACTTCACTATACACAATATATATAATACATTTGTGACCAGCGCATAATCAAAAATGGACACCACTGTATCGCTTTGCCATGTGTATCCCCCCGTACACAATTATAAGCAATTTGATTCTATGAATCTCATTTCAACTAATTCAATAAGGATTTGACCAATGGGGCTTCATTTTCCTGGTGGTGTGAAAACTGGTTAAAACACATTAAAGTTACCCATTACAATGCAATCAAAACCAAGAGCTTTCATTCTGTTAATATTTACAATAGGTTCACTTTGTAAAGCATCACGTTTTTATTTATCGTGCCATTATCACGGTACAACCCAAGAGCAAGCAAGCACCTTTGTCTAAGAGTAAGTTATCTTCTGTGTGTCTATGAATGAAACACATAACGACCCACAGACAGTACAAGATGACAATTGTCATCATTTAAGGCAGTCTACTAACACTAGAGAAAGTGGTATTTATCACATTGGAAGTAGTACCATGTAATGAGTAAAACTGCAGGTGCTAGTAATGATGTGAACCATTTCAACTGCTTAAAATTGCATCATTACGTGTGTTTACATCTGTTGGTATGATAAAACAGGAACAAATGTGGCACGTTGTTTTATTCTCTTCCGTAAAAAACTTTTATTTAATCTGCATTTGTGTGCACAAGAACATACGTAATGCAATATTACCAATGTTTCCACTCGCAAATTCGTTCGCACTGTTCTCATGTTGCCTGTGATTTATTATGGCTCGTCAATAATTTCAGCATAGATACCAAAAACCTATCTTTAATGCATTTGTATTCAATTTGTCAAAGGCATTAGACACCATCGACCATGATATCCT
>OZ026623.1:17222603-17267603 GCA_964020975.1 Hermodice carunculata | reverse complement strand
TGTCAACCAGCTGCGTTACTGGCAGGGGAAATAATGCCGACATATTTTCCATGATATTTATTTATCTGGGGCATTAAAGAAGCACTCTAAACAACTATAACTATGCGTCAAAAACTCGGTTTGCAAAACAATACAGGCCATGTGTATTCTCAAAATAGTTCAGACAAACATAGCCCACATTCTCAATTCATCCCAACAATGAGAGCAAAGCTACGTATTTTAAAAAGCAGAGAAAATACCGATGTCAAATCAAGAACATATATGTTCCAATATCAATATGAATAAGTGAATTTGGCTCTTGACGAGAGGCAGGCAGTCACACATAATAAGCACTTGGAGTGTAAAAGTTGAGATGTCAACCTTCGAAGGATATTCTTCATTAACTACAACTTTAAGAGATTTTAGCAACTGTAATACTTATCACATAGTTGTTATTGAATAGCTTGATATTTTTAAAATCACAATAACAATGGAAACGTTTGGCATCACGTATTACAATTGCAATGTTAAAAACTAGTACGGCAGGTGAGTTTATTTTGGAAGGTTGTGAAATTATATGTCGTTTTAAATTACATGGTATAATATTTGCATTCTAATTAGCACCAGAGCGAGGGGATCAAAGAAACATTTGATACTTTCGTAAATGATCATTATAGGTAAGAAAATAATTCATCTACTTTTTCACTGTATAGCTCATCAAGAGCCCAAGGTTTTTAATGGACACTCCTACTACTGCAACTTCGATTATGACATGTGTAATTTCACTTATGATGATAGAGTTGACTTCGAATGGTGCAGGTGAGATGTGATCATATCATATACCAATTCAAAAGTTACTGTTTTGGCGTTCAGTAGTGAATATATGAACAATTGTACAAGTTGCTTCTTATTCTAATTACTTGGAAATTATGTTTTCAACCAGATTAGGATATATTTTAGAGCAAAAGAAAACTTTGCAGCAAAAGCACAGAATACTATAGGAGCGGTAAGGTGTTTTAAAAGTAAATACGGAAAAGTGTCTTGTGATATTGCTTTTGAGTATTTTTGTGCGAATGATACTTTCAATTTTATTATGTGGCTCTAACGTTTGGGAAACAGCTTATTGTGAAATAAACGAAAAAGTTTAAATTCAGTTTTGCATATTTTTGTTTTAGGATTGGCTATGACCGCCAGTAATTCATCATTCTTTGGGTGAAACTGGTAGATACTCTCTTTCTAAGTATAATAATACACGGAGTATTAAACATTGAATGAAAATGATATGTATGGATACAAACAGATACCCTGAACAATGCTATGATATGTTCATTAATTTTGATTTGGCTAGAAGGAAGCCCTAGGTTACAAATTTAAAACACTTACTCTATAGATTAGGGTTTTGCATTCTTTGGATTTCACAGCATATTGGAAATAACCAGCTCTCTTTATTTGAAATAGACTAAAGATTTAAGGACATAGCCTCACAAAACTGGCACAGTGGTTTTCAGGAGAATGATAAATTACTCAATTATATTTAAGTTAAAACTCTGCTTTCTGTTGAAAGATATGTTAAAGGTCAAGGGGAAGTTAAGTTGCTTCTCATACTCTCAATATAGAGCTAGGTAGACATTTTTTATGTACCATAAAGAGCGCAAATAGTGCTTATTTTGTTTATATAAAGGTTTTCATTTATTGAAGATGAGATTTATTGTTTTTGTAAATGTTCAGGATATAGTTATCAAAGATGTAAATACCTTCCCCAGTTACTTAGTATACACACATATCCTGTTGAACATAATTTTGTAAAACGTTTCACATTTGAAGAGCTTGGAACAATTCTGAATTTATCTATGTGCATATTTGTAGCTTTTACGTTATTGCATGCAACAGTGGTATTATTATGATTGTTTTAGATGTGCTATTATCTAGTGCCACTGTCATATTTTGCTCATTGTGTTCTTGTATTACCTAAGAATGAACTATAGACCGGAGACCTGAAAAAAAAAAACACGAATAAAGTGTATTTGAAAAGAAAAACAAAAAACAAAAATAATAATAGTGGGTATTCTGTGAACGAACGCATGCTCATTTAGACTAAAATTACCTTATAAAAAGAAAAAAAAATTCTTAGAACCACTGTTGTTCAAGAGTGGATGATATATGATTCTATATCAAATACATTATATAGCGCCACATCACACAAATTTTCCCCACTGTGTCGAAAGCGTGAAAAAAGGCAAACTATCAGTATTCTCAACTTTTAGGAAAGATTAGACAGATTCTACCTGTCCTTTCGACTATTCTGCTATTCTATTTCTGTGATTTCTACTAATTGTACAAGTGTTTCAAAATACATTCACATAATTACTATGGGTCCCTTAGATGAAAAAAAAATAGCAAGACAATTCGCGTGTATGATATTTTACAGACCGGCAACAAAAGTTTACACTTTTGATCATTTCCACATTTTCGTGGTTTTGAGACATCCACCATGGTGTAACACACTTACTTTAAGCTTTGTTTAATCTCTATGATAGTATCAATGAAAATATAAAAAAATATATCAAGGTGTTTACCGATAATGCGCTCTATAGCTATAATACCCAATATGTCATTCAGGTCCAGCTGGACCCCAACAATCTAAGACAGTGTCTACACGGAAAAAAACAAAACAAAAAAACCCTTGTTTGTTTCAGTAAAATATAGTCAAGTTGTTATAGATGCCTCTCCAAAGCAAGGAACACATATTAGAACTCATACGTTTCACATTATATATGTCTTCCTAGCTTCAGAATATCCCCTACAACTGCTTCGCCTGACGCCTGCAGGTAAAAATGGTGGCAGCTGAGGCATTTCTGGATCCGCCCATTTCAGAAGTTGCACAACCACACAACATACGATGCTATTGTCTTAAAATCGATTATATTGTAGGAAACTACCACTAGCCATCTGTTGCATTTCGAGTTTAATGAATAGGTCCCAGCAAGATGATCCATGTTGTCCACACCTCCTTTATGAGCATTGTAGTGCAGAATGATTTCTGGTTTCTGCTCTTCACGCTCAACAGATTTGTCGTGGTCCATAAACGGAAACAAGATGACAGCATTATTTATCTTGGGCACTTATGAAACCAGGGTCAGCTGGCCAGCAAACCCAATATATAGAGGACTGCTCCTGCCCTTCACAGCCTGGTTGCATTTCGGCTGGAAGATCTGCTTTGTTCTTCCAGACTGTACTGACATAGGTCAGATGTTGGGCTAGAAGATCTTCTACCAGTGAAACACATGTGGAAAAAGGTGTCTGCTTTCACACTGCACCCAGTTCCGTACCAAGGTTTGACCAAATCCTTTACAACACCAGCTCTTTGGTTAGTTTCCTGGAGCACGTTGGCTTGCTTCCCCGGGCACACCTGGCCATTCAGAGGATAACTGGATATTGCATCACAGTTCCACCAAAACTTGCTGCCATGTTGTGCTGGTTTACTCTTTGTTTATGGGCGAAATGGGCATTGACCATATAAAGAAACCAGTTGCCCATCCACAGTGATGTCAGGTCCAGGTATGTAGAACCTTGGGAAGTACATCATTCATACATATCGGATAGCAGCCCACTATCTGCTGTGCATTGGCCTGTTCATAGATTTCATCTTTCTCGTCTTCACCTTCTGCCTGATCTCGCTCATGTTCCCTTCTCCTTCCTGTACCTTACTGTCTTGCTATTTTTCTTCCTCTTTGTCTTCCGTTCCCACTAATTCGTCCTCGTTCACAGCCCTCTCCTCTTTCCTCTATATTACGCCCAGCGTGTTCTCCATCTCCCACCATTGAAAAAAGTAACTTCCACTCCAGTAGGCCTCATCTCATTTGCCTGCACATTATGTTGAATTCCAGTCACAGGTCAATCATCATTGGCCTGTTCCTGGATTTTAATTTCTATCTCATCTTCACCTTCTGCTGACCTTTCTGAGTCACCTTGCCCTTCCTCTACTTCGCCCTTTTCCTCTTTCCGTCGTCCTACATATTCCTCTATCCTCCCCCCTCTTCCTCTATATAATGCTTGCTTTGGGTCAATCCCCCACTATTAAAGAATAATCTACTTGAGCAGGCCTTATTGCATTTGCCTGCACATTAGGTTGATTTCCAGTACCAGGTGGATCATCCAAAGTGTTGTCAAGATCTTTTAAATCTGATTCTCCCCCGTTGCGTAATCTTCAAGATCAGAATGAACATCAGCACTAGTAATATAGTCACCAATATCCTCTATGTTAGAGTTGTCAACGTCTGAGGCTTCAGACTCGCTCCAAAGGATGATGCAAAGGGCTTGAACTGAGATATATCTGGCCCAGCCTGTCTTATTTCTGTTGATGTCAGACTTAAATTTTAAATTAAGAAATCATTTGCGTAATCCCTAGCTAATGGGTCATTGATATGGGTAAGCTATGACAGGGGGCAATAATTAAAACAAAATAAATTATCAGGGCATCAAATGGCTTAGGTTATCTCGTGTTATGTACTGAGGCAACTTTGGGTCCCTGTGGACCCTAAAGGCAAAATTTATATGCAGACCTAATAACAGCAGCCAAGAAAAAAAATCATTGGCCCATGTGAAGATATCCATATATGTGACAACTACCCAGAAAGGGAGACAAATACCGTTACATGATAAATCAATATCACGATAAAAACACCCTTGGGATCCATTTCCGTGCACTGATTTCTGCTAATATCTGCTTTTTGTTGTATAAACTTTCCTGTGTTTGTTGGGTTGGAATTTGTGAGTATAAGTCATGTTTGTCGGAAACATGTTGTATATATTGGCTGTTCGCAATACCAACAGTGTCCTCTTGAAAAAATATATCTTCTTTCTCACTGGTTCTAAAATACGTAAGTTTGATTTCTAAAGATGCCCTTTTTCACACTTTCTTTAAGCTCTGCAGTTATGACCTATCTTGAGATGTAGCTATATGTATTCTGCCTCTTGCTTTTATCTTTTCACCATCGTGAATTAAAATTCCTGTAAAGCATTTGTCAAGTGATTCTTTAATAAACTAAAAAGG
This sequence comes from Hermodice carunculata, assembly GCA_964020975.1. NCBI lineage: Eukaryota > Metazoa > Annelida > Polychaeta > Eunicida > Amphinomidae > Hermodice > Hermodice carunculata. The sequence continues at coordinate 17,262,571 of OZ026623.1, read as the reverse complement.
GGAGTGAGCAGTGTTTTCTTTGTTATCAGCAAATTGTAATATAGCACAATTACATGTTTGTAAAGCATCAAGCATTTAAGGCTGAGAAATTTAATAAATGGTCACATTGGATATAAAAGAGACCTTCGATAAAAGTACCGACTCTAAGCCAACAATTTGACCATGCCAAATATATATATATATATATATATATATATATATATATATATATATATATATATATATATATATATATATATATATATATATATATATATATATATATATAAATGTATATATATATACACTACCATACTTATCATTTTTATCATTTTTGTTTAAACTGTTCACTGAAACTTCTCCTATCGCTAAGTTTTTAAAGTGTGACTTCGCATATATTTCCTGCAAGTAAAAATGTATGGCCTGCTGAACAAAGCCTTGCATACATTGTTGCACTACAAAAAAATGCAATTGTATGTATCGTATTTTCACGACCAATACGAAATGAAAAAGACATTCCGATTTGAGCCGTATGTACAACAATAAATCTAGTCACAGCAATCTAGAACTTGCATGTATTTTTTCACAAACGTATATAACATGAAGGGTCAATGTTTGTACACTTTTTCTGATTCATGCAATTACTTCTAACCGAGACCATAAAACCGGCACAAAGGTCAACCTGAAGTACTTATTTTAGGTATAAAATGTCGAGTGTTTACCGGGGTCTACATATATATCTCATCTTAGTTCTACACTCAAATTTCAGGATTTGCAAGGCTGAACCAACGGCAACAAAACACCTGATAATATTTTTCCAGCCTTAGCCTCCTATAGAGGGTATCAATCCTGTTGTTTTCACACAGCCCCACCAACCCTGTCAACATCTGTAGAAACTGTTCTCGAGGAAGGGAGACTTCTTTATACAGTACATATCTGAAGCGTACGTTCAAACTACCCAGACAGGGTGATTATTATATACACTTTCTCTCCTAACACTGTAAATGTCTTCTTCTTATGTTGTACATAAAATATTGGGCATGTTTACCTATGTAATAATTAGACATTGCCTTCTCCTGCCCCTCCTCCCCCCTCCCTCCACAAAAAATGCCCTTGTATAAGATACATACAGCTAATCTTCCACTACCCAGCACTTTTATCCCTGGCAGATTTAACTACACTATAACCTGGGAAGAGTAAGGATTTAAAAGTAGGCCATACTCTGCTCTCAACCCAGTCATGCTGTCATATTTAACCAGCCCTAATTGCTGAAACCATCCAGCACCCTCTACAAAGTATGGCAGGTGCTAGTATTGCGCTAATACCATTAATTGGTCCTGACTACATCATTAAACTGAAAAGAGTTCAAAAGAATGTATCCCAGACTTAAACTACCCCATTTGGCAAAATATTATTGGCACTGTTCAAACATGACAGTACCTTTGCAAAAAAAATAATAATAAAAACAAAAACAAAAAAAAAAACAAAAAATAAAATGAAAGAAAAAAGAAAAACAAAAAGAAAACAAAAAACAAAAAAATACACCCCCCCAAAAAAACAAACAAAAACAAAACAAAACAAAAAACGCCACACTCAAAATAAAAGTGTCTTTCATGGTTTTGTGCAAAAATGTATGCAGAATTAACACCCAGGTGCATTAGGGGTGCAGATCAGTTTCTCCCTGGCGATTTAGTCGGCTCATTAACTGGTCTATATAGATTATCTGGAGCGACGGGACATGCACTAAGTTCACCATGTGATCAACGCTAAATATCCAAGTCATGGTTTAGACCTGTGTTGGATTGATGTCAAACAACAGTGCAATTAGCTACAGGTTTAGGGCAGATGGAAGGATGAAATGTTACACGCAACCTCAAGCAGAAATACCTGACAGAGAAAGGAAGTGACCATATAAGCATGGGAAAGTGAACACCATCTTTTGCTACTACTTATAAATTGAAAGAAGAGAAAAAGAGAATCTCACATGTCGAGATTTGAGTAATGTCAGAAGCTATTTTAAATGGACCCTATAGACATTTCTTAGTTTGTAAAATATGCATTATTGCCAATATTTCGAAGAAAAATATACGGATTCATAGACTCACGCGTGTCAGGTGCTATATAGACAAAGGGTTGTTTGTTGTGTTTTGTTAATATTTAATTTCAGACAAATTGGGGAAACACACACTGCCGGTACTGGTCCCAGAAGTGACCATACCACAGGAACAGGTATGAAATTTATATTTGAAGGCTTTTTCTTCTTCTTCAAATCTTAGTGATGTACAATCTTTGGATATTTGGCAACCTCTTATATTTTGTTTCCAATCTGTGTGTACCAATACATGGGTTTTTCTCTTTAACATTTTTTCCCTGTCAACCCGCCCAAACATCATGTTCCTTCTCTTCTATTTATCTACTTTTCTTTGTTTTATATTGTATTTGCTGAAAACCATGCAGAAATACCGACTGCATAGACAATGTCATTATGAAAAAGCTGTCAGCTACCACACAATTATAAGTAAACTTCCAGTTGTGCATGCGTTTGCGTATATCTGATATAAAAATGTGTTTTATCAATACTCCATTTTAGGCATCATGATATTAAAATTACAAACATGATAACTTTGATAAAAATTGTCATAACCAGCGGTATGTTTATGCTATCCCTCATGTTTATGATGGTGATTACCATTATAAGTAGCATAAGACCCATCGCAGCAAAAAATTGATATTTATATTCTTTCTGTATGGTTCTGCGCCTTACACTGTTGCCGCCATTGAAACTATTATTGTTATTACATTGCGGTTATAATTTACATTGCCTCTTACAGGTTTTTATGTATACATCGAGTCATCAAGTCCGCGCAGGGTTGGTCAACAGGCGCGATTGATATCTCCAGCTTTCAATATGACAGGCGCAATTTACATTCGTTTCTTTGTGCATATCCATGGATCGCACCTTGGGAGTCTGCGTGTCCTTTCAAAGACAGGCAACAGAGAAATGGAACTGATCAGCATGACCAAAGACGAAGGAGACCAATGGCTTGCTGTTGACATCAAAACAACATTTACTCAAACAAGTGTGGTTAGCATACATTTCATCTCCATGCAGAGTTATCATATCTATTTGTTTTAATTCAATTTCAGTTTATACTTGTAGGAGTAGACAAACATCAACTCAAAAGTAAAGGGTCAGTAGATTACATCAACGGAAGTTTTCTTTATGTTGACTAAACGTACATTTATTAATATGTAATTCACACGTGGCGCTGTCATAACAGCTAAGTGGTAGTGCTGATTTGTGGAATTTCCATTAGAATAATCTTATCGCAATTGTTAAAACCGTCATAAAGAAGGAAAAACAAATACTGCAATTCCAAATAAGATATAACACTTTTTATCGGTTCCAGCTAATATTCGAAGGAAATGTTGGACCAGGTCCAAAAGGAGATATTGCAATTGACGATATCAGCGTCTCAGGTAATTTGATATCCAATAATGAAAATAAACAAATAAATAAAAAAATTAATAAATAAATAAATCAGTAAATAAATAAATAAATAGATAGATAAATAAATAAATAAATAAATAAATAAATAAATAAATAAATAAATAAATAAATAAATAAATAAATAAATAAATAAATAAATGGATGAATGAATGAATGAATGAATGAATAAATGAATAGATAAATAAATAAATAAATGAACGAATAAATACATAAATAAAAAACAATGTCAAAACAGAAAAAAAAATTAAACAAAAATAAAACAAAAAACAAAAACAAAAACAAAAATGCGAAAAAAAGTACACTTCTGTTATTTGAATGAATCTGTGAAATGCACACACACACACACACACACACACACACACACACACACACACACACACACACACACACACACACACACACACACACACATAGATGTCTTTTGACAGTATCATTTGTGACCGTTCCAGCAAATACAAGGCTCATGTGGCTATCAACAAAGATTTGTCATCAGGGGTATGAATGTATAAGGTAGCAGAAAGTATGGTGTTTTCTAGGTGAAGGTTTATTCTACCCAAATATAATGTTTGAGAAAGCCTTTGTATCAGAAAAGTGATGATGGCATACATCCAGGCAGTTTGATAGTTGTGAATATTTCTCCAGTTTAAAACAAACATCTGGACGACTTTAAAGATAGAAAGTATTAAAAAGTGTTACAGAAAATTGGGTCGTAAGGACTGAAATTGTGTTTGCTTCTTTGAATTTCCATTTATGTTAGATTTTATCCCCAAATTTTGGGAAGCAAACGCATTTTCCAAAACCGTTTTGGGAGAGGCGTTTGCGTGTTAAACCAGCTAGCTTGGTAGTGGTACAACACACTGAATAAACATTGCAGCTGTCGCCTTTGTTGGCTTTCATAGTGGTCGAGTGTACAATTACATGCAAAGTGAAGGAACTAATTAGTAACACTGGCGTCCTAATTCTGAGCGTCACATAAAAAGAAACCTGAGTACTTGTGAGCAAGATCACAAGAGCATCACTTCCGATTGCGAGGTTTCTATCCATTTAGTTTCGGAGGTCTCGCTACATTAATAAATTGCTAAATGACTGCGAAGTCTTCACATTGGCAACACTTGATGGCTTCTCCTAAAGGAACGACAGACAAAGCATTTCGGTATTTTTTGTTATTCTTTTTTATTGATCAGTATTCAAAATAATTTTCATTCCAATTACAGAGTTAAAGTAACAAGCAATGTGCTGTCTATCACTACAACCAATAATCCCTGAAGACCCATCGCGTGACCTTTTTGCTACCGACCACATCAATCAGCTGATTGTGTGTGTCAAGCAAATCTATCGTCAACTTTATCTCAGAGGTACAGCGTACCTTTCGGAGTTGGTGATGGTTTCTCTATTGAAAACATCACACCATGAAAGAAATATTGAATACTTTATTGGGTTCAGCAAGGTAGAAGACATGTCATCACAAACACGGGCCAAAACAAAGTAGTAAAGCATGGGCATTTGCTGCTTGCTAGGACCTTGTATATACAAACATTTCATAGGAATGCACGCAAAAGTAAATTCAACATCCCCAACAGAACTAATTCACTTTATATCTTCTAAAATAACCTAAGACATTAATGTAAACTGACAATGGACATTTAACAGCAAAAATAATGGTAATAGTTCCCTCCCCACACTCAATCAATCGAATGGATACCAGATTGATGAGCGTGTTCAACATTGCTTGCCATGCAAACGGCGGATACCCTTGGAGTGCCGCCTCCCCCCCCCCCCACCTACTGAAGTTTCGTGCTCTGCCGCTGGCAGCACTATAGATTTCGAAAGTTCTGTATCCTAAAACCTTAAAACATGTAAACTGAACACAATGGTAAAGCAAATGTAAAACTATAAGCCTCGTTGTTGAAAATTCCAGGTGTATAACTAACCGCCAACACATATTGAAAACTTTTATAATATATGGCACTAAAGGCGAAGAAAGAGTAATGGGGCCGTATAAATGTCATGCCAACGGAGTGTTGCTTTGGCCACAACACAAGCATGCCGTCATATTAGCGGTTTTATGTCAATGATGTTTGAATTAGAATTTAATTTGTGTCACAAGTTGGCCAACGGTTCTCAAACTAAGAACATGTTGAATTCTGAATGAGGCAATTAATGTCACTTTATTGGAAGTTCAATCTATAAATCTGTATAAGAGTGTTGAACTGCTAACACTGTACAATAAGTTGGTTGACAAACTTTGGCCAAATGTAGGAAATTGGCTAAATAAACTTTAATGCGTAAAATTGACAACTGGCTTCTACCAGAGCCGTTATGGTCCATAATTACCATTATCGAAACACGATCGCATAATATGCTACGCTCTTTCAATCTTACCCAATCCCAGGCTTGTATCGATTTGTTGGATAAATCATTTTTCCTTTCAACTGTCAGAATCAGCTACCTCTTGAAACTTGAAATTCAGTCTCGCTTCAAAATTTAAAATCCAAATTATACAAATGGTTACCTCGATCAACTAAATTCCTCAATTGGATAATTAAGGTTTTAGATTTATAGCTATTCAGCACACTCGAGTCCACATGGGAGCCAGCTTTTTAGATTCAAATTCATTAAAAATCGGTGTCAAAGAAGTGCCTCCCCTCCTCTTTTTTTTCTAAATACCCTAAATATAACTAACCCTACCTACAACAACATACTTATGGTAACGAGATACAAATCACCCGAAATTTCGGCCAAAAAATGTTTTTCGATCCTTGTATGGATGAATATCTTATGTATCTGTCATGTAAAAATCAAATTTCTGCTGAAAATTCAAAAAAAAAAAAGAAAAACGGGGGTATTTAGTAGAGCTTCTTGCTGAGCGTTGACAGTCACACCCACCGTGTTTCTTGTTAGTGTGAAGGGGATGGGGTTGAGAAAACGGTCATATGACCGGTCGTGGCAACAGCTCGTTTAAAAATGGCCACCACTGTGTCCGCTCTAGCGATGACGCTGATCCATTAGCGCCATGGTTCCCAAACCATATGGTCATACATTTTATGCATTAGGTCGCTCTTGTTACATGTACTTTGATTTTTTCTGTATGCTATCTTGAGGTCTTAACATTTAATCCGAAGAAAAGTGTTGAAGACAGGCCGTACAGTCAGCCGGAATCATGGCATGTCTGCACGTCCTTATCCTACTTCAAAGGCATTGCTGTTTCAACGCAGTCTTTCATCACCGACGTGGCAGCGATTGTTTTCTCACCCAAAGAAATCAATAGTTCTAATCAGATTTACTAATTCTTGCACAAATTCTCATTACATTTAAATTCAACAGAAAAATTAAAGCCTTTGTGTAAATTGTATTTGAAGTTCTTTCGAGCTCAGAACCCCCACTTGCGACTTGTTTATTGCATTGGTGGTCGTATCTTAGTACGTTCGTCAGGAGTTGTGTCGCTAAACTAGCACAATAAAGTCTCAAAATACCTAAAGTTAGGAAGATAAAATCAGCGATGCAGCCAGCAACAGATGGTACGACCGACGCAAGAAAAGATTCTGGTGAACAGAATGACTGAGCTTGGGTATGTACAATTCAGATATTATAGTGGATCCGACCCACTAACCTGGTCCCAAAACTATCAATTAGCCTGACTAATCGGGTGGCAATTTGATCAAATATACATTGTAATTCGATATCGTTGTATTTGTTGTGGGTAAATAAAGGTACAGCTTACTTCTTGCCACAAAACATCCTGTTTTATTTGATCCTTTGAAAGTACCATATATAGGTAGTAGGAGCCTGCCTGATGAAACGTTACCATGTTGAACAGTACACTTACATAGAGTACTTACAAAAACGCATGGAGCCCCTCATCATATAAAACACTTGCCATGCTTTGAAGGAAAGTTGTGATTTTTTTTAACAAAGCCTTCAAAACTGTGGCAAGCAAGCTGTAATATCAATGCTATTGAAATGTAGCGCCATATCGTCAAGTAGAGGCACACGACGATGATTGGCATCTCGCGTCACCACGATTGGCCAATCAAAATAAAGTGTAGCAAAGCGGTATGCTTGACAGGGAAACCATGTTTTGTGATCTAATCGCAAATAGCAAATAAACAACGCGATTAAGCTCTTCAGAAGTTAACAAAATGAGTGACAATTATCATCTTTGTTCAAACATACTCTGAACTCTTACTATGCAAAAATCCATGAGTGTTTGAGTAAATTTGCGCGAGTTATTGTTCCCAGACCCGTTTCAAAGATGACGAGTGAACCTTTGATTGCCGTTCCTGAGCAAAGATGAAAGGCCATATACTCGAACTCGTTAATTTTATTTCGCAAAAACTTACCGCCGGATTTGCTTCAAATAAACGGGGTTGGAGAGGTAATTGTGTGGAGTTTAAAAGTGTCCTTTTATTTTTCTCCCCGCTTACTAGTTGGTTTTTAACTTTGCATAGAATGTCAATGCTCAATGCATTCAGCAGATTAAGTGATGCCACCGTGTTTGAATGCCTGCACTTACGCAAATAAAATACATACAGCCAAATTAAAGGACACTTTTGAATTTTGATATTTTGCCAATAAAATGGCATACTTGTCACAAGGGTGTTGTATACATTAAAAAAAGTTATTAGCCAAAAAGTTATTAGCTTGGGTCTGAGATTAAAGATATGCTCTTCTTCGTGGTTTGTTTATTCAAAAATTACAATCAGTATTGTCCCGATTTTTCCCTACATATAGTACAGAGCTAGAAAAATCCAAAAATGTATACTTTTACTATGTTCATACGAATAGCTTAAAAGTTACAGGGCCGTAAAGTTGTCCATGTTGATTTGAACCACATTTGTATCTCGCTACCTTAAGTTGCCCACCTTACTCCATTTACTCACCAAACCCTATTATATGGTTCACCTGACTGTTCTTTCCTGGTAAACAGGGATTTTTTTTCAGCAGTCCATAAATTTATATCTGATACAAATCGCTTTAATTTTGTCGGCATTGGTTGCGTATGTACCGTTCGATACATATCTCCAACCAGGTCTATAATAATCTTAATGTGCTCTACCCTTAAGCTCGATTACATGCGTCTTTGAACCCGCAATCCCTACTGCTTCTATATTCATCTTTAAATATACAATGAAAGTTAGAAAATGCTACCCAAAATCTTTGCCTCACTCTACCCCTTGTATATGTTCTTGTCTTCTTTATGTGTCTTGTCTGTCCAGTGCACTCCATTATTTTCTTAACAAGAGGGATTTAAATAGGGCTATGCACATCTTCCCAATTAGGAACTTACACCGATCGTGTATATGTACTTTATTGTACTTGTGTCCTTTAGTCTAAAACCACTTCCTAGTAGTCATTATCCTATTCCGCAGTACGAACTCTTTACTCTCCATAATCTAACCTGTTCTTGTCTAACCTATACACATATGGAAGTACTGCTGTCCATATTGCCCACGTTCCTGTGTAGAATTTTAACATAGGCTGTATTAGCCCAAATAAAGGGTCTTCAGCGGGTAACTACCCAATATGTTTCGGAGCCTTTTATCCGTTATGAATGCTTCAATAAAATATGTTTAAATCAAATTTCTATAATATATCAAGACAATTGTGGACAATTTGAGTTTGGAAAAGTTCCCTAAGCTAATGTTTTTGTCTCATTATTGACTTTTTGATATTTGTGGGATAGCACCATATTATGTAACCATTTCAATTATATTTTAGATTTTCAATTGAGGCCTTTGACGCATGTGAAGTGTTCCCAACCAGACACAATACAAGGTCCTCACAACATTACCTGTCTGAAAATTTGGTGGGCAGATGCAGGCTGTCTGGAGGCGGGTCAGAGAAGTCCTACCAATATGGGTGATATGGACTTGTGGGACTCTTTAAGCGTTGGGGAAGTGAAGCATCAAATGAAGAATTACCAAAAGTATGCATGCAAAAATGATGTCATGTACAAGGTGATGTGCTTCGGACGCAACTATTTTGGTAATTTATTTTCTCTTGCCTGTTGTATCCATATATCTGTACTTCGCAGACACAAATTTAAATAATGGCAAACTCCATTCCTTGCAACACAAAAACCCCATAGTGCCACACGATTGGGTTCATTTGACAACCTTAATAATCTGAGGCCCTGATGACAATAGGGTAACGAGTAGCAGTACATGGACAGTACTTGTTTTACATTATCCCTCTAAAGCCGTTGAAAATTATTCCGTTTTTTAATAAAGTGTAACCATCATTCCCACTGAGCGTTTCCATTTCAAATATTATTTCGGATTTACCATGGGCTGGGGAACTCTTGCAGACGGGCACCACTCACACGGTCTGTCGGGAATCCATTCACCCAATTTCCATTCCAAAATATTAACAGAGCACATTTGTTGTCAATCATCCCCTTGCAGTCTCAGTATTCAATCACATACAGTTATATTTCAGTGGAATAACAGCAGGTAGTGTGGAAAACAAGCTGAACCCTTACTGATCAACAATACTGAATATATGAGATCAAAATTACTCCATTGTCTTTGGTGTCTTTTGATAAAAAAAAACAACAAAAAATAAACCGATATATTTCTAAATTGCAAGGGAAACCGTTTATTGTGGATGGTCGAAAACCATGGTGTACAAATGATGAGTGCCAAGCCAAGTAAAGTAACGTTGCCTGTTTATCTAATCAATACAACAATGTCGATGCTCACATTCCAAGTGATCATTTCATGCTAATATTACACTTAGTAGGCCTAACAGTTCCGTAAACAATCAGATCGTTCAAGGTTGTCTTCTGCAAAATTAATCAAATCATTCTGGTCGACTTTGTTCCATTATCAGTAATAGTTCCTTATGATCCAACTGGTGAGAGAGAAGTAGATTGAAATTTGAAGAGAAGGCTCAAGAGCAATTTCAAACACATTTGACTTGACCTGCCACAGTCAGAATGAGACGAAACTTTTCACAAGTGTAAAACATCCCAGGTTCCTTTATCTCAATAATGTTTCGTGAGACTGTTAATACTACTGTTGCCTTCATAACCTTTTTTCAAACGCCAAATCCCCAAACCTCATTCTAAGGTGCTGGTGCACAGAAGCCGGGAAGCTTAAAAAAATGGCTGCACAGCACCAAAACATTTAACAGGAAGATTAAAAATAGCCCTTGTTGGTCCTAGTTTAACTTGATAAACTACTAAATCTACAAGTCTGCTATTAGCAACAAATGTTTACGTTTTAATTCAGAAAAGCTGTAAATTTCTAGTATATAACTTTAAGGTTAGCATTCTGAGCGCAGCACGTGCACCCATGTCATTGTAAGGCCTAACCCTGTCAATATGACTTGGCAAACATATCCACTTATAAAATGGTGACACTTAAAAGCGGAGCTGTTATTTATACTGTTCCACAATTGATACAAGAGCATGGCTGGTACAATATTATGTTCAACGCTTTAACGAACCAGTAAAACTTTCTAAACATCACATTTATTTTGAAGTTTATGTTAAAATATCACAAGTAATACATTCACAATATCTTGTAGATGAGTGTGATGAACGTGAAAAAAACAAAATGTATGCGCAATTCCCTGGTCCATTCCACATAAATTGTTTACATCGTTGGTGGAGAGCCGTAGGATGCCATAAAGCTGGTCTCGGCAGCCCACTTAACAATCCCCGTTTAGTCGATATTTGGAACCAGTGGAGGTTGGACACCGTCAAACAAAATATGACAAAAATCAGGAATTTGGCAGATAGGAGTCATCAAAATGAATATAATATGTACAAGCTACTTTGCTATGGATATAATGAAACGCGTAAGTAGACCTCATGAACCTGACAGGGTTTTTCTTTAGATAAGACATGCTTCTATTTGGATATATATATATATATATATATATATATATATATATATATATATATATATATATATATATATATATATATATATATATATATATATATATATATATATATATATATCTTTATTCGTACACAGAAGGTACAATGTTGAGTAGAATAAAAATACAATAAGTTTAACAACCAAGCACAAAAACAAGAGACGCTGATCATATTCTGGGCAAGGGGAGAACATGAGAATGCTGTCCCTTGGCCCAGCATACATGCATATAAATATCAATGAGCATATATTAGTGAGCCATCATTAGTATCAATATAGAAGTCATAATAAGTTAGCTAGGAAGTACATAATGTTTCAATTATTTCATTTAGTTCTTGTCGCGTGAAAGGAGAGTTAAGCTTACCGTCGCGGGCAAGACACAGCTCCCTTATAACTCGAGCTGAATCAACTTTACACCTGTCCAAACAATATGGATTGGTATCATTTACATGATTAAGACATTGACATAAATCCATATTTGTGAGATTACATCTCTTTACTTGATACTTCGAACATATATAATTTAGTGAATTGCAAGTTGCCGATTGGCTTCCGTTCAAACTGAGTTGTCCACAAACCTTTACAATATCATTAGTACTATTCATTATTTTCCAAAAAAAATTCAAGAAACGTTTATGTAGCTGACTCTCTATTGGAAAATCTTCACAAATTAAAGGCAACAGATCATTATGACATCTGTATGATATTTTCCATACAAACCGAACTGCTTTTCTCCATGCAATAAAGAAACGATCAACTTGTTTATTTGAGAAGTCCCAAAGTTGGCAGCCATACAGAGGCATGCAGTACGTTTTAAACAATTGATATCTAGAATCTGGAAAAGCCTTTCCAAATTCAGCCATCAAAATGTTTACATTTATTTGAAAGCTCCGTACACAATTTGCTATACTTTCTGTTGCACAATTTCTTCCTACTGTATTTCCTAGATGCTGAAATGTGTTTACTTTATGAATAGTAGAACCATCTGAAACAATGTCAGGGTATGTATTGCATGTGCCGGAGACCAAATGTTTTGATTTTGAAGGATTGAATAACACGTCATAATCTTTTGCAAATTTTGAGCAGATTTTCAACATATTTTTCATAGACATAGTTGTAGGAGCAAGGAGAACCACATCATCGGCATACGCCAAAGCCCCCACAAAATGATGTCCAATATGGCAACCTAATCCAGAATACTTTAAATTCTTCAACAATTGGTCAACATATACTCCAAATAAGATAGGAGACAGAACACCCCCTTGTTTCACAACATTGGTACAGCCAAATGGTTTAGCCACCGCATCTCCCCATACGACGCTTACTCGTTGTTGGGTATACATATTAATTAGTAGTCTTGCAATCACAGGACCAATGCCTCGATCTAAAAGGAGAGTAAATAATTTTATGTAATTGACCCTGTCAAGGGCTTTTGTTGCATCCAGGAAAACAAGCTGAACATCTGTTTCGTGTGAATTGTAATACTGGACACACTCATTCAATACATACGTGCATTGTGTGGTACAACTCTCCCGTTTGAATCTGAATTGTAACTCTGATGAATTTAATACCTCAGTATTGTCAAACAAAATTACCCAGTCTAGTAACTTTCCTAGAGTACTACCCAGGGCAATGCCTCTGTAATTTTCTGAGTCTGATAATGATTTGTTCTTGTTTTTAGGAATCAAATTTAAGCTAACATTCAGGAAACCGTCAGGTGCAAACCCGTGTCTTATCATTGTTGAAAACAAAAGAGACAAATAGATATTTAATTTATCAGTTCCGTGTACAATGTGGTCAGAATACTGTCCTTGGTCACCATCGTGTCTTCCCAATTTCAAGTGTTCAATGGCAGATTGAACACTTGAAATAGGTACACAAAAGGATGAAAGAAAGTTATCACCACGTTTGATTTGGTTTTCAATTTTGCCATCAATCTGAGCTTTTAATCCTTCCATTTCTTTTAAGTCAAAGGACACGGAATTATACAGATTCTTATATTTTTCGGCAAACACATTTGCTATATCATGAGGGTTGGTCTCGTCATCAATAACACTTGCTCTGACCTTTGATTTGTTTCTTATTTTCTTGACCACATTCCAAAAGTCATGACCACGATTTTCAGCCATTGCGTCCGCCAGTTGATTGGCGGCACATATATCTTTATTGTTTTTGACAAATCGGTTAGATAATGATAGTGCAGACGTGTGCGATTTCGAATATCAAATATCAAACCGTTTCTGGGTGAATTATTGCTTTTCCACATTTTGTGCCAAAATAATGATTGTTGTCTGTAGGGCTCTACATACTGATTCCATCCAGGCACTATCTTCACGTTATGCGTCAATGAATATGGAATATTTTCCTTTCCCGCATCAAGGCATGCCTTTATAATGTTGTTATGAAAAAGCTGAATATCGGGATCATGTTCTCTGCAAAAAAGATCATTGCATTTTAATGCCCCCCCTGGAATGTTTATAACACTTAACTTATCATCAAGAGACTGTTGATACATCTCAATATTTGTCAGTGTGGCAGCGTGCCACAGTGGCTTGGATGGTCTCCTTTCTGAGATGTGATCTATATGATGAATACTAGGTAAACTAGCTACGAGCTTTACAGGTAAATGGTCCGACAAGTTATCACCCTCATCAATACACGAATATTCCAGTACGTGATCATACATGTTTTCAGATACAATAAAATGGTCTAACGCAGATTTATCTCCATTTATCTTACTTTCATAAGTGTAACTTATATTACTTTTTTCATGAAAAAAATACACATTTCAGATTTTCAGTCTTAATGAAAGATTTCATTTTGGTGGTGTTAAGTGAACCTTGACGGGAAAAATCAGTATTCCAGTCGCCACCAAGAATAATGGAATTCATGTCCAAGTCATGTAATTTGGAAGATATTTCATTCAGAATATCCTCAAATTCTATCAAATTATTACACTGTATGATCGAGTCACAAGGCATGTACACATTTACCATCATAATTTTGAAATAATCAATTTGGAATGAAATAGCAGATACTCTATTTGATTGAAAAATAATGGGAGTTATTTTGCATGATAGCGATTTTTTCCACAATATAGCACATCCACCGTATGGGCGGCCTGCAATTAGTTCACTCTCGTTCATACCTGAAACCCCATGCACATGCATATGTGGTATGTGCTTCTGTAATGAATCAATCTGTCCACTAAGAAGCCAGTGTTCCTGCACAAAGATAATGTCATTTTTCTCAGACAGTTTATGAATGTATTCAAGCCTGCCGGCTCCATGGCCGTGAGAGTTATAAGTAACAATATTCAAGTGAGCCATAATAATAAGTAGGTGTAAGATACTGTAGAACATGATTATTATATTAGGGGAGAACCTCAAGACTTTGTAGCCTTGGAGGGACATACTTTCTTACTTTCACACCGACCGGCCAGAGAGACTCACAGAGAAGATCTCTAAACTGTGACACAGGTACTGTCAATTTAAACGATTTGAATTTAGCTTCAGGGTTGGATATGCATTGAAGGTCTCGCACCTCGAAACCGTTTTCTGTTATATATATATATATATATATATATATATATATATATATATATATATATATATATATATATATATATATATATATATATATATATATATATATATATATATATATATATGAATGACAAACCACAAACCATTGTAAGCAAATTTTCTTCCCAGAATGCAGACAATCCATTCCAACTCATTTTGTTTTAAGCATGCATGTCACGAAGGCGTATTGTAAGTTCACCTCTTATATACATATATATATATATATATATATATATATATATATATATATATATATATATATATATATATATATATATATATATATATATATATATATATATATATGTGTGTGTGTGTGTGTGTGTGTGTGTGTGTGTGTGTGTGTGTGTGTGTGTAGGTAAATTGTCGTAAGTATACCCAAGAAGAACATATGATAAAATAATGTGTTCTGGGTGCCGTTTTTACTCTGTATGTGATATTGTCCATGCGTTACTATGGATTACTCTATATTCAGCCCACGAGGAGTCCTTCTCATTCCAAGGTAGTAAATACATTGTTCCGGACCGAACATCGTCCGGCATCAGCTGGATTGCTGCTGAGGAGGACTGCCAAAGAAGAAAGGGACATTTAGCATGCTTTGAAAGCGAACAGGAATATAGGTTCGTTCAACATAGAACCGGATCTTTATCATTCATAGGTAAGAAAAAACGAAGCTATAGGCATTGAGACCAGCTTATTGCAGTTATGATTGGGTCTTTTGACAGTTACAGACGAACATTTTACCCAAGGGGTTGACCATAGGTTCCTTTTGTTTACATAATAAATATTCATAAAACCCCATGCAGCACAGCATATTTCAAGACTGGTTTAGTTTAATTGCAAATTTGCAAGAATTAAAAATCAATGTTTGAGGTGTCTTAGTGCTCTCCAACATACCACTTATATGTTTTAATAAAGCTCCTTTGAATATGAGAATGTGATTTTTGTGTTAAGGACGGAGGTTAAAATTGCACATTTGTCCCATAACAGGCACCAAATATCATGATTTTGGGAATATTTTTCAACATATCAACTAAAGATAAGCAATTACAACTGTACAGAGATTTTTGATATCAGAGGTCTGGGTGTTAACATAATATCATTTATGCATTGAGAGGTTTTGACAAAAGCAGCTTACGGTCTAAATTTGTGCCCCGAGAGGTAATTAATATGCCTACTGCTGAACACCGTCCATACGCAATATTTTCGTTTGGCTGTGTAACAGTCTTTCTCTGTTGATATGATATCAGTATTTTCCTGGAAATCTCAATTGTTCCGTTAAAGAGCAAAAGAGATTCTCATTGACTTATAGACATACCAGATATAGACTTGCTCAAGTCTCACTGGACTGTCTTCCGTATTTTATTCAAAATAAAATAAATTGCAAAAATAAATTTTTCAAGTAAACACGCGCCGAAGCGTTATTCGGTTACCATACAGGTAGGCCCTCAAACCTGGCTAATTGGCGTGGAACGTGTCTATAACTAGATAACACGGACTCCAGATGATTAGCGCCGGGCGGTCTGCACTGTGTTTCTTATCACACAGACATGCGAGTGGTCATAACGCACCCCTCTTCAGAAGCTGTTAATTGAGCTACTGTGTAATGAAGTATCAATTGCACTGCCCGAGTCAGGCGGAGGGCGTCCAGTGAGACTTGTCAAACTTGCCGGCTTGTCGCTGCTATGAATTATTCATGAGCAGTCAATCACGTGACAGATTCAAGGCCGTCTCAAATTCCTTGTGTTGACTGTTGCTAATTTACATGCAAGCATGCACATTTTATTGTAGAGAAACATCAGTTCTTGCCGATGGCTATTTCGAGCGGCGTTAAAATAAATATTTTCCTACTACGATGATTTAAATCAATGACCGGGTCTTTGCTTGTGACAATTTGAATGATGTAACTTTGCAAAACTGCGCAAAAATAGGGTGATTTCATCGTCTCTATCTCGATTTTTTTTTGTCTCCGTGCCATGTTGTTTACATCGTTAGAATGCTCAGAACCTTGTCTATTTTGACAACAAGCTCTCCCATTGGCTGAAACGAAAGTATTTTAGCGGGAACACCTTCAAAACTGCTTCTATTTCAAACAGATGCGTCGTTATTTTAGTCGGAAACTACAAGGGCCCAAAATCGATCACATGGTGTTCGCTGTCTAATCAAAAAGTTTTTCTATCGCTGTTTCGTTCGGTAGAACTCGCTGCCTCGTGTTGTGAAGTCTGCCTTGAAAGATGGGTGACATTTGTGTGAACACAAGTGATTTAAACATATTTTATTCGTAGAATACAATTGGGAAGGAGGGCAGAGTGACAAGTGACGATTACGGACAATTTATTAAAGCAAGGAACAAAATTTAACGCTGTAAATTGGTGAGAATGATAACATATAATAATAATAATAATAATACGGTGGCTCTCCGCTTGTCTACCGCGGTCCTGTGTCACTCTGTGACACAGGTGGCCTAGAAAAAAAAAAAAAAAAAAAAAAAAAAAAAATTATCCATCCCTCTCACACCCTATCCCCGCCTCTAAGGCTCAGGCTTTTCCCATGGGAGCCCCCATGGGAGCCCTTATAAGGGCTACCACCATTCCCATTCCTTCCCCTCCCTGTACTCTGGAATTCTAATTTAACCTGTTGCCTTCTAACTCTATTATTTCATTCCTTTTCTCCCAGCATCCTACCAGGTAGTCCTGTACATTTTTATTACCTTTCCTGCCTCCCAGAAAGCCACCTTTCATACCTAAAATCCATGCTATACGTTCCTCTTCCTCTAAACCCTGAACCTCTTCTAAACCCTTGTAATTGTAATCTTCTCTGTGCCACTTTCTGAAAAAAAATATACTACCACTGTACCAGTCTTTGCGTACAATAGAGTAGAGGGTCCAATTTTTTTACGGAAAGAGAATAAAATACGCCAGCCGCAGGTAAACATGGCTCGGGTGAAAATACCGCTGCCGCGTGTTTATCATGCTGACAGTTTGTCAGTAACTGTGATAAAGTGTGTTTATGGACTTTTTGTTTAAATTGACAAAAGAGCCACATAGAAATGTAGAGGTCTTACTCAACAAAACTTAAATCATGACGTGGATCATTTTGCATTAATGCAAAAATAAAAAAGTTGTGGCACTGATTTGACTTCTAAGATCCCGCGAAACCCCGGATGTTGTGACGTCACTGCCACCGAATCGATGGCAGTCCAGAGTGGGCTTGTGCAAGTTTGACAAGTCCCTGGTGTCGGCAGCCGGAGGGAGACGGTCAGCTTTGTCTCGCTTGAGTGGCCAGTGACTAGCCATGCATTCATCGACGACCACTTTCCACTTAAGTCTTATCACAATGATAATGGGATTAGAATTGACCATGACTCAATAGCTGCTACTGTGCACGGCGGCAGTGTCAACCAGTTAAAAAAAAAATGATAACAGTGGGACCTACTTAATATAAAACACCCTGTAGTTGGCATAATAATAATATTATACAGTTAACTTTGTGGAAGAGAAATTGTAACGCACTTCTGGGTGGGACCGCGGGGTGGGAAAATAGGGACATGCACCAGGGACTTGTGCAAGTCTATACCAGATATTGTTTTCCTAAAAATTATCAGAAATCCTTTGTTACATTAATTTGATCAAAGAGTTCTGACTGTTATATACAATAAGTGACATTCCAACTGATAGTACAGGTCATTGATACATTCTGTCTTGTTTATTCCTTTGATGGTCCTGTGAATTTGGATGAACAGCTGAACTTTATATGCAGTAATATGTGAGTGTTTACTGATATTGCATCCATTTCCATATATATATATATATATATATATATATATATATATATATATATATATATATATATATATATATATATATATATATATATATATATACATATACATATATACATATACATATACATATATACATATACATATATATATATATATATATATATATATATATATATATATATATATATATATATATATATATATATATATATGTATATATATATATCCTCCTGTAGAAAGTACTGCTTTCATGAAATGTATTTATGCAGCGTCAAATTTTGCAGAACTCTGAAAATGGGCTTCACAGTATACAATTTTTGTTTGTGTTTTATTCTGGCAAGGATATCTGGAGTTTTTTGTATTTTTTTTTTAATTATAATTTTGCACAATTTGAGGTTGTAAAGCAGTACATTGTGATTAGGATATCACTACCATTTCATACAATCTTTTGTGAGCCTTTTCATATACAACACTATTTGAAACAATTCAAAATCGATTTGTTACATATATGCATTATCTTTTTGAACATCGTGGTGACCTAAAAATACTACCATAATTATAGATGATCCAGTCAAAAATGATTGAAATTACTGTGCATTAGAGTTGTCTAAATGAGGTGATTCAGCAATATTGCATAGATAAATTACATGATTAGTCCCATGTTTTATTCAAGAATAATTTGAAGTACTCATCCATGTTTGCAACATCTGTGGACCAATGGGACTGTGGGAAACATCACTATAGAAGTGGCAGTTGGCCAGCAGCCCAGTAAAAACTGATGCTGAGTATTTTCGTTTTGCAAAATGACCAGGCCAGAAATATAGTGAACAATGACATGATCAATAAAGATTGGTTAAGGCGGTTTTGATAAGTTAAACTGATCTGTGACATCATTTGCGCTTTTTACGCCAAATGAAAACTGATTTTGGAACAAGGATTAGGTTAGCCTAAGTCACAAATACAGACTTATCGAAGACAATAGCCCAAACTGTTGTAGTTGACTTAAGGAGTAAAGATGCGGTCCCTTGGTTATATAATCATTCAGTATCGTGTCGCTGTCTTGTTAAAATAGACAAGATGGAAGCTTGAGGACAACAAAGAAGAGTGTAGTAATTTATCAGCAGTATCATCTGTATGCTTTTCCCCATGAACGAGGGCCAGACAAAGAAGTTCCTGGGCAGATCTGATAATCTGATTTACTTTCTTTTCAGTCTACACCTATTAGAATCATTAAGGTCGATGCCCGGCAACTTAAGAATTACTGAACATAGTGTGCAAGGGTGGCAAGTAGATATGTACGTTCTTCTGTAGGTATACCCAATCGAACTTTGAAAAAAATCAAGGAGATAAAACTTTTGCGTTGTACTCCATGCGAGGTTAATCACTCTCTGTCACAAATCCATCACTGTGCTAAATAGGAGCAATTATTGCTGGCATTTGTTTTATACATGTTGCCTTGTGTAAAGGCAGAAGCTACAGAGATAGTAGGCTCTGTGCGTCTACTGAATGTTCAAATATTGACAGCAGACACAAAACGAAAATAAACAAAGTATCTGTAGGGCAAAATATGTTGTTACTTGTAGGTGCAGCTGTTTAGTGTCTGTTTCCTGCAAGCTCAAACCGTTTAAACCACCACAATGCTGTCGAATGTTGTCTTTATTTATGATCTAAAATCCAGGTTGTCCATAAAATATGATAATGTATGATTACACCCCCCATGATAAGCTTGTCCTGAATTATCACGTTAAAGTCATGTGGCTCGCACTCAAGGATAACGATGTGTTTAATCATCTATCATGAAATAACATAAAAAGTATCAAACTAATTCAGATTTTTAGTCCAGCTGATATTTAGTCAGGAGAGCGTTGAGAATTGGAGATGATCCGTCGTCCATCGTCCTCACGTCTGCCCTCTGTACATTTGCAGATTACATTTTCGACTTCTTCGAAACCATAAGCCATATTTTTTTTTTTCATCTGTGAGGAAGATGTACCCTCGGAGGGTCTCTACCAAGTCTTTTGAAAAGACCTAGTCCAGTAATTACTTATATTTTTTTCAAAATTTTCAAAAATTGACCCTAAAGCCGCCAGATCAACCATTTTGCAGCAACACGGAGATACTTTTGGGCACAGTCAGATCCTGATCAACAAATGACACTTCGGTTATTTTACTTTTTTTTTCTTCTTCTTAATGAATTTCCTTGCCAAACAGTCACTCAGTTCGCTCCGAAACTCAGAAATATATAGGAGGGGTAAAAACTGTTCACCAAGTCACGCTACTCAAGGTTCATCGTAAGAAAAAAAAAACAAAAAAAAAACAGGCTTTCTTTGCTTAATGCATGCGTTACTGTTGATTACTGTGTACGACACTGAGGTTAAAAATGGAGCTGTTCGACAATTTTGAAGACCCTTAACCAGACTGACTACATTTCAAACTGATTGGGGATGTACCTTTGGTCCGTCTTTACCACCCTTCTTCAAATCATCACATTTCAATGAGTTTTGACTTTTTTATGAATTGTTTAGTTGGCAAAATCTTCAAAATTATTCTTCT
The DNA here is from genome assembly GCA_964020975.1 of Hermodice carunculata. Taxonomy (NCBI): domain Eukaryota; kingdom Metazoa; phylum Annelida; class Polychaeta; order Eunicida; family Amphinomidae; genus Hermodice; species Hermodice carunculata. Next base: position 17,241,274 of record OZ026623.1, on the reverse strand, counting down.
GTGAAACCGCTTAACCAATTGTTTTGAAATCGCATTAAAACACGTCTGGATACCCTCAAAACCCTCGATTTATTTAATAGGTTGTGCTGCTCTTTCTTTGTATCTTATATGAATTTCAAACTAAAAAAAGAAGTAAATAAAAAATAAAAGCATGATTAAAAAATCGTTTTCTTCATCTTGTCCAAACCGTCGTTCAGGTTGTGCTGAAGCGCAGTGGAAATATAGGTTGTGGAATGGACAAACAGATTTGTTCACCAGGTTGTCATACCTAGGATGCCTGATTTTTTTTTTTACCAAATTTTACATAGGTCAGTTGATGGATATACATGTATTTCTACTGATTACTGCTTAACTCAATGGGTATTGCAATGGCAATTCACAGTTTATATATATTCTACCCAATCGTCAACCAGATGTACTCCACACTTGGTGTAGGTAGATCTTGTGATAGTCTCTACAAAATTTGTTCAAAGGGCTACATTTCATACTTTTCGGATTTTTTAAATAAATGTTTTTCTGTGTGTAAAGCGTGAAATGTTCAAGATCCAAAGATTTTAAACTTAAATCCATTTAATTCATAGCCCCACTTGATTCATACTCTGCTCAGTTCATCACAAGTCAGCTGAGCGCGGGCTCTTCGGAGACCGCTTGTTTCATAATCACTTGTTAACAGCCTTTTCTTCATCCAAAATCAAAATTAATCTAACACATCTGATGAGAACTTGTCACTTGTGTGATACCACTGCCTGCTAATGGCAACAAAACATATATTCTCTAATGGAGGTGAAAGTAAACAATGCATGGAGGAAACTGAAATTGTTTTTAATATTTTGATTAATATGTTTTGATCTATTTTAGGCTTGAATGACCAGGCAGTCGAAGGAGTGTTTCACTGGTCCTGGGGAAAACCTTTGACATTTTCACATTGGGCCAGTCACCGAGAAGTTATACTTGACAGGCAAAGATCACATCACTGGTCAGGAGAAGAGTTTACTGATTGTGTGGCCATGACACAAGAAGGCTGGCATCAGATACTCTGCATGGAGAAATATAAAGCTCTCTATGTTTGTGAGCTTCCTTTTAAACATGGTAGGGAGAAGATATTATGTTTAACACCAAAATCGGACTAATGCCTTTTATTTTTGCAGCATTCTCTCTCTCTCTCTCTCTCTCTCTCTCTCTCTCTCTCTCTCTGTCTGTCTGTCTCTCTCTCTATCTGTCTCTCTCTCTCTCTCTCTCTCTCTGTCTCTCTGTCTGTCTGTCTGTCTCTCTCTCTCTGTCTCTCTCTCTCTCTCTCTCTCTCTCTCTCTCTCTCTGTCTATCTCTCTCTTTAAATCATAATTCTTTCAAAGCAAATGAACTGAAGGATTGTATGTATTATCAGCCCTGCCAAGCACAGATATGGCGAGAACGTTTTGTGTGGCAAAATGAGAACGTTTGGTAAAAAATGTATCAGGGAGGTGGATTATGAAGAAACAAGGTGCATTAGCATCTTATGCAGAATGGCGGCTACCCATCCCCCACCAGTGAAAATTAGAGTTAGCGAAACCAGTGGAGATAGTCTGATACATCTGACACACCTTTGCCAAGCAGATATGTGCTGCTGAGTTTCAAGTTGGTTTTGCTTCTTCGAAAAAGTTAGCAAACATTTGGGGCTTACTTCAGAAATATTGCATATATAACTTCCTACATGCAAGCATACACAAACGCACTATCTATCTATCTATCTGTCTATCTATCTATCTATCTATCTATCTATCTATCTATCTATCTATCTATCTATCTATCTATCTATCTATCTATCTATCTATCTATCTATCTATCTATCTATCTATCTATCTATCTTATCTGTCTGTCTGTTTGTCTGCCTGCCTGCCTGCCTGCCTGCCTGTCCGTCCGTCCGTCCGTCCATCCATCCAACCATCCATCCATCCATCCATCTATCTATCTAGTTTTCTATCTATCTATCTATCTATCTATCTATCTATCTATCTATCTATCTATCTATCTATCTATCTATCTATCTATCTATCTATCTATCTATTTATCTATCTATCTATCTATCTATCTATCTATCTATCTATCTATCTATCTATCTATCTATCTGTCTGTCTGTCTGTCTATATGTCTGTCTGTCTGTCTGTCTATCTATCTGTCTGTCTGTGTGTATGTCTATCTATCTCTCTGTGTATCTGTCTCTGTCCGTCTATCTATCTATCTATCTATCTATCTATCTATCTATCTATCTAACTATCCATCATATATATATATATATATATATATATATATATATATATATATATATATATATATATATATATATATATCCCTCTAACAATTCATTTATTGATCTGTCTATATATATATATATATATATATATATATATATATATATATATATATATATATATATCGATACATCGAGCTATCAATCTATTTGTCTGTACAAGTGTTTATATACACATATTTCTAGCTGTCAAAACATGTGAAGTGGCTGAGCCAGTTTTCCCAAAGTCGAATAGAAAGTGCAGAACCCTTGCAATTTTCTTTTTCTTCTGTTTCTAATGAGTCTTTTTTTTCAGGTCACAAACACTAATACAATATCAGGTATATATTGTTACTCAGGGATAATTATGTGCATACAATGAGGTATCTTAAAAGCAAACACACCGACACCAGTAGTGTGAACTTATTCATAGTATACTCATAACTGCGCAGATCCCATTATACCAAAAAAACTCGATAAGTGCAAGCCTTGTAAGGGTGAGGCACTTTTGGATAAAGCAAACGTTGTAAGGTGCGCGAGTGCGAAAAGAGAAAAAAAACATTAATGATAAATAAGTAAATAAAAAACAAAACAAAAACAAAAGACCCGCCGTGCTTTGCAACATGGTCGTCTGGATTTCCAAGGTATGTAGCCTCTCCCATAAATGTTACCACTTAGACCAAGTGCGATTGCGTGGTTTGGTGTGTTTTAGAGCAAAATACCAGGACATCAGTTGTGTAGACCACAGTCTTTTTTATCGTATACATGTGTTCAAGTTAACTTAGGTTTCGCTAAATACAACTAAACAAATTACATTTCTGAGTGTTCTAAATCATATGCCAAGAGAAAAAAAGGTCTAATTTGGGTAAATTGAGACCTGTGCCATTTTTTCTATATTTAGCCAATATGATTCTCACATCTTCCTTACTGAAACTCTAAAAGATAAACTATTTTCGATAAGCTATGTATATATACATATATATATAAACAAGAAAGAAGTATAGTGGTTATAAGGTGCGTCAGGAAAAACAATGACCGTATGCTGATTCGTATTTCCAATAAATACGAGACATTACAATAGTACGTGTAATGCCATGCATCATTTTATGTACAGTTATGAGTATGTAATGTATACCACAAGGGCAAGGTCAATGTCGTTGTTCAAGCTGCCATAGGTGCACCATGGTATTATGACGCTATTTTCACGGAAAAGGGTAGGGAAAAGGGGAAGGGTGAGAACAATGAGAAAAAAGGTCTGCATGATTAATAAACTTCAGAGGATCCTGCCAAAACTGTTTACTTAGTAAGACCTGATCAACGCCCTTGTGTGTCATACCACGGACATGCCAGTAGAACATACAGATGTTCATTTGGAGACACTGTGCAATTTGTAGACAGCGGTGGCTGACGTTAATCGGAGGAAATACTGATGCTAGCTTTTTAAATAAATTAAAGTGACCATGTACATAATCTACGAGTTTGAATAAAAGAATGTGTCTTTAATATGTGGTTAATTATTAGCTTTATTTCAGAAAATGACTCTCTAATAGAATGAATGACTGCACTATGTGGGGACCTTTTTGGGGAGCAGTTCCCTTGCCCCATCCGGATACAATGGTGTCCCAAAATGCACTGATGAAGTTATGCAATCCATCCCACATGCCACGTGATTTCCTAGCATGTTATGATGGAATAATGCACCTTAGATATATATTTTGCCTTTAAGTGGCAGATAAAACTAATTATCAAGCAATTATACCCCTGTGCCTTCGCTGTAATTTCTTTTCTTTTTTTCAATAATGATGTTATGTACATTTTGTTTCATGAAAGTGTTTTTATCAATAATTATGTGTTCGTGATTAACATTAGATAAAACTGTTTGAATGTGTTGATAACTAATATAGTATGATTAGAACATTTTGACTTTTTTTTAATTACGTTGTGTGCATTACAAAAAATGAAATAGAGTTTCCCGTGTTTGAATATCTTATGCACAACAACAAGCTTACCAATAATATCCTCCACTTTAAACCTTCTTAATATAAAAAAACAAACATTTTTGTTAGATTATTCAACATTAATATCTTCATCTTAAGACATCATCGCTCGCGCTGCAAGCACAAATGTCCATCGCTGTCATTGCAACGTGTTGTTGTTTATGGTCAAAATGCTGACAGATTTTTGAAAATGCTCGTAATAGACACACACACTGACTTAAAAAAATGTAGACGTGCATCGAGTAACAGGGCATCAAGCAACTAACTTAGATTTTGAGATCACTGACTTGTCTGTTATTTTGGCTTCTTAAGTAGACGGTGATCGGTCCGTCAACTCATTGAAAATTAAAGTTTTGACTTCTCAAAAACTGTTGGTGATATCCACTTTCAGTTGCGTCCAAAAATTCACGCTGGTTTAATCATTATTTTGGTCAATGAGATGCTTGGTTTGTTTTCCGACCAAACGATTGAAAATTCAAAATCGCTAGGCCAATTGTTTTGAAATGTCAATGGGACGCTTCTGGGGAACATTAGATCCGAATTTGCTAAACATGTGGCACTGCAGAGGGATTTTTTTATCTGTACGCATGCTTTGATGTTCCTTTTCGTGTGGAATTCTTCTAAAAACTGCAATATATTCTGGACTGTTCATGTTTAATACATTTATCAATTTCATCACGTGTTTCTTAGTGATGCATTTCCACTGATTCCAATGCACGACGATGGGATTTGAAATTTTATTCATATTTTCGATTTTTTTTCCACAAATTTTTAAACAAATCGACTTCAATGTGGTGGAGAGTCACTACAAATTTGTTAAAATTATCGCGCTCAAATTGTTTTAAGACTTTTAATGAAATGATTAGTTTGTTTATTTATTTATTTATTTATTTATTTATTTATTTATTTATTTATTTATTTATTTATTTATTTATTTATTTATTTATTTATTTATTTATTTGTTCGTTCGTTTGTTTGTTTGTTTGTTTGTTTGTACGTTTGTTTTTTTGTTTGTTTGTTCGTTCGTTCTTTCGTTCAATCGTTCGTTCATTCATTCATTTATTTATTTATTTATTTATTTATTTATTTATTTATTTATCTATATATCTATTTATTTATTTATTTATTTATTTATTTATTTATTTATTTATTTATTTATTTATTTATTTATTTATTTATTTATTTATTTATTTATTTATGCATTTATGTTTGCGTTTATTTATTTACTTATTTATTTCTTTGGGTGGGGTAGGGATAGGGGAATCTTTCTTTGTGTGTGTGTGTGTGTGTGTGTGTGTGTGTGTGTGTGTGTGTGTGTGTGTTTTAAATTGCCTTGTCCAATGTCACTCTGGACCCCTGATACTTCCTGAATATTCCAATTCTCACCACCAGACTGTCACAGTTCTCTCGTTTCACGTTTTGTTAGTGAGCTGAAAACGTGAAAGCAACATATTGCCTCTTCATTGTGTTTACGGTTTCAAGAGAGGTCATCTTCTTATATGACTGCAATTATGGTATAGTGGAGGATGGTGGTGGCGGTGGTGGGGGCCCAATAAGAGGGGGATAATGCCGACAAGTATTACCCCAGACCTGTGTCATACATTCCTGGCTTTTGTGCTTCCTTTTTTCTCGGATAGCTTGTTTGCATGGTCAATCACTTAACTATTTTCTGAGGCGACGGAAGATTCTGTGATGGCGCCACTTGGGGAGACCATATTAACGAAATGTGAACTTTTATCATGCTACCTCTGCGCTGGTATGAATGATATTTCATGGTATTCATGTGCTACTACAGTTTAATTTCCAAAAAGGTCTTTAGGAAACAAGATTGGCAGCCTTCATTGCCACTTCTTTAAAAGTTCGAGTAAGGCAGTAGGCAATTCTATTGAATTTGCAGTAATGTAAGGGGGCGTGAAATTGAAATCGCAATCAACTAGTTAAAATTTGCTTTTATTGTGCAAGAAATAATTATGATGAATAATGGGGAATGGAAGTAAAGATTGCAGGATAGTGTGACTTGGAAAAGGAGGAGGGGGCAGAGAAAAGAGGAAAGAAAAAAGTCTTAACGATTCATAAACTCAGTCTCATATTTATTGGGAATTATATTGTATGCATTTATTTCACAGATTATTGTATTTGATACAAAAATTTACTCATAGCGGATTACAAAAAAAAAACACTAGCAATGATGGGGATATAAATTTGACAATATTTTAGACAATATTTATATGATTGCCAATTTTCCTCAATATCACTGTCTTCATGTTATTGTACTAACTTATGACAATAGTAACTCGTGTTAAAATGCCATTGGTCAAGACATTCAGGCACTTGCAGTTTATGATAGACTCATTTGGTTGTAAAGAGAACGAAAGAATGAAAGCTTGTTATCACTTGTTATGCACATTATTTCATATGGATGTAATTGCTAGACGTTAGCTGTAACCCAACCGATGTCTAAACTTGACTGTTTTACAGTATCGTAATCTAATAATAGTTACATTGAGTAGTGAATATCACTGTCATGTTTAAATACACATTCTATTTTGGTAACATCGGTATATGCTTGCAGAATGTTTGTTAACCACACAAGGATTTTATTATAACGGTGTTATGAATCATACTGCAAGCGGGAAAGCGTGTCAAAGATGGGACAGTAACCACCCTCATAGGCATACGTTTATCGGGAGGTCATTTCCACATGACAATTTCAATCTCAAGGAAGTTTCTAACTACTGTCGTAATCCAAACAAGGGTGACAAGCCATGGTGCTTTACCACAGAGAGAAGGGTGCGTTTGGGTTTCTGTGATATACCTCAGTGCGACTCAGGTAAATCATATTTTTAACACATCCCGTTTCAGCTTGCATAAGAACACATAGAGTAAAATTAGACATTCAGTATCAAATTACTAGCGCTTAGCCAGGCAGCGAAGACAGCTAGTGTTGTGGGCCGGAGGTACATAGTAGAGCGTTATAGATTTACCTTACGTGAAAGTCCTACTTACGAGTAGCATTTAAATGTGTCATGTAATTATTTAGTGCTGACTGTGGTCACATTGAGTTTAAGATCCAGTGGTACACGAGCAACCCGACCTCCCTTCAGCAATATCTTCAAGAGATAAATAACCTGTTCAAGCAAGATTTTAATTGAAAAATAACTATAGAAATATAACAACTTTCTACTCATTTCGAGTTATTGCATTTACCATGGCTCACATTTTGAAAATATACGAATAATACAGATAAGTTTACGAAAGTGCCATGATTACAGCATCCGTGAATTGTCACATGCAGGATAGATCTCAATCACAACATGAATGCATGAATTATGCCGCTCTTTCGCACTCCTCACGCCTCTGGCCTCCAATGACCCATGACACTACTGGAAATGACTGAAAACCTGTTGTCATTTGCCCAGTTTTCGATCATTGAATTTGAGTGACTCTCTCTTACACATATAGTTTACATACGTAGGAGATAAATACGCAACTTTTCAATTATAAATTAGTGGCATTTTTACCCCATTTTTTTTTCTTAATTGTGCATTGAATCAACAGCTTCTCTTCGACGCTCTTTCACGCGCTGCATCCAAAGCATCTCGAGGAAAACTGTTGACCTGGCAAATTATATTTTTACTGGAAATATGAGCATACCGGTATTGAAAATTGGATAAAAGGTCTTTCCACAAGGCATTTGAGACTAGTAATTTTTTGTTATTCAGAGTAGTTGCCGTGTGTCTTGAGTAGTTTGACTGTAGTCGCAGTTGGCAGTGAACTAGGTAAGCAAAATAACTTGTTAGAAAAAGGGTGCCAGCGTTTCGCTGGCACCCTTTTTCTCTTCAGTTTCAAAGCAACATACTGGTCACTGAAATGGAGAAAATACAGGTTCTCTGCTAAAATAAAGCGTGATGTATTATAACATTGCAAAAGGATGTGAAAAAAGAAAAAAAAAGGAAAGGAAAAAGTAAAGGTAGGATAGAAAGACAGAGAGAAAGATGGAAATAGATAAAGAAGGAAAGAAAACCGGACAGAAAGAAAGAGGGAAATGAAGAAAGAAATGAATGAGAAATCCACACATCGCCTTTTACAAAGGCAATGCTTTTATAACGGTGAGTATGAAGAATGTTCTGTTGAGACTAAAAAAATATGTGGAATTCAATCGTACACAAAAACTAGTACTTTTAACTTTAATTTCCAAACTGTTCAAGTAACATAATTTTCTAATCGCGTTTACTTCTCGTTTACTATGCGTAATATTGGACATAAGGACCGTATGGTTTCTTTCCTGTAAGAAATATACGATATGTGCCACACATGGTGTGATCCTTGAAAGATCATTTGTGTCACGTTCTACTCGGATCTCAAACTTATTTTACTCGTTAAGCTTCACTGATTGTGACCAGTGCAAAGCGTGTCCACGAGATGTATACTTCACTTTGACTTTCTTCTTGACTTACATAGTGCCTGTCTGATTTTCCTTTCGAAGAACACATTCAAACATATATTTGAAGTATGAACAGTTCTTCAGTGAGAGCTGAACAACAACTTATGCCGTTTTTTACCTCTTTTCCCCATTTGAAATAAAGGCGGGGTAATTATGTGTCGCTATTGCTTCAAGGTACACCTCCGAGCCGCTAGCGTATAAAGTCACGGGAAAGCACGAGGGTGACCCCTGAGAAGTGAGATAGGTCACTGTCGGAGAATGTCTTTATCTCTCTAGTAATACAGTTAATAGGTCTACAAAACGATACTCGGACACCTGTGAAGTTAGGCGTTTTTACATTACTGGGTCTGGCGATGAGGTGTTGGACTTAGTTGTTGATCTAACCCTGGAATCAAGTAGTTATGACAACTTTACTGTTCCTTGCATATAAAGAATGTATTTGGTATTCCGTAAAAAGAACTCCCTGTCACCTTCCCATTTGTATCATTAATGATTTTATAGTTTCGGGCTGTTTTGAACTGGGTTTCATTTATAACAAACAGTTCCTCATTCTATGTCAACATTTGTCCTTTTTTTCAATTCTTGAACTCGTATCAAGAGTATTCTTTTTGTGTTCACAGTGAAGACATGTTGAAGACTCCTGAGATTAATTTCTCATTCATCTTTTAAATTGCCTTTACAGCAATCACCTTTTCAAAAAAAAATATCGTCTAATAAGATTGTTTTGATTTATTGATCTAAAACGTGTATTTAGCAGCACTTGCGATAACAAACATGAGGAACATATATAAACCTTAATTCTTCCATGGATGTATTCCATCTTAAACAATCATTTGTCAATTTCACAACAACTTGCTGTATAGTCAGAAGATCTTGTATCTCTAAGACCCAGCAATGTAGAATTTTATTAATGTGGGTAATGTTTTTTTTTCCGAAATTCTGTAATAGATACTTCATTGACTATATTTGGATTGGGCTGTGCACTATGGCTGTTAGTTATAAAGGAAGCAGAATACTATGATGTGCCAAATTAATTAATGTAACAAAATGATGTAGGGCTACTATCTTCTTTCTGCTGTCAGCTTAGCTCTCCAACAAGTCAGGAAAGCCAAACATTGGCTGACGCACCTAGTCTCTTCCTACCTTTGGCACAAGTGATACATTTTCGGTTTGCAAGTCATCAAGCCAATCTGTTTTGGAAAAGAAGAAAAAGGTTTTAGTTAATAAAGAATATTCCAAAGATTGACAGGACAGGTTATCAGTCCCCTGTTGCTGTTGATGGGTGACCGCGTGCCTAATGTTGATATTACGAATCTATATATCTATCGAGCTTTTTATCTATAAGTAGGACAACACGTGGCCGTGACCCAATTATGATTCTGTTTTTTAATTTGATAGAATCCACGTCGCCGATCGACACAGCACAGTACTCATAGATGCTTTGTTCCAGATTAGGAAAACTGTTAGACCCCATGTAGCACAAAACGCCTCCCCCGAGAGGCGTTTCAGAATCTGTTATTTTATACAAGCAGTTTACTCAAATAAGGACTTCAAACTTTAGCCAGTTGTCAAACCTTGGATTTCACTCCACAAAGCCGCATTTCTCATGGAAGATGTGGAAGATGCGGGTGCAGGGTATCACACCACTAAATTTATTTGTATAGAAGGATATTAACGTCTGTATCATATGCATGTTTTTGATTCAATTATAAGGCAATGGCGATAAAAACATGGTTTCTATGTGTTTTGTTCACCACAATGTATGATTAACACAACCTGTGGAAGGCAACTCTAATGTCAAGTTATCAGCCTTTCATTTTTAACAATTTGTGCACCGATATTTCATTTACAAGTCACATGTTGGGTACTACAGGTTCAAATATAATTAGGACAAGGTAATGTTCTGACCAAATATCATGTTTTCTTCATCTTCTTCTTCTTCTTCTTCTTCTTCTTCTTCTTCTTCTTCTTCTTCTTCTTCTTCTTCTTCTTCTTCTTCTTCTTCTTCTTCTTCTTCTCCTCCTCCTCCTCCTCCTCCTCCTCCTCCTCCTCCTCTTCCTCCTCCTCCTCCTCCTCCTCCTTCTTCTTCTTCTTCTTCTTCTTCTTCTTCTTCTTCTTTTTTTCTTCTTCTTCTTCTTCTTCTTCTTCTTCTTCTTCTTCTTCTTCTTCTTCTTCTTCTTCTTCTCCTTCTTCTTCGTCTTCGTCTTCTTCTTCTTCTTCTTCTTATTCTTCTTCTTCTCCTCCTCCTCCTCCTCCTCCTCTTCCTCCTCCTCCTTCTTCTTCTTCTTCTTCTTCTTCTTCTTTTTCTTCTTCTTCTTCTTCTTCTTCTTCTTCTTCGTCTTCTTCTTCTTCTACTTCTTCTTCGTCTTCTTCTTCTACTTCTTCTTCTTCTTCTTCTTCTTCTTCTTCTTCTTCTTCTTCTTCTTCTTCTTCTTCTTCTTCTTCTATTTCTTCTGCTCCTCTTTCTCCGCCCCTTCCTCCTCCTTTTTTAGCGAAAAATATATTTTATTCCTATAAGTGTATCTGACCTGTGGCATAAGTATACTGCAAGTCGCACACACTGCATATGTGGCAGCAGACTGTTCATAACATGTCAGTCCCCTGAACTTTTAGGATGTGCAGTTGCCCATCGTTCATCTGTTGTCTGTTTGCAACTGAATTTTCAACATCCCTAGACTATTAGCTGGAATTACGAATTTTTGATGTGGAAAAATGTTTTGGGGGGCCACATTTTACCGAAAATATCTAAAACATCTGGCTAAATTCTTTTGGGGTTTCACAAGACCCTTCTACGCACCCAAGAATGTCAATTCATTCAACTTTTCTTAAAAAAAAAAAAAAAAAAAAATTGTGTTTCGTGATATTTTCTGACTTCTCCTTCACCCTTACCCAGATTCTGTTGAGAGTTGATGCAATTTTATCTTGTGAAAGGGCCAGGAAGTGGTTTACTAGATGGCTATGCTATGTGGTCATGACTTGTAATAAATTTTGCAATTTTAGCACCTATTGGTTGGTGTGCATATTATCGTCCATTTGCCCAGGTTACTAGTAATATTTTTCTTTGTTAGGAAAAAAAATACCTTAATCAAATAATGTTAAGCTTTACACTGCTGTGCTATGCTTTTTGAAGTCATAATGAACCGTGTATATTATGAAGCATGCAATTTATAGTTTAACATATGCCGAAGCAATTTGTATCTAAATGCATTCATTCTATGTTTTTATTTTGTCTTACGTGTTTCAAATAGATGTGAAGATTTTGAAATATTTTCCTCTTTTGTCGTCAGGGATAATGCAAAACAAGGTCACGCTAAAAATCTTTCTTATCAAAACTAACACTGTGACAGTCAACGTGAATGTACAAGAAGTAAGAACCTACTGTAAAATAATAAATTAAAAAAACAATTCTGATTTTGAAATAAGCTTATAAAATTATGAAATTACTATTAGTGTGAAAAGAATAATTTGAATGTTCACCGAATAAATATAACCAAATCACCTTTTGTGTCGAAGAATGTTTACAAACACCAAGAGGGAAGGAGTATACAGGCAAGCTGAGCACAACAAAACATGGGCGGACATGTCAAAGATGGGATTTACAGTATCCACACCATCATCAGTTTAAATATGGCGGTTTCTTCCCAGACAAGTCGGTGAAAGATGCGTCAAATTACTGTAGAAATCCTGGAAATATGGAAAATGGACCTTGGTGTTACACATCACACAGTAGATATCGTTGGGAGTACTGTGACCTTCCGCCATGTCGTAAGTTTTCTTTTCACAGTTCCAGGCAAAACCTCACTCAACGATGTGAGTGAGGGAAAGATAAGATTGCGGGAGATAGATAAAGAGACATACATATATATATATATATATATATATATATATATATATATATATATATATATATATATATATATATATATATATATATATGGCCATCTTAAAGTGTTGACACAACAGATGAAGAACCTCATTGAATGTGTCTGCAATACATCTGGTTGTTCAGACATACAGACAGAAAGTGGTTGACAGTTTTAAGTTCAGTTTGAAGATTATTTCAAAAAGATGTTTTCTTTCAGTATTTTCAATTGCTGAGAAAGTTTACACGTGGTGGTGCTGTTTATACTTGCAATCAAGATTCCCGCTATTCTACGTGGCCATCTTGTATATTTATATATATTTAAACGTATTGCATCAAACATACAACCGCACACTCGCACACGCATATATATATATATATATATATATATATATATATATATATATATATATATATATATATATATATGTATGTATGTATATATATATATATATATATATATATATATATATATATATATATATATATATATATATATATATATGTGTTGTGTGTGTGGCGTGTGTGTGCCTGCGTGTGTGTGTGTGTGTGTGTGTGTGTGTGTGTGTGTGTGTGTGTGTGTGTGAAATATTCTGAACAGTAAAGCTGACTAACACCAGATACCAACATACGTTTAATGCTTTTCCGATGTGACAGCGCAAATTTTTACACTACATATACGCTGATTTCGTTTTCAGAGTACAGTCCACGCTGGTTTTCCTTCAGGAACAGTTGGTACTATATACGATATCAGCATGAAAAGAAAGCTGATTGGTCAGAAGGCGACTGTGATTGCTTCAGGATGGGAGGCCACCTCGTTTCGATTGCAAACAATCAGGAGTATAATTTCCTAAGCATTATTGTTGGAATCAAGCATGTGTTTATCGGTATGATGAAAATGGTACTAAGAAAATAATAAGTAGCAAGAACATTTTTTCGAAGCAAATCTGTCTGTGTTAGTCCAAAAGAAGGGCCAGATGAAAATAACTCAAACCTTAAGTGGCCTTGACCTTTGATCTTTAGAGGTCACATGTAAGTCACAAAATGTGCAGTGTTGCAATATCTACAATGTGAGCCCCACATAACTGAAAATGACGTCGACCTTTGACCTCTGGAAATCACTTGTAATTCACCCAAATATACAATGTACAAATCTACAATTTCAACCCATAATAAACCTTATCCGATAAAAATTGAGCAAGACGTGGCCAAAATAAGTAATAAACATTGAAAATAAATTAGGATGGATTAATTTAAGGGTAAAAAAAACCCTGACCTTTGATTTAAGAGGTAATTATCAAAAAAAAAAAAGAAAGAAAAAAGAAAAAAAAGGGAAACATGGAGTATTATAATAGCTACAATTTAGGTCCAACATGGTTATATATGGATGAAAATTGTTATGTCTAGAATAAAATTTTAAATGGAAAAATGACCTTTGACATACAGAGGTACCATATAAATTACGAACTTATGTGTTTTTACAAACTTATGGATTGAAGTTGGATTACTTAGCTGTACCTTTCATAGTATTGAAGATAGTCAATATTTAAATTCTTAAATTGCCTTAATTTGTTTTATTTTCAAAACCTTTGAGCCTCTTTACAAAAACTGAAACTTCTAGGGTGGAAGTATGGCCATGCTGAGTTTGCAGGATATACATAAAATACTTTCAAAATGAAATGGCGGGCAAAGTTACCAGTTAAAAAAGAGACAGAATAAAAAAAAATGAAAGAGATGAAATAATGAGAGAAAAATAAAAGAAAAAACAATCACAGGGAAACAATATGTCTGTGTTGGCACTAGGACAAACATAAAAATCAAATACCTCCAAATTGGTACATTGCAGAACTTGGCTTGCTGTTATAATAGGCATCATACGTAATTATACGTCACTCGTCCAGACAAATGAAGTTTGGAAAGTTACAATTTATATAGCCTTTTCTATGTATGTATGGAAGCTATATCTCTGACAGATATATATACTATTTAAATATGATACTTTCAATTAATCTACCCATCAGATGTCATATTTTCGTTTTGCGACAGGTTTGTCCCGCTTAAAAAATAGCATGTTCCGATGGTCTGATGGCAAACCTTATATTTTCACTGATTGGGCCAACTCTCATGTGATAGTGAAAAAAGTAAACTGGGAACCAAATGCACTACCAGGTAGTAAGTGTGTGCTTATGGACACCAATGGTTGGCACTCCATTCCGTGTGAAAAGCCACTCAACGCTACATACGTATGTGAATTTGATAAGGATTTAGGTAATTCTACGTTATATTGTTAGAGTACCTATACGTACCTTTGCCAGGTTAACTGTGGCACTTGTAATTTAGCCTGAACACCTTTTTCATAAACTCGGAACCTAGCTGTGGAAAGGTATTCAGAAACTTAAAAGAATGCTACCATTGTACAAAATTTGGACATATAAAGGCTCCATATAAAGATTGTGCTTGTTCTTTGAGACTGCTTGATTCAACCACTCATCTAGGAGAGTGTGGTAATCTTGAAAAGTACCTTTTGTTTTGTTTGCTCTCTGATTCAGTTTTAATGCAAGGACAACGTTTTCACTGTGTTCGAGATTCATAAATATTGCAAAAGATATGCAGATATACCTTATTCTTTTGCTGGTAACTCAGTTAACTGACAGCTAAGGAAAACAAAAGACGGCAGCCTACTGTCTCCGATTTTATCTTGGGCACAAGGGATAATTTGAGTGTTGAAAGTGATTAAGCCTATATCTTTTATAAAGCAACACAATTTTGTATTTAATAAAGTATGTTTCAATGGTTGAGAGCACAGGTTTTTACCACCACTTGTCTTCTGTGTGTGGCTGTCTGTTTCATGCCAGGAGTAAAGTTTATTTCGTGACATAGGCATTGCAAGATGCATGTTATTGTTTTAGTAATTCCTTAAAGTCCGACCTTTGCAGTTTTTAACTATGATTTCATTGTGGTGCTGAAATTTAGGAATCTTGTTTTTTTTTTTTTTTTTTTTTTTCTGAACTACATTGTCTTGAGGGAGGGAACGCTTTGTTTCTGCCTGAGTGGTCCTAAAAAGTAATTGAGTTTAATTGGTCGTCTTGGTGAATAAGCGACTATAAACACACGTGTTGACACCACCCGCTGATACTGTATGTTAAACGCTGCATACTTGTTGCTGCTTCATGAGCCAAAAAGGCTTGATCATTTTTTTTATGATCCACTCACTATGAAACTATAAAATATGGTTCCAGTTACCCACATGTGGGGTCATGTTGACGTCAAAGTGCATAAACAGGAAGCCAGATAGCTTATTTTAAAGCCCTTGTTGAAATCAATGCTAGGCACAATGACTACCAAAAATTTTGAACCTGGTCCCATTTCATAACATACTTTTGCACTGAACTTGATCAACGATGAGCTGGTGTTCTCTGACCACATTGCATGAGGTTACAGTACTGCATTCAACTCCATGTGAAACTTCATATTTCCATCAGGGACACGTAAGCTACAAAATTTGTATGTCAGCATTTTGATTGACCACCAGTAACTCCTTATATGTAGTACTTATAATTTTCTTCACCTATCAAATCTAAATTTATTTATTGATGAATTTAGGGATGTTGGCCATCTCAAGTCTCCCACATAGGAAAAAGTTAAATAAATCATTCAATATCATTTTGTACAATCATCAACAATTCGTGTCTTGACTTGGCATTTATTTTTGTCATGAACTCACTTTCCAAACAACATAAAGATCTGTATTAGCTCCAATTTATACCAGGTTCCAAATTTTGCTGTACAAGAATCATGAGTATTGTTAGTTAAATATTTTCAAATTCCTATTCCATGCGAAACAATGAAGGCAGCTACAAGGCTTTTGAAGGAAATGAACAAAGTTTAGGAGAATATGCCATAAAACTATACACAGAAAACTTGGCTAAGTTATCTTTTTTTTATTGGGGTGTGTAGACCAGCTGAGAGGCTGCTGCTTAAATGTTGATGGTCAGTAAGTCTTATTCCAGATGGTAGTCATAAGTTCCATCACAACCCTTATACTTCTACCGCATTAGCTGTGTTTTGACAATATGACTTCTGTAGCCTTTACTTGCACAGGAAGGTAGCAAAGCCCATCTAATACATATAATTATGAGTTTTTCTGCTAACAGGTAACCACACCAAACATTTTTCCCTTCAAGTGTCTTAGATATAAAACATATGAAAAAAATAACTTTCGAAGAATGATCATATGTTACGAAGGTGCATACTATTGTAATGATGTGAAGGATGGCCAGTCCACATTTCAATATCATCAGTTTGTTCAGTTGTCAAACGTTTTTATTGATAAAATAAATGTCAACTTTGGAGATTCAATCTTTATGCAGTGCAATGCATAAAGTTGGTATGTCTACCTTTAGCTTGTGGATTTTGAACTTGCTTGTTTTCGGACACAAAGGATCTAATCATCTTCAGCTTTTACTTGCTCGTATTTTTGGTGCAGTTTCTCTAGCATTTTTCAAGACTGTTGCCTAGTTCTTTCAACAGTCATGATTTTTATGTCGTAAATATGGCACATTGCCAGCTTTAGATGTTTAATAAATAATGTATTGCTCAGTAAATATTCAACATGTTGGTGATTTTTGAGCAGAACTGATTGTCGACAACTTTTTTAACGCGTAATGCTCTTTTATTGCCAGTATGTGTAAAACGGGTTATTGCAGATTACTTTGGCTCAGGCGTCTTTGTTTGCAATTCAATAATGTTATTCTTGCCTTTTTTTCTTAGGACTACATGGCAACACAACTTTGATATCAACAGAAGAGAGAAACTGCTTGGATTTCATGCTCAAGTGTGGATCAGGGGAGTGTATCTGGGATTCCAACGTGTGTAATAATCACATGGATTGCCTTGATGGATCAGATGAATTGAATTGCCAAAGTAGAGGTCTGAGTACCTATTTTCAAAACACTTTTTTTCCTACTATAACTGTTTGAGTAGCGAATGTGATTTTCAGGATAATCATTAGTTGTTTTAATAAAATGTTGCAGTAACACTTGTTGGTCGATTTTGAGTTTTTCTTCTGTCATTGTTGTCTGGGATGAACATTTTCCAATTTACAAGATATTCCACCAAATTATAAAGAAAATTCAAGTACCTCGCTCCGCAATTGTAATATATCCAAATTATTCAAATCTCAAACCTCTGCTGCAGACAAAATAAAAAGTTTGAAACGGACAAGCAATGCATATTTGCTCTGAAGAACGAGTTAGAACACACATCACCTTAAAAATATTCTGCTTGAGTATTAAATGCTAATGGCAAACAAATCTGGAAGTTGCCTAAAAAAAGAGCACAAGATTGACCTGTAAGTATTAGCCACTGGTAATACAACAATAAAGAACTCTGCTTAATTTTGAATCAATTTCGAATATTCATGGAGACTAATAATAGATGTTTTAATACTATAGATAGTGATAATCTCACTGAATACATAAAACCTTATTCTCAAAATTTTTCTCTCTTAGGTTTGAATGGAAGTGCTTAAATGCTAAATTTGACAAACTAAAAGCTTTCCATGATGAACTTTCAAAGGATCATATAGAATTCAGCGCCATCTGTTTACAGGAAACATGAAGGCCATTGCCCTGACAAAAGCCTCTTTAGGTTAGACAACTATGTCGCCATTCCTCTTGGTGCCACCTGTAGTTCGCACAGCGGACTAATTATTTATTTGCATGAAAATGTTCAGTATGTCATTCGAGATCTGTATACCCCATGCAACTTATGTGGAAGTCAGTTCATCGATATATTTGGTAATGGTTTGAGGCAAAAAATAACACTCTGTAACATTTACAGGTCTCCCCGTGATAGAAATAATGATATCGAATCTTTTATTAATGATATGTAGGCAATATTGTCAACCTTATCGCAAGAGAGATCAGACAAAATGGTCATAAGCGACTCTCATATTTATCTTTTGAAAACCAACACCAGAGAAAAGTATTCTAACTTCTTTAATGAATTGATAAAAAACGACTTCCTACCTAAGATTACATTGCCAACCAGATTTTCGGAACGAAACGCAACGTTAATTGATAACGTATTTTGTAATTTGTC
>OZ026623.1:17092603-17217603 GCA_964020975.1 Hermodice carunculata | reverse complement strand
TTAAAACGTGTACGTGCACGATCCACTGCCACTAAATGATACAATTTGCTGTAAACTTTATATGATTGCATATAAACACTAGTATAGGAGAAAAACAAGTTTCGTATTTAATCTGTCATTATGCTCAGATTAACTGTCAAAGTTGTCACCATGTCAGCGTGGCTGTGTTACATGGTTGTGGTAATCATTTGCCTCCACATACAACAAGCCATCTTCAACGACTTGACGCCAGCATCATCCAAAATTTAAAACAGCGCAGATATCTATTTTTGAACACTGTACATTGTTCTCAATTCTCAATATAGCATGAACGCTACAGCATGACAATTTATTAATTCGCTCTTCTTCTCCTTCTTCTTTTTCTTCTTCTTCTTCTTCTTCTTCTTCTTCTTCTTCTTCTTCTTCTTCTTCTTCTTCTTCTTCTTCTTCTTCTTCTTCTTCTACTTCTTCTTCTTCTTCTTCTTCTTCTTCTTATTATTATTATTATTATTGTTAGTATTATTATTATTAGTATTATTATTATTAGTCTTCTATTGGATTACCTAGAGAAGAATAAGATTTCACATATATTTGTGAACCTTCTATTTGTTTATCTGTGTGTATGTAAGTGTGTCTGTGTGAATTTATTTATATATGTATGTGTAAATTAATCGTCTGAACAAAGCTATTCGCTTCAGTAAATTGTGTTGAACTTGTTCTATTTTTTTTAATTTTTTTTTTTATTGTCAGCAAGCACCCTGGAATGGCTCAATATTTAGGTAACATATTAACTCCATTTATTTCCCGGAAGGCAGAACACGGAAGTAACTTGTAAACTATATACCTCTTCTTCTTTATTCAAGTTTATGAATCGTGCAATACGTCGCAGTATCGCTGTGAAAATGGGAGATGTATTCCAGCAGCCAAGCGGTGCGATTTTGAAAAAGACTGTCTAGATGGATCTGATGAGGAAATGTGCGGTAAGTGGGAGCTCATTACAGCATGGGAGGTTTTCACTTTCCTGGTCAACTACCACAATTGCGTTTGCACAAACTACCAGCTCATCTGCATTATTTCCATCTTTACTTCTTTTTCTTTTTCTTTTCTTTCTTTTTTTTTCATTTTAGTGTAATGGAAAATATTGTAAGTTTGAGTTGCAGATGGCTTTCGTAGTACAGGTTTTTTACCATCAAGTCACTAAACGAGACATCCAGATGACATACATCAGTATAGGATGGAAAAGACTAGTCCCATAAATAAAAACGCCTTAAAAAGCAGTTTATAAAATGATTCTTTGACAGCAAACCTTTTCTTGACAGGATTTTGGCATGGTGTTTTTTTTTCAAGGGAATACTGGTGTTTTCTTTCGCAGCATGCAGTGTCTCAATAATTCACAAATAATTTTGACCTTACTGCATGAAGGATTTACAGTCCCTTGACTTTCCAGTAAAATGCTCTTGGTCTCAAAGGTAACACACTAATGTTTGTAGGAAAATGAGTTTTCGTCGTTATATCAGAACCCTTTACAAAGGATAATTATCTGTATAAACTCTATATTTTTTCAGATAAATATGACATGGCTGTTGCATTTAATTGCTTTGACGGATCATCTGTTCCACGGAGATACATGTGTGATGGCATTGCCAATTGCCCCAGTGACCCACCAGAAGACGAAGATTTCGAAATATGTAAGTTCAGCAGAAAATCCCAGCATTCATGTTTTTAACTGAATCTTTTACATAGCCGTGTCGTGTACATATTTATGCTTACACATATTTGCTTGAGTGGATATGTGCATTTCCCATTTCAGCTGGATGACCAGTGCCCAGTGTTGCAAGTTTGGGTACCGCCCGTTTCGAACGTAAAAACAAATGTTGGGGGGTATTTCCTTATTGAGGGTGGGTTTACCTGCCCGATTCTGGAAATAAATGCGGACTCAATACATACTGCATAACTGTGTTGATATGGAACTGGCACATAACTACCTCCATTGGATCATTCGTTTTAAGAATGGGGATTTGGTCGAGTGGATATGTGCGTTTCCCATTTCAGCTAAGCGACTGGTGCCAAAGGTTGCAAGTTCCCGCTCATTACAAACATAAAACATCAATACATGCTTACCCAAAGTTTGCACTAGTGTGGCCCTACTACAGACCAAATATCCAACTATTATTTCTTTTGGGCTGTATCCTTGTATTGTTGATTTTCCTTGTATGATACATTACCCAAGTCATCTATCCTTATATGGTAAGTGATACTGGAATGTTTCATTCTGTGAACCAAAACTATTTAATGCTTGTAATTTTATCATCTACACTTGAGTGCAGAAAACCGCCATTATGCAGTTGAATGGTTTTCTGAATATTACCCGTGTCAACAGTTATATTGGTGCATGTCTTGATCTATGACGTATGATGTGCAGCAATGTGAAAAATCCTGAATGTTTTCAAGCCAGTTGAAGTAGAGTTGGTTGGGAACCGATTCCTGCCTTGATGTCTGGCGAAAACCTGGCCACCTTGCCTTCTCAGAGTGCTCATCAACTCATATCCAAAACACCACTGATGGCTACATCCACTATGATTCCAGAGGTGAAAACTGTGGCATCGACATCCCTGGGAAACAACTTTATGTCTGGCAAGTGTTCTGGAGCATGATTTAGTGGACCAGTAGCAATCGATGTTAACGTGACTGCTTCTTCTCTAGGCCTACGCCTAAACCAAGTGATGCTGGCCCATCCACAGTCGCCCATGACCACGTTTCCTCATTCTGTTGTGCAACAGCCAATACTGCCAATAAACATCATTCCTTCTTGTTCACTGCTTGAACCTTTGTCAGTGAATTCACACATTATTAAAGCTTGTCTTTAAAAGTTTATTTGTTTCACTTCTTTCTCTCGGCGCAAACGACGGCACTTCCTTTACAAACTGCAATGCTAAAACACCTTTACTAGGCTTATATTCCTCGGCCATTGACTGTGTGTGCAAGAAAGATTTGCACTTACTTGTTTGTATATTGTACAAGCACTCACACAAACTCGTACCTATCCTGTGTGTAAACTTAAGATAAATGGAATCACATTTTGTACATTGAATATTATATCAAGGTCAAAGACCTACTAAAGTGAAAGTTGGTTTGCAGATGGTAATGCAATATTCGCGGAAATTAATCAATGCAATGAGATCACGTAAGTAAATAAAACTTTGAAAAATGTTAGATCTTACCAAGATTGCAGATTGATCGTTTGACCCAACATTCAAGCTCACAAGATCACTTATATGCACAGTGGTTTTTATGTCACAACTCGATATTTCACCAAATAGCTGCAAACCTAGTAGGGTTATGTATCTTTTGAGCTCTTGCTTGTGATTTCGGATGGGCGAAGTTGACGCAATTCCCAAATTCCAGGTCTCAGGGCTCGTCGAATGCAAGTTGTTAATAACGCAAGAGGAATAAAACGAAATTTAAATTAACTTGAAGCGATGATATGCATTACCCACGTTAAGGTGATGCCTACACAATGATGACCTGAACGTAATTTTCAAATTCACATTGTCATTCAAATGAGAGATGGTTTCTGGATGAAAGGCAGATATTTCATTAAATTCAATCAAAGGTAGCCTCACGTTGTGTCCTAGCAAAGTCAAAATTCAGATTCAAATGGGTGGCCTTCATCTAATTCTTAAGCTCACGCGGTCACTAAAATTAAGCATGAAGACAGTATCTCAAGAAGAATGTAAGAAAACCTAATCAAACGTGGTAGGATACTATATCCGACCAAAGCCAAGCAAGGTTTAAGATTGCATATGGGTGACTTTGACTTGTTTCTCTATGCTATAGTACCAGTGAAATAAATGTTGATTTTGAGATGGTTATTAAGACAGGAGTTCCAATAATTATAGGGTTGTGCATGATTCATCTTGTTCCGAATCTCAAGGTTACAGGGACATTTATGTGTGATAGGTTTGCTCGTTTTATTGGATTGAAGTTTGTGAATATGGGACAAGTTTTTATATGTTATATAATAAACACTCCGTTTGCTATGTTGTGCTGTGCCTTGAGGTCTTGGGAACATACGTATCGTGGAGGTAGAGTGCTTTTATAATGTTTCAGGTTCACAAACATTACTATAAAGCTGTATGCCTACTTTCTTCTTTTGCTGTCAGTTGAGCTAACAGACAGTTCAGGAGAGCCATAAAGTTATTCGCCAACCATGCATTTGTTATCTCTGTGCAAGTGGTAAACTTTGGGTTTTAAGCCGTGAGGCCCCTAAATGAAAAAAAAAAAATGCAGTGTGTGGTTGATGAGGAATCTATTCTAAAGGTCGAAAGGACCACTTTACTAGTTGGATTTTTATGTGTAGCTGCCTGTCGTAAGTCAGGAGTGAAAATTCATTTCTTCATGTCTGTATGGGAAGATGAATGTTGATGTATTGGTAGGTCTTGCATAGTACTATTTCTAACTTTGATCGTATAGTTTGGCTGAAATTTGTGAATGTGGGTCAAGTTTCTTTTGAACTATTATACAAGAAGGAGTTGATCAGTTGCCATCCAGCTTGATATGCTGATGAGTCATGTTAGGACAAAAATTGCCCTAAATTGCTAATTTATGATCTAGACCTTGACAGAAGTCTCAGGTTCATGTTTAAAAAAAAATGAGTTCTGTTGGTTAGGTGCAGAAAATTTCGCGAAATATTATAAAACTTGGCAGTATCATGTATGTTCAAAGGTTCTGGCTTGGAATTGCAGCTGGGCGACCCCGACTTAATTCCCAAGGTCAGGATCCTATGATCATTGAAGTGCAAGTTGGTTCTTGGACCATGACTCAAGAGCAAAATAGGTAGAATCAAAATGCTTAAATTTGGATTTCAGATGGGCTTGCTGCAACCATAGACAAGAATTATAAAGTGTTGTGTGTACACTGAAGTAGTTCCATTGAAGCATAGATATAGCTGACCATGACTTTTGACTCCAATACTTGCTATCAAAAGTGTGCCAACAGAAAAGAGACATGATATTGTAGTAAAACATCAGTTTTTTCCAGTGTGTACCCTTGGCTTGCCTAAACAAAAAGGAAAAAAAAAGAAAAAAAAAAAAAAAAACAGAACAAAAAAGAAAAAAGAAAAAAAAACAAACAAATAAAAACAAAACAAACAAAAAAAGGAAAAAAAAAAAAAAAAAACAGTAAAAAAAACCACACACACCAAAAATGAATAAAAAAGAAATGAAGAAAAAAAAAACAACAACAAAAAACAAAACAAAATGAAACAAAACAAAACAAAAAAAAAAAGGAGAACAGCTACAGCATAGCTCCTCTACATGTAAATTTGTTAAGAAAATACGGTTGACACATGACCTGTTATGTAGCATGCACAGAACAGCAAAGAGTATGCTTGTGTGGTCGCAAAAAAAAGGAAAGGTCTTGAAAACAATATGAGTCACACAGGTGTTAAAACTGTGTCTGGCATGGGAGTGGTAACAAACTATAACGGTCCACAGGCAACACACAGGTCAATGTGAATCCATAAGGCCATAGCATTCAGGTCACTCACATCTCTCCGGGTTTTGACAGGGGCAGGGTCGTTTGTTAGGGGGTGGTCCTTTGCAGTGTGGTGTTGCCATGAAAATGCGGTGCTCCAGGTTAGCGATAAATGGGTGGATGGGTCGTTATCAAGAATTATTCATGTACTTGTCATTCATTCTTTGTCTGGTTTAATCATGCTCTGCCCAAATGATAGAAATTGTAAAAATGCACATATTTCTAATCGATTTCTCAAGGTGAAATGTCAAACCCGTTTGCCCATTTGAAGCATTGATGTATCCACAAATCGCTAATTTTGATCAAATTTTAATCATGTTCGTTTTAAATCATATGAATTATAACAATGCACACATCCGTAATGCAAGTTCTGAAGGAGAAATGTTTAAATGCTTTGCCCACTGAAAATATTGATGCTCCCATATACCACTCAATTTTGATCTGGATTTATCATGTTTGGTTTATATTGTAGAAATTATAAGATGAACACTGCTGTACTTATCACGTCTCATATAAAAGCCAAAGTTTAATGTCTGTTGCCCATCTGAAAAATTCATGTAGCCATAACTCGTTTAATTGTCATACGTCTTGAAGCATGTTGATACTAATTGTAGTAATTTTGAAAATACACATTTTTTCTAATAATTTGTATTTGACAACCTCGAAAAATGAGATATTAAGGAATTTTGGCCATCTTCAATGTTAACGTAACCACGCCGTGCTCAGTTTCCATCCTATTTAAATCATGCAACTGTGTACATATTTGCTATTTACATGTAGCTCTTATGGTCTAAGATCAAGGCCATTTGACCATTTGAAATGTTCTAATTACAATGCTGCCTATTTGCATCTGGTTTCATATCAGATCAGACTCAAATTGTAGGAATGCATGTGTATCTGTGCCCTCCAAAGGTCGAATATAAAGCTCATTTGGAATATCCATGTAGCCATAACCCTGTCTTTTTTCAGGCAACTTCTGTCAGAATTCGCGTGAACTGTAAGACTTGTAACACGGCAAATTTCCACGGCATAAACATCTGTACTTAATACAATTGTAAAATTTGGGCTGCCAATTACATGTCTGGCAAACGCTGGCTAAACATCATGTCCCCCCCCCCCTGCCCCCCCCCCCCCACCCGTGCATTGGTTTGTTGTTACACTTTGTTATATTTGTCAGGAACATGTTCAATAGTCTGAATGGAAGACGTTCTCAATGTGTATCTTTTAGGCTCTGGTAGCAGTTCATCTGGATTTCAGTGTAAATCAGCAGCATACAAAATAAATAGTTCCTTGGTTTGTCTCTATGACATCGATTCCCTCGGAAACTACATGGGATGCCGAGATGGATCCCATCTTGAGCATTGTGGTGAGTGATTCTTATTACAACCATCACTGCTTCAACTCAGTCAGTGTTTTTTGTAATGCAATCAAGAGGTTTGTGTGTAAAGTACCATAAAAGATGCATTATTAGTGCATCATTTTTACTTTAAAGAACACTTTCATAGTCCATAAAGAAAAAGTAAACAATTGTGCACAAGTTAAAACAGATGTAGCCATTTTTTTTATGGCATAAAATACAGGCACACCAACATTCATTAGCTCAATGTCAGTCATTTTACACGAAACGGACTTATCTTTGCATGAAGTTACTGTGTAACACAGAGGGAAACATTTCTTACACACCAATTTTTGTCAGGTTGCCAATTCTATAAACAGTCAACATTCAAGGTAATCGTAGCTATGCAAGATATTTCAGATTTATACGAGAGCTGCTACTGTGAAGATTGTTCGGAGTGATACAAAAATACTGAAGAAGCATATATAATGCAGATTTACATGTAAATAGTGTGAAATGTGCAGAATATAGAAGTGTCATGGAAGATTGCAGTCAGTTTGCTGTGAGACAACCGTAAGCTTCAAACAGGAGATTGCAGAGGCATAATGGATCTGTTTTGATAAACTATCACCATAAGGCTGTGGTGTTTAATAATTTGGCGTGTCCCTGCAGTTTGGCACCTTGTTGCAAACCAGATATGGAATGAGTTGGGCTTATTATGTAACAAAGCAGAAGTAATTGAAGCTTATACCTAATGATAAGCATAAATACTATACATATTCTATATATGTGTGTTTGTCTGTGTATTATCAAAATTTTAAATTAGTTATGCCACAGATACCTTTGAATACCATATGCATATTAGCTGCCTGCATGTTGAGTCTCTAAATTGATGAAATGCATTTTTATTTACTATATAACCAGGGTATTTTGTGTTTGAAATTGGCTAAAACTGTGTCACAGTCGTTGATACTCTAAACACAGACCTCATTCTAAGTGTCCGTTACCCAGTGGAAAATTGGGAAGGTCCATGGACTGTCGCTTGATCACTAAAGATAGGAAAAAGGGAATCCCTTAGCACAGGGCAACTTTCAACCAGTCACATTCACACATGCATTCTTATCCACAAAGAACTGATTTAGAGCACACAGACACCAGAAGCTGTGCACTTTCTGGAGCACTACAATGGCTATACTTGCAAGTATCTGCGTGCTTGTAGTATTCATGTTAAAATTTCTCAATCATTAAATCAAATAATTTTAGCCTTAAATAGTTGTTGAATTCGATGAAAACATGGTTATAGAGACCTGGAAACATGTATTGACTACATTGAAAGACTAAGTTGGTATAACATCAATTGAGCTGAAAAACATGGCCTTTAAATCAAAGTCTTGATTTAAAATGCTTTAAATGATTTATCTGAGCTAAAACTGCGACCAAAAATACAAATGAGAGTGCTCTGAAACAAAGTCCTGATTGGAAGCACAGCTACATACATAATGTGTATATAATCATATATTTACACTGTCATATGCCATGCACGTTTTTGTTTATTTTTTATGCATGCGTTGGTAACTTGTATATATTTGTAGATAGGAATATGTCCTTATTTTAATGAAGATTACAGATTAACTATGTATATAACACTAATTTAAATATAAAAACCATCAAATGCCCTCAATATTTTCAATGCATTTGGAATCAAAATATTTATCCTCCATATTACAAATAATCATTAGTGTCCTCATGATAGCTGGTGATTGTGCTTACCCTTGTTGTTTTTAGTTAAGACGCTAAATCAGAACCAAACCATAGCCATGGTCTGATATCTTAACCTGTCACCAGCCCTCATTAGTGGACCAATGTAAAGTGAACTCGCCTTGTGACATTGGCAAATGTATGTCTGGGCTGTTCATGTACCTATATATAAGCCTTTAGTTTGGGAATCCCTTCAAAAATTACATCTGAAACAAACTGGCCAACTGCTCTGAAATGTCACAGGGGCCAGTCTTAAGACTCACAAGACATTTAATTTGTTCAATAAATGGTGCTGCGTATTTTCTTATTTCTAAAATCCTTTGCTTATGTTTTCCTATTTTCGGCTGTTATGTATTTTCATAACGTTCTGCATGTGCTTGGTACCTTTGACTTCATTTCCAATAACTTTACTCAGATTTTGCTGATATTTGATGATCATGTACTTTTGCAAGAATGAGATAAGTTGGTGACTAGCTGGCGATGCTACAGATATCTGACTTCAAACTTCACATTATATCTCAAATCAAGTACACTTGATTAGATGCATTCGTTTCTTTTGATCAAAATGTACAGTCATAGGGATTGGAATGTAATAAATGTTGCTGACTTCTCATCTAAAACTCTCAGCCAGTTTCACTTCAAATGTAGCAAGTATGTTTATTGTATGTGTCTATACTGAACATGTTCAAATGGACACCCTTCAGTGCTTTTTGTTTTCAATTTTCATTTGATTCATTAATAGATACTTGTGGCGGGGGGTGGGGGGGTGGATCTTCTCTCCAAGAGCTTGGCCTATTGTTGCAAAACAGCATTGGTGCCTTTCTGGCTACCTTTGGACCACTGTGGGACTTACTGTTTGTTGCATGGGTGTATACATGGTCAAGTGGGCACGCTTCACTGATTTTTGTTTTTCAGCTTTCATATAATTAATTCATTGTACTGAGGGGGGGGGGGGGGCGGTGATATTTTCTTCAACAACTTGTCCTTTGATGGGATATTACATTGGTACTTTTCTGTTTACCTCTTGACCACAGTAGAACTTATTATTGTTTAACTTTCAGTGCATGCTGAGAACAAGCATCAAGAACATGGAATCAAAATATTTATCCTCCATATTACAAATAATCATTAGTGTCCTCATGATAGCTGGTGATTGTGCTTACCCTTGTTGTTTTTAGTTAAGACGCTAAATCAGAACCAAACCATGGCCATGGTCTGATATCTTAACCTGTCACCAGCCCTCATTGGTGGACCAATGTAAAGTGAACTCGCCTTGTGACATTGGCAAATGTATGTCTGGGCTGTTCATGTACCTATATATAAGCCTTTAGTTTGGGAATCCCTTCAAAAATTACATCTGAAACAAACTGGCCAACTGCTCTGAAATGTCACAGGGGCCAGTCTTAAGACTCACAAGACATTTAATTTGTTCAATAAATGGTGCTGCGTATTTTCTTATTTCTAAAATCCTTTGCTTATGTTTTCCTATTTTCGGCTGTTATGTATTTTCATAACGTTCTGCATGTGCTTGGTACCTTTGACTTCATTTCCAATAACTTTACTCAGATTTTGCTGATATTTGATGATCATGTACTTTTGCAAGAATGAGATAAGTTGGTGACTAGCTGGCGATGCTACAGATATCTGACTTCAAACTTCACATTATATCTCAAATCAAGTACACTTGATTAGATGCATTCGTTTCTTTTGATCAAAATGTACAGTCATAGGGATTGGAATGTAATAAATGTTGCTGACTTCTCATCTAAAACTCTCAGCCAGTTTCACTTCAAATGTAGCAAGTATGTTTATTGTATGTGTCTATACTGAACATGTTCAAATGGACACCCTTCAGTGCTTTTTGTTTTCAATTTTCATTTGATTCATTAATAGATACTTGTGGCGGGGGGTGGGGGGGTGGATCTTCTCTCCAAGAGCTTGGCCTATTGTTGCAAAACAGCATTGGTGCCTTTCTGGCTACCTTTGGACCACTGTGGGACTTACTGTTTGTTGCATGGGTGTATACATGGTCAAGTGGGCACGCTTCACTGATTTTTGTTTTTCAGCTTTCATATAATTAATTCATTGTACTGAGGGGGGGGGGCGGTGATATTTTCTTCAACAACTTGTCCTTTGATGGGATATTACATTGGTACTTTTCTGTTTACCTCTTGACCACAGTAGAACTTATTATTGTTTAACTTTCAGTGCATGCTGAGAACAAGCATACACACTGTCCTTTTGTGTTATTGACACGGTCTATTCCTATTATGTTGGGGTGCAATGTGCACTACCTTACAGAGTCAGAATAAAAAACATGCTAAGCTGGTCGGACAACACAGCGGCCTGAATAAAAGTGGTCCAGATGTTCCAGCGGATGTATGAGATGCAAGGTCCGTTACTGTGGGAGTAGTCTTATATCAATTATGTTCAATTTGACAAACGACACCAGAAAGATCTAATGCTATGATAAATGAATAACACCAAAACATTTTCGGGGAGGCCACTTTTGATTTATGCCCTAGCAAAACTTTTGCCTTGGTGTTATTCATATATCTTACTGTTAGGTCTTTCTGGTGTTGTTCGTCACATTCAACACTATTGATAATAGTCAGATTTGTTCAATGGTAGACATACTTCACTGTACACGATTTTAAGAACAAAATTAATATATACATATACAAAAGAAAAAAAATCAACATACTGGGAGGTGGGGCAAAATGTATGTAGCATGCCATATGTTATCATGGCAGCTTGCCTGTTTGCATGTATACACAATTTTCGATCAATTACATTGGCCATTTTGTGAGATCCATCCTTGCTATGTCTTCAAAGCACCTGTTACATATAGCACTATTTTAAAACTTCAGCCGACTATATTTATCATAGGGATATCTATGTATCTACACCTAAGATAGATAAAGGAGTACATGTTGGAACCGAAATTCATATTGCTGCTTTTGCCAATGTCACTCTGTTCCAGCTAATTTTATTTGCCCAAAGTCTTACATAAAGTGCCCGCAAAGCTACTGTATACCTGTTGCTAAAGTTTGTGATGGAAAATGGGATTGTCCAGTCAAACAAGATGAATTTGGATGTGGTAAGTAAATACGGGTGCACATCACGTGCATGATTTTCACGCAGCACATTTTTTTTTTATCCCAGTAGTTTTTGCTTCATGCGCGGTAAAGATTGTATTCCTAGATGTTTTTAATGTTTTAGGCCAATATGGTGTTGACAGATTGATGAACTTTGTTATATCGATGCAAACAATGTAATCATTTTCTTATGTGATCAGATTGATAAAGAAAACTGATTGCACTCACAGAGATTCCCGATTTGCATGGGTACACTACAATTACGCTTTCTGGGAGAGTTTGTGATAGAAGCTGGGTATTGTCGTCATGAGCACGGCTGTAACATGTAATTTCGGTTTCAAATTCTCTCCTTTTTATAATTAAATTCTCACTTGGGTCCAATGTTCAAAAAAATAAAAAACCGGTAGGATTTAGGACTGAATGTTACCATTAGTATAACAACCATGTGCCCATGAACATATGAGTCAGACAAGATAACGGTGAGTTGCTCTCTATAGGAACATGCCAATGAGTAACACTTGATGCCGTCACAGGAGTGAGCAATGTCACAAAGGTATAGAAATTCGCGACTTGTGGCAGGACGTTTTTTGAGCTAACCAAAAACAGAGGAAGGATCATTTCGAGGACCACAATGCTCAGCATGACAGCAGTGCCTCTTTTTTTCTGAAATCGACATCCTATACAAGCTATTTTGAGTTGAAAAGCTTGCGCATGCCACAAAACGACAATAATTCCAAATGTTGTTGAGCGTCTGCATGTCGTTTTCAACTGTTCCTTTACATGTGAATATGTAAGCAAGGTTTTGCAATTATGGTTATCACACGTGATTGTTTCATAAGGTCAGTACACAATCATGTTATTTATGACGGTATGATGTTTATAAAAGTTTGTAGTTTTCTGCTTTTAAAGAGCTCTGTCTGAATTTGTCACATGCATTCTCAAGTCGCCTTCATTTGAATACGCTGTGTCTTGCAGATAATTACAAATGTGAAGGCCTGTACAGATGTAAAAAACGGAAAAACTGCATTAATCTTGAACAGGTGTGTGACGGACGTCAAGACTGTGAAGGTGGAGATGAGGAAGAGCTTTGTGAAGTCGTATGTCCCAAACAATGTTCATGCAATCGAGCTGATTTCAACTGCAGTCATATAGGTTCACCCAATGTATCATCTTTGCTTATGAGTCTGGGTGCAGATGCAAGGAGAATAATATCTACTTACAACAGTATAGCAGAGCTGGGTCGCATATGGAAATATCTCTACCTTTTTGAGTTGAACTTATCCTCTAATAATATAGGAAAAGTGTTGCCTGGAATATTCGTCTTTGCAACAAATCTACGTACACTGGACCTCAGTAACAATGTTCTTCACAAATTACAGAAGAACACATTTTTTGGTCTGGGTCGCCTTGACACGCTCAAGATTGAAGGCAACCCATTCCTAGCAGTTATAGAAAATGGTGCCTTCAACGGGCTAATTTCGTTACATAATTTACAACTTATTCGACATGTATTAGGTACATTACGGAATAGCCAGTTTCTTGGATTATCATCTTTGAAGAAATTGTGTTTAAAGTATAGCAATATACATACCGTGGAGGTTGCAGCATTCAGTGATTTATTCCGTTTAGAGGAGTTGGATTTGTCTGGCAACGATATTACCCATTTTGACAAATCAATTTTCTTGATGCTCAAAAACTTAAAACAATTGATTAGTTCTCATTATAAGTTTTGTTGCATTGCCCCATATTCACTACTGAAATGCGAACCAGTAGCGGATGCGTTTTCAAGCTGTTCTGATCTTATGGCTAGTGGAACTTTGCGAGTTTTACTGTGGGTAATGGGAATCTCATCTCTCCTTGGAAATTGTCTCGTGATTGCTTTAAGAGCCAGGTCTAATACACAGAATCCGATTCATTCTTTCTTGATATCTAACTTAGGAGCAGCAGATATGGTCATGAGTGTTTATCTTTTGACTATAGGTGGCGCTGATCTTACATATAGAGGGCGTTATATTGAAGAAGACGAAAAATGGCGTGCATCTCCAATCTGCAGCCTATCTGGAATAGCAGCATCAACTTCAGCTCTCGGATCACTGCTCATGCTACTAGCCATTACCTTAAACATATTTCATGTCATAGTATTTCCCTTTAGTGGCGTCAGATTGCAAAAGACCGGAGCTGTTGTTATGGCACTTGTTATATGGCTTCTGGCTTTCTTAACAGCAATATTTCCTCTAATATATTATCCTTACTTTATGGGGGAATACTATGGACGTTCGACGGTGTGCCTGCCACTTCATATCACTTCAGAAAAATACACAGGGTGGCTGTATTCCTTTTTATCATTATCCACACTCCCAACAGTCGCCACTGTAATATTACTTATAGCGTATGTGTCTATGTACATATCTATTCAAAAAGCAAGTGTCTCTGCAAGGAAGAAGACTTCACAAAATGTTCGTGTTTTTCGCCAAATGGCCTTGATTATTCTGACAGATCTCTGCTGTTGGATGCCAATCTGTATCTTGGGTAAATACAGCTTCAAATAATAACTTTTTTTGAGACAACAGAGCAGCCCTAATGCAAAAATGTGCAAACAATATATTCTCGTTGAAAATAAAGATGGGGAAAGTAGGCAAGCAGATGTAGGGACAGTATCATGACATTTACCCTACAATACAGGCCTTATCTCACTTTGATATTGACTAGAAGATATACACGCATGTGGTGCGCATAGTTTAGCCTTACCTGTTCATGTTGAATCTAGCAGGGAAGTTTTTATTTATTTATTTATTTATTTATTTATTTATTTATTTATTTATTTATTTATTTATTTATGTATTCATTCATTCATTCATTCATTCATTCATTCATTCATTCATTCATTCATTCATTCATTTATTTATTCATTTATTTATTTGTTTATTATAATTATTTTATTTTTTATTTTTTTGATTTTGCAGGTCGTAATTTGTCAGTATCAGTTTAAACGTCTAGATTATGCTACAACGCAAATGACCTGCGCAGAGTGTTTTGAAAGGGCAGATAAAAGACATCGCTATTATTCTTTGGTTCATGCTTGGAGAATTTTAACCCTTTTATCAAGACTGAGTGACTAACTGATTATAAAGATTTCTACTTTTTTATGGGTGCAATACAGATAGGGATTTCTTTCACTCACCCACACACCCACACACACATATGTATGCATATGTATATATATATATATATATATATATATATATATATATATATATATATATATATATATATATATATATATATATATATATATATATATATATATTTGTGTATATGTATATGTACATACATATTCATGTATATATGGGTTTGTACGTACACATGTCATATTTATTGATCTTGCTTTAGTATCTGAGCCCCTCACTATAGCGGCTGTGACTGTCACCTTTTGTTGTTGTCCTGTACATGCTTGTGTACAAATTCCATTACCTAATGGATGGTTACTGCCCGATTAATTAGCTCTACACTACTTCGTATGTCCTTTAAACGATGGCTCAGTTACTGTTATGAGTTGATGCGCACTACATCGTACGATACAATGCTACAACAAACTTGAAGGAGACAGCTGTGCCATAGGTTCATGGAATATTGAATATTTTTTATTTTTCATTACCTCCCAGACCTTGTATATGTGATTGTGAATGCAAAAGGCAATCAACGGTTGTCTGTTACAATATAACACGCTGGATAAAACGCATTACTAGCCTCTTAGACTTTCCGCTCCATGTAGTTCGAAAATAAACTCTATGTTGAATACCTACATTCGAGTATTTTGTGTTCACGAAGCATGACACATGCATATTCAATTTCTCACTTGTGCTCTGAACTGGTACTTAGAAAATGTAGTATATATACTTTTTAGCATCTGATGCTCTCTGCTATATATCGTAAACTTCGCTACAAGGCAATAAAAATGATTTATGTCTCAATCCATTACCTTAAATACGAGCAACGATCATCAATATATCATATATAAGTAAAATGTTTTGTTTTGAGGACAGTGCAAAATATATTTTGGAAAACTTTGGGAATCACAGAAAATCGATTTTTCTGGGAAATGGGTACTTGCGACATATCAACATTCATTAGGGTGTCAATCATTTTAGGTAAAAAAGTGCCTTGACGTCAATATTTTAAATAATATTGGTGTTTGTTTAATGGCCTGTTTAAACGCAAGGTAACAAAAGCGCTGCATCGTTTTCAAATGATTTTATGTTGCGAAGAGGTCGGATTCTGGAATGTGTATTTAGATAGCTTAACCTTCATACAGCACAAAATGTGAGGAACCGTTGGTTACACAAAAAAAAAACAAAGAAAACGATGAAAAAAGCAGGAGGGCCATGTGAATAACCTGTGTAAACTACAATTATTTAACATTATCCGTGTGATGAATAAGACAACCCATTGATGCTTAAATTTGATATGTTCATACATATTTAACATTTAAGAAACAACAAGGATATTGGAGGTAAAAGATAATGGTGATGTGCACTGATTTCTCTGGAAAGTGATCTACACAGTTGGATACAGTGCCTGATATATTTTGTGGCCCTACACAATTTACCGCAGATAAAGCAATTATATTGTAAATGTATGAACATCAGTTTGAACTGTCTTTCTAAATAACTGGGGGGTCTTCATTCAGTATACCGTTAGCAAGTGTATGTATGTATGTATGCATGCATGCATGTTTGATATGACATCTTTCTTTTTGCTATCATATCTACCTGCCGAAAAAGCAACGAAGCATAAAATTTAGATATTGGTCCATAATGTGGCCAAAGCATATCATCATTAAGATTGAGTGGGTCAGGGAAAGTAGACTAATAACAAGCAGGGCTGTTTTGACAGTCCTGCGTCAGTTGAATTTGGTGCAAAAAGTGCTTTTGTGCAATCTTGATATTTGAGAATGAATACATACATTACTGTGGAGTACAATTTTAGTGGGAACGCTTATGGAATGTAAATTGGATTCGTACAATGGAGACTAGTCAGGCAGCCAAAGCTGTTTCTTTTTAGTCTAACCCTGCACTGACTGATAAAGTTTTTTTTTCTCACTTGATTATATATTCTTTTGGAACTCTTTAATGAATATCCAGCGGATATCAAGCAGATATCCTTAGCAATCTGAGAAATCCAAGATGGCTGCCAAGATAGCGGCTGGTGATGTAGCTCCTGTATCTACAGTATAAACTACATCAACCCCATCCACAGCACCTTTTGCAGATATCCCTATGTATTTGGGGGTCTTTCTTCTGACAACCAGTACATCTGATTGTCGCATTTCAGGATCAAATTTACTCCCTTCCTTTTCAGATTGCTCCATACTTTGGTGTAGCTTTGGTTGCATATTTTCAAGAACAGTAAATCTGCTTGATCCTTTACTTTATGGATTCTGACTATCAGATATTTCCTCCTGTTTAAGGCATTGCCAACAAATCCAGGGCCTGGCATTTGGCCATAAAGCCTGACCCTTTCTACTTAACTCCGATTAATTCCACTTCCTGTCTGAGAAGTAGTGGAAACTCCATTGGCTGCTTGCACTTGACCACATGGAGTCACATCCTGAAAATTCATGGGCTGAGTGGAAACCTGTAATTGTCCCATGACCACAGGATACGGGCATTCTTGTATAAATTGGTCTGTACCACCACAGCAATAGCATGCCCAAGCTCCCCAAGTCTGATTTTGATTTCCAGGCTGAACAGTATGGTTTGCCTGGTTGTTTCTTCTAAAACCACCTTGCCTTGGAAACTTCCTTTGATTACCACTCTCCAGTTTCCAAAGGAGGTTCTGCATATTTGCATTGGATTTTACTATTTCTGCATTAGATTTCAGAATCTCATCAAGCAATTTCTTAATCTCACAGATCTCGGAGATTTTTGTCTTTGTGATCATTGGACTCTGGGACAACATTTCCACCACTTTGATTCTGTTTACTTTTGATCCCAAAAAAATGACTTATTACTACTATTTCTCAAATTTTTAGGATGTCCTTTAGGCTTTTCCCTCCCTTTCTATGTCAGTAGGTAGAGAATTCATTTCTTCAGGGTCAGTCTCAACTCCTTTTATGACCCTTGTCAGTCTTTGACCCTTTTTATCCTTCTGTTCCATAAACACAGATCGAGTATGAGTTTCTATGAAATGCACAACTCCCAAACCGCTGAATCTATGTCCTCTGGCTCTTTAACATACTCCACATGAAATCTGGCTTTATCGTCGTGTTAACCATCCAGAAAAATATGAAGTAAGTCTTCCCTCCGTGTGTTCCAATCTCTCTTTCCATGTGCTTTATCATATAAACATTTCAACTCAACTGAATATTCCTCAACTGATCCATTTACTTTTTTATTCCATTGCTCAGTCTTGCTCGTTTTTTTTTTTCCTGGTTTCAACTTTCCTGAAATGATTTCCAAATTCTTTTACCAAGGCTCTGTAGTTAAATCTTACTTTCTTGCTGAATTGTCCAGACACAAACTCCCCCGCTAGACCTGGTTGCCTTGGCAAAAGCTCATCCAGTCTCTGGCCTTTACTCTAATTACTGCAACATCCAAAAACAGATTAAACCAAAGCTAAGGCTCCTTACCCTGGAATGGTGGCAGCTTCATATACTGAGGCTTCCTACTGAATCTCAGGCATCAGTATTCTCTGAACCATGCTCACATTCAGACTCAGTCTCGGCCCCAGACTCTGTTTCTGAAGTTGATGAGACAAATCTGGAACATTTTTAGGTCTACTATCTTGTTGCTTTGTTTCAATTCCAGTTCCTGTGACAAGGCTTTTTCCTTGTCTGTCCACTGAAACATTAGCAAATTTTGAAGCATGTGCTTGCAATTGATGCCCATTTTTAGCATCTTGGTGTGTATTAATTCGCATAGCATCAATTTAACCTTTTACCAAGCTATCCATTGCTCTGATAGCATCAGATGGAGTAACAGGTGCAATTGTACTGCCACCAGTTACAGTGCTTTGATTTATTCCATGTTCAGGTTGAATCACTCTATTACCGGGTGCCAGACCAACATTGGTCAGCATTGTCAATTTCCTGCAGAATGATCATGTGACCATTGTGTTACATTGGATGTAGGTGTCAATAAGGCATCTGTGGTGACATGGTATTTGGGGATGTTGAAACACAAGTTGATGCTATGCAACCTCCAAGCATGACAGGCCCAACAAAAACACCCATTCTAGTTGTGAGGTTTGTACCAAAACCTGATTTTGGGGAATCTCTTGAAGTTAAACATTCACCAGTAGTGGCAGACCTTGAGGCTGCCGCCTTTCAAATATGATTTACCGTGGGAAATAATGATTTTACACTCAAATAAGTCACTTATACTATGTAAATATACCAAAAATATCACAGAAATAACTATTTTAATTTACAAACCATCTGAACAATAAATTATGGCTAAATCACCATGTACATGAGCAATACATTCATCCATATGATAAATAACAATGTAAATATTGGAGTCACTGTAAAATCCTTCATGACCTTTATTTTACCCGGAATAAAAGTTACAAAGATTATGTGTGTGTTTGGAGCTTTGGGTGGTTGGGGCGGGGGTGTTTTTGTCTTTTTTTCCTTTGTGTTTGAAGGAAAAAAAATGCAATGATACTATGCACATATCTTAACTCAGTCTGTGTGTGAACGCACACTTCTTGTTTTTTTTCTCAGACACTTTATTCTTTATTATTTATTTAAGGCAGACCCCCTACACTTACCCAAACAGACCATGGATGGCATTTTGCACAGGCGAGAGTCTTTTTTTCTCCCATCATAGTACCTCCAGACACATCCCTGGCCCCTGCCGACTTGAGGAAGTTGATAAAATGTGGTTGCAGTCGTGAAAGTGCTTGTTCCATCAGGAGGTGCAGTTGCAAGGCTAATGGACTGATATGCACAATTCTCTGCCAGTGCAGAGGGGATGATGACTGCTATAATCAGTAAAGGGCCAATGTAACCATATATTTTTTTATGAATGCCACTACTGGAAAGCACTGACTTCAAATCAATATAATCTCTTCCTTGTATTGCTGACTGTGCTTAAATCCAAATAAAATGCCCTTAAACCTGACTTTGGGCATTATTCATGACCTCATATGACTCTAATAACCCTATAAATGGATTTACCATAGGGAGTTTAGTTGAAAAGGACGTATAACTTGCTATTCTAGGCCAATTGGAGGGAATTTACATTTCATGGATGTCTCGGCAGCCATCTTGGCAGCCATATTGGATTTTTCAAAAGGTTCAAGGATATCTATTGGATATCCGCCTCATATCCATTATGGAGGTCACAGAGATGTAGAATACAATAAGAAAAAAAATTTATCAGTCGGTGCAGGGTATAGCTATCTGGCTGCCTGACTAGACAACATTTTTACCATTTAACCCTATCACCCCTCCCCCCCCCAAAAAAAAAGGAAAAAAAAAAGAAAGAAAAAACAACCCCCGGTGTTTGATCATTTGAACATATTCAGTACATATCTTACCAAGGTACATTCATTTCTGATTTGAAGGTAATCTGATTTTAGAGTTTTGGGGAAGAAATTGGAAATGTGCATTGCTATAAGAATTCTAATTGCCAAGTTAATTCACAGTAACATATGTAAGTATCCAAATTAAAACAAAAATCGTTTGAGTAAGGAATCCAAAGCATTTATGCCATATTCATAAACATTTCTGTCAAGATTTATAATAGTTTAAAGGGCGGGTTTGACACAAAAACACAAATATCGGATATACACAAAAAGGTTTAAGTAAGAATGAAAGAAGAAACGCGCCACCTGTTTAATCATGAAGGCCTTCATGACCTTTGAAATATCCATGTGTGATTTTGAAAAAAAGGTAGCTGAGTGGTTCTCATGATTTTATAACTTGGAAAAGAAAAAAAGATAATAGAACATAAGTATAAATTGAGAAAGAAAATCGCACACGTTCCTGCACCATGACTATTTGCACAAGCACATAGATTCCCCCATGGAACAATCCTGCCAAATTTGAAGTGAATCTGGATAACAGTTGCGCTAGTCAAGAACGTGATTTGTGGGCAGACCAATGAATGTACCGCGGACGATTGACTATGTCATACGTTTTGCTAACTAACAAGCCAGCTTGGCTAAACATTTTTAATTAGAGGCGTTATAACCTGATTATTAACTTTGTACATTCTTTCAACAATGTGTATTTCAACTAGGTTTCTGCCTTGTTCAATGACTTTAGAAAATTTGAAAATATCCCTATCATTCAAAAATGAATCTAAAAATTACAATGCCTACTGGTAAATATCTATATATCGTCTGGGGGTTCCAGACGTGTGTATGTTGGAGCAATTTTCCCAGTGCTAGTTTTAAAAAATATTTTCACGATTTTATGAGAAAAAAAGACATACAAAATAAAAAATTATCTGGTTATAAGCTTTTTTAACTACCCGTGTAGAGATTCTTTCATGGGACTCCAAAACAAAATTCAAGTCGACTTGGTGTTCTGTTTTTAAGTAAAACAGTTGAAAATGTGACTACGGAATGATTAGGCGGAAGGTGTTACAGGGGTGGATAGGCAGCTAAGGATGCTTAGAGCTTAGCTGTGGCATGGAATGGAAGAGAAATGGAGGAAAAAAAATCTCATATCAGTGACGATATTATTGTTGAGCTACAAGACTCCTCAAATGTGACAAAGGTGGCATGACTTCACACGACTTTTGTTGCCAGTCTAAAATTGTGCAATATCAGACAGCTGAAATTATTTTCGTCTATGTTTTGGTGCATCTCTATACAGGGTTTGCATCCCTTGGAGGAAATGTTCGTCTACCTGGGGACATCTATGCCTGGTTTGTGGTATTTATTGTACCCATCAACTCCGTATTGAACCCTTTCATTTACACAATATCACCTATTCTCCAAAAGGAAAGGTACATATATCAATATCTTTTCTGTGGTTATATTTTGCACATTTATGCTCTGACATTAGCTAAAATAAATTGAATATATGATAGAACTGGAATCGAGAAAGCTTTGCAAAATAAGCTGACTCTAATAATAAATTTTGAGTAAGGATAAACCTTTTTGGTGCAGCTGGTTGCGTATGTTTAGGATAAAGGTATGAATTAGTATCCATTGTGCATTTTTACACTGTACAACCCTTATATAACCGATGAATATAGTGAAAGTGAGAGAGACAAAACCTCATTATAACTGTGCAGTAGATGTGTCACAGTAACCTTTATGCGCTCTCGAAGTTAAAGTGGCTCTCGCAGGTGAGGCTATACAAGCACCAAGTCTGCCATTGGAATTCCACAGAAAAAGAGAAAAAAATATAGAACAATATCTGAAATGAAATACAAATGTTTGTGGTTAACAGGTTCTAGTGAGCATTTTCTTAGAAGGAAAAGAAATAGCAACATCTGGGTTTTGCACAAATTATAGTAAAATTCCAAACTTTAAATATCCCTTGTGGTCCAGTTATTAAAGGTAGCTAATAAAAATATGTGAAGGTTGAAAAGGGGATACCTCTTATCAGCACAACTGAAGCTCAAAGGCTTCTTACATTGATTTCAATAAATGGTTTGACCAACAAATATAGCATATACGCATGATTCTCTGTTTTAATTTTTGAACAATTTAGGACACTATACGAGTTTAATGTAATGGTATTCTGAGGTAAAGATGAATTTGAGAAATTGTTTAAGGTTTGATTATTCTTTTTTCATTTGTATGGATTTCCTGTGAGTTTTAGACGTTTTCCACTATTTTTTAGCAATTTGGGAGGTTATTGAAACAGGTATTTCACTGTGGGTCATTGCAAATATTATGACGTGCAAGGTAATTTCGTTCATTTAGGAATCTTGACCCATGCAAAGTTCAAATTAAAAAGAAAAGAAAAAAAATAGACTGATAACGCCGTCTTTGGCCATTAAACAAAGCTTATTACTTGTATTTGTGTCTCTTTAACCAGAAAAAATGTCCTAGTTGTCTTTACCGAATACCTAGTACTGACTTCAATACGATTCTCCAATACCCTATGGTGCCTGGCTCGCTTGAATGGTGGGCTTATCAAAACAGATGGTTGCATTTTTGTGCATGTTAGACCAATAACGTCGTCAATACGTGACCTATGGCCTCTGAAAATGTGGCAAATAAAAGATACGATCCTCATCTTCTAAACGCGATGCTTGAATTTTGCAAATAATCAAATGGCCATCCGTATCTATCGAGGAATTAGAATAGTGATGATGTACTAAAATTAATCCTCTGAAAAAGGAGTCAAATACAGAAAAAAAGCATTTGATTTTCAGTAGGCTTCTAAGAAAATCAATATTGCTGGTGGATATGAAATTCAGGGGGCCAGCTGTTCCCGTAAAGAGCCAGAATGGTAAAATATATGATTGGTTAGGACATGCACAGATGGACAGAATCGCAGGGGAACCACAACCCTTCACCTTTAGTGACGGCAGGGTAAATTTATTTAATGCATATATAATATTGGGGCCATTCTTATCCTTTTAATTTTCCAGTTTTGGTCCTCATTCCATATTTCAACCCAAACATGGCGTGATTTTATCTCTCACTTTAGCTTTCCGCTTCTTAAAATAGATATTTAAATGTGGATAACGGCGTTATCAGTCTATATTTATATTAAGTTACCTTTAATGATGCGATTTTGTGACATATGTCTGTTTTTAGGTTATGTCAAAACATTTTTCCATGTACAAGAAACAGGAAGGACTCTTTAAACCCACTTACGACTACGAGCACAACACGACTTTTTAAAAGCCAACAAGGTAAGTATTGGACACTGGAGCATCCTTAAAATTTGTTAATCAAGTAAGCTGTGCACAGACATTTGTTTTTCAAAACAGTCTCTCATTGATAAAACTTACCAAACATAAGTACAAACTGGTGATGCCAATGAGTCTCTGGCCACTTTTTTTTTCGAATTTGCTTTAGCATACCAAAGGGAGATTGAATGAATACTGTGGCAGGGCAGTTGTTTGTTCTGCGTTGAAATGTTGGAAATCAGTTTTTTCTCAACAGGCTGCATGAAATATCTGATCATTGTGTTGTTACGCTTATGAAACACACAAGAGGGCAGTGATGGTAACAAAGCATGATTCGTCCTATATTGCCTTTGCACAATAGGCCATATATGATTTATTTTCAGTCTTATGCATTTAGTTCTTGAAAAAACAAATTTTACTTGTTCCAGCTTCATATATCTCTGCTTTCTATATATGTGCAGAGGTTTCCTAACCTTCAGCAGGAAACCTAGTTGTTGGGGAAATAGGATGAACATCCTGTTAATATGTAATGAGCAATCACTGATTGATTTTGTGCAAGAACAGACACTAATTAGAGACTCAGGATGATCGCTATTCGAAACATGGAAATCGCGATGTTGGATAAACGAGATACCAGTTCCATGTGAAGAATTTGTGAATATTGTGAAGTAGGATTGTCGCCAGAAGCAGTTGTCATCAAAGTATTATTCATTAAGGGAGGAGAAACATGTCTACTATGAAAATGGCAAATGCTGTCACCCACCTCAGAAAGGCAGATGCACCATTTTATCATATGAAATACTGATATCCAGTTAGTAATACGTTTGTCAATCCATCCCCGTTTAAATGTAAGTGTATGTAACATAAGCTCTGTATAAAGCCACTGGGGTTGTGATGTCTTTTTGATGCCTAACCGACGTGTTTTTGCTACATTGCAAAGGTTTTACACAATTTTGCTTCAAATGTTGGGCAGCTGTCCAGTGGGATCATGTCGTTAACAGGTCACTTTTATTTTTTCGGACACTCCTTCCTTCCAAAAATCACGTTTTCAAAAGCAAACAGTGAAGAAGGCACTGAAAATTGACAGTGATAAATGAGAGAGCCAGTGCAGGGCTTTACACGTTCAACAATATGCCTGTAAATGATGAGCTGCACGTTCATATTACATGCTTTCAATGCCACAGTTCTACTCACCAGCTTTGCCTGTCTTAGAACATCAGCAGAGTTTCACAACATTTTCTGTGACCGTTGAGAATTGACAATTTTGCCAGAAGTCATGCTTTGAAACTGAGGCTGTGTACTTTATGATCATACATCATATAAACTTGTTTTAGGCTGGTGTAACCCATCTGTTGAACAACTGATAACTAAACTTAGGCACCTTGATAGTGCTTTTTAATGTTTGAATGTCAGCATGTACATTACACTTTCAGAAAATGCAATTCTGTCTCTTGTGGAGACATTTTCACAGACACTGCTATTGTTTGTTTATGTAT
The DNA here is from genome assembly GCA_964020975.1 of Hermodice carunculata. Classification (NCBI taxonomy): domain Eukaryota; kingdom Metazoa; phylum Annelida; class Polychaeta; order Eunicida; family Amphinomidae; genus Hermodice; species Hermodice carunculata. The sequence continues at coordinate 17,192,576 of OZ026623.1, read as the reverse complement.
CATGCGAGCCCTATTGTACCAACTTAAATGAGACCTATCTTTGTATTCTATTTTACTGCAATCATACCTGTATGAGCATCCTTTGCTTACATATCAGTGTATTTTTTTCTTCTGCACCGGTTAATACACTCGTATTATTACACATGAAACCGCAAAGACTATGTTTTGTTTGACCCAGTTTATTAGGTCAGCTGTGCCCTAGACATAACATAGACAAATATAGAGTTTATTGAGATATATTATCACAGAACGCTATGTGTATCCAGTCTCATATCTTGAAAGTACAGTGAATACTTCTAACAGTTTAGGGTCAGACATCATCAGATTTCAGCTAAATTTGCCAGCCTCAAAATCAGTTACTGCTGCTTTGTTCAAGCACACCTGCTGCAAACGTATTGAGTGAGGTGAAAGAACCACAATCACCTTGGTTGTAACCCTGTTACAGTTAAGTTTTGTTGAATGTTAAGATGTATGCCCTATGCAAAACAGCTTATCTTGCAATTAAAAATAGAGTCAACCACAACTATAAAATATCAGTATGAATATCTGCCTGCAAAGAATGGCATGGATAATCATAAGTATACAGTCAGGTGAAAGAAATGCAAGAACAAGCAAACAATTTGGACTGGAAAAGTAAAATTAGCCTTGCTGTCTCACAAAAAGTAATGAAGACTCAAAATGAAATAAATTAGTCCAGGATAAATACAGCAAAAGGTAAAGGTCTAAGAATAACCAAAACTCGCTGCTTTTAATAACAGTGTGAAAAATAAAACAAAAACACATTCATGAGTTGAGACAGGTGGTCACCAATGAAAATCCACTGTTGGTTTTGAACCTGTCCTCTCAAGCTTTGACATTTCTTTTTACAACTACAGGCAGTAGTTTTTTCTGCAAATATAGCTCTAACCACTTAAAACACACAATATTTCACTTCTGCCAGAACCAAAAATAGACATGGTAGGCCTGCTACTTCTTGGTGTTCGTAAACTGTCAGCCTGAGAGCAAACAACAAAACAGGGAAGTAGGACTAGATCGTTTTCGTGACATTTATGAACCTGGAACATCACAGCAACACTCTATCAAAACAATACTCCATCTCATACATAACCATAAATCAGGGAAAATACGAAACACAGCACAACATAGTTAACGAAGTATTTATCAAATAGTGCAGAAAAATATTACCCACGTTCACTTATTCCAATCCAACCATGACAGCATATTCATGAACAGTAAAACACAGATTTTAGAATTAACAAAACATCAATATTCTGCTTTGAACAGCATGTGAGGAAACAAATTTCACTGATGAGTTTAGGTAATTTTTAACTGGTTTCTCAACCTTACAAATATTCTTCTCCAACTCCGAACGTTGGTTCGCTTCAAAGCATATAGGCATGACAACTTAAACATATTTTTATCACTTCCACTGAAGGTAAAAACAGACCCAGTAGGTCTGATAGACATCTGCTTTGATGAAAACCTTTTTTAAGGAGAATCAAAGAAAAAGGAGGTAAAAATTTCAACAATCACAGATAGGTTTTGAACACACATGCGAGGATTGGATGTACATCAGAATTAGTACTTGTTCATCTTCTCTTTGACTAGTAATTAAAATGAAAAAGAAAATTGTATGGAACGTTTTTTAAGATGAATACCAGATTTGCATATTTGTACCTTTCATACAAATGAACGTAGTGTTAATATGGCACAACAACAAAAACTGTAGTGGATGCTTTCGAGGAAAATAAACCCTGCATAATACCATTGTCTCTCAAACGCATGGGGGCGGCTACTCACTGATGTTTGTGGCACATTAATTGGCAAAAGTGAGGAGGTCTGTATTTTTATTTTCCAGAAATACTGTTGTTAATCTATAGCCAGGAAAAAAGTGCAGTTTATCTTTTCAAGACAGCAATTTAAACTACTGAAAATGATGAACAGCAGTTTTAACACAAGAAGTGTCTAACCTGCCACCATAGTGTGGATGTGAAAACGTTGCAGCCAATTTTCCCTAAATTGGTGTTATGTATGCTGGCTGGGCTTCAAATTAAATGTGGTCGCAACAAAACCTCGTTCACTGTGTCAAGCAATCTACTGCACGTTTGCAGTTAAGAATGTTGATCCTGGAAGTGCTGAGCAGAATACGCTGCAAGCCAGCATTTGAAACCAATGGTCCTGGGTGTGTAAGTAAGTTGCAGCAAAGGGATGTGTTAAACCTTGAATGTACTACCTTTGAAGGTTACAGACTACAGTTGTGATTGGCTGGTTGCGCATCCCAATGGAGATAGTCCCTAATTGTGAAAATACTGTGTTTTCAGCATGCCGTAGCTTCTGTTTAAATAAGGTTAGCTAAGTCAGGTTTGCTGCATCGCAGAGTTGCTTCATTGGTGGTCATATGGGTGCTCTGTCTTCCAGGCCAGGTGGGAACTTTATGGTGGGGAAGGACAATGATGTGACCCTGGCAAGAGCACAGTTCATACACCTGTATAAAGCTGACATCCAGGTGTTGTTTCGTATTTCAATTATCACAAAATAACGAGCTGGGAATTGTATGACAAAAATCCGTCCATATTTTTGTGACATTTTTATCTGTTAAATGCCGTTCACGGAATTTCAAAATACCAAAATGCTGATTTTTTAGACTGAAAAATGCTAATATGAAAAATAGAAGGATTTATAACTGTGGTCTTTGGCCTGAATATATCCAATTGTTTCCCGTAATAGTAATGAAAAAGCTCAAGCTTAGAATTGAAACCTCGTAATTAAGCTTTCAAACAGAATCAAAGATAGCAATGCAGGCTACCTTATTGATGAAGTATATAAGAGCTCTTGGCAATTAAAGATGTTTTTCATCAGAGGAATCTGGAATTTTCTGTAGAATGGCAAAAAAACTTGTGGGTGGTGTCTGTCCCAAACAAAGAAGCAAGCTAAAGCCCATATAGCCATATAAAAGGATTTTAAAGAAACGGCAATGTGCACAAGAAAACAGCCCAATCTGCTCAATTTGCACTGCCCACGCCCAATAAGAAAGGGCATTCCTTCTAAGAGGGATCAGTGTTCTAACAAAACGCTTCGCCATGGTATTGAAAAGTTTATTTATCTGATGAGTACAGGCAACTTTATTTTTGCTTGCAGTGCAGCTTTCCTGAATTGAACGTTTCTTTTAATTTCCAGGAACAATTGTGCATCGGAATTTGCTATTTGTGAATTATGCACATGACACAATGACACTCCGTCAATATTTGAAGCAAAAACTCTTACCCGCCAACCATGTTGCCTCCATTGTAAGAAATATATGTGTATCCTTGGTAAGACTAGAACAACAGGAGATCTGCCCACTGCTTTGTGATGACAATATCCTGGTGCTGTATGATAGCAAAGTAAGTAGTGTGGTCACAAAGTGTTTTCGAAGGGTGAGCATATCACTTATCTGAATACATAATGGCTCAAAGACGCTGACCTTTGGAGCCTCATATCATTCGAACAGTAGTCAGGTTTATCATCCAACAAATACTAATGAAAATCGGAGCAAAACCCTTGTAGCGAAACCTGCAAATATTGGAAGTGGAAGAGAGATAACCTATTGTTGATGACTGTTGGATTTGTTTGCTTTTGACAGTTTATGTATCTTTTTAGTAGTCTCAGTGATTATAATGAATTCATTTTATTTTACATGTAACAGCTTTGTGATAGTGCTTCCTTCCTATGCATGTGTTATGAAGTTGCCGAACATTAGTTTTCATGGCGTTTCAAGGAAACAACATCCATGTTGGATGTAGGACAAAAGTAAAGGAAAGATTTAAGTGATCACTGGCCAACTCTGGTACCCAGCATTTGAAACCAGTCGAGCAACCTAGACAGCTAAAAGGCTGTCTGAAGGGGTTAAAGCTGACATGTATATCTGAAGTTAGGACCTGTTTGTATCTGTACATCTTCACTCAACTAAAGTAATAATTCGATAACAAAACTAAAATAGGCGATTGCCACTGCTTGCATCACACTTTTGTCCATAAACGTAGGTCTCTCAATCAAGTCATTTGCTAGAATTCCGGCAAAGTTATTTGTCCATAAATCGTCAAATGCACCACTATAAAATGTCATACATAGAGATACCATTGAGGATTTTGTTGTCCTCTGTAGATTATAGGGGTCAAGAACCATTTTTACAGAAACCCCTAAGCATGGACTTTTTTCTACATTGCCAGAAATGTTCACTGTATAAACATTTTATGTACATTGCCCTCAATATCATGAACTGGAAATATTTGGTGTGTATGAACACAAACCGCATCTACAAATGCTGCTAACTATAATTGGCCAATGTTGAATATGAACCAGGATTTCATAAGAATATATCTTCAGTTAGGTTGTCATATTAACTACTCTGAGCCAATGTTTATATAATTATTATGTTTCTCACTTGGCTACACATAGACCTGAACATTATTGCTGGGACAAACAAACAAACAAACACACACACACACACACACACACACACACACACACACACACACACACACACACACACACACAGATATATATATATATATACATACATATATATATATATATATATACATACATATATATATATATATATATATATATATATATATATATATATATTACACATGCCTAGTTATAACTCTGTTACTGGATTTAGGTATATTATAAGCTTTTTGGTCGTTGATATAAGAGGATGTCTTGCCCAGGACCTTTTAGTGTATAATATGACGTTTCTTTCATTAAAATATATTTATCTTTACAGGGCCCAGTGCCAGCATTATGCCATGCTTTAGTATCTACTTCCACTACCAATCAATCTGCTGAAAGCTTATTGTCCTTTGGGAGACTGTTGGCAAGAATGCTTCGTGTCCTCCAGCACCACAGAGATAAATGTCCATCTCTACATTTAACAGTTTAATATTTCAAAACAATATTGTACATTCAATCTTTGGAAGAGATTACTCAAAATCATCAAAATCTATAAGACGAAGGAATAAAAGTTATAAACAATAAAATGTAAACTGTCAATAGATTATCAGGTTCACGACATACGAGATGGGAAAGTGATCTACTGATTTAATCCAACAAATCCAGAAGGCAAACTAATCTGTAGAAATAATGCAGATCCCATGCCGAAGTTTGCATGATGGGTTACCTGCATGTGTTCTACTTAAAGGTAGTGGTAGTATTTTATTTGCAATCGGCTGCTTGGGACACATGAAGTTATTGTTGACCACTCATATAGCAACTATGAGGAAATGGAAATAATGTCAAAACACACTGCAATATGGGGAACCGTATTTACATTTAATGACCCCATTAATACTGTATGACTCTTCATTGAAATGTCATACCTGCAGAACATGAATAAAGGAGAAACAGGTCCTGGAAAAAATGTTAACATATGCATGGTGTAACCTTGATCTGCATAGTTCAACGTCATTGTTGTTTCATGACCAATCCATTGTTTATAACAATGAAGTTCACAGAAGATCTCAGCATTGATGGAAGACATATTGACTCAACAAAAAGGAGAACATATTTACCTTGACCTTCATAGTCCAAAGGCTTTCTTATGGCATGACACCCGGCGAATACAGAGTGTAGATGTACAAAGTACCAAAGAACATATTTGGTTTAATGCAGAGTTACAAACCCATGCAAATTATATCAACAGATAGACATTGTAAATAGTGTGGTACGTTTAAAATGATGTCAAATAAAAAGGTACTATTCTTTTAAGCAAATAAACAGGTTTAACTATTACATACATTTAATTTTGCTACGCTCACTGAAATGTGTTGGTATGTATCAGACGCTCCGTATAAAGGTGACAAGATTGACCAGGCTTTTGTACCACCCATACTTTCTGTCACCTTTGTATATGTATAATGTACAGTATTCTTCAAAGTAGACATATGTCCAACTACAAACAGAAGCTCACTCTTACGGTATTGCGTGCGTATAACTTTTAGTTACCAACGTAAAACCAGCAAGCTTATGGTATTAAGTCTGGATGAATGCCCTGCTATTGATGTCGCTATGTGCACAATGGACTTTTGTCATTGACCTTAATGCAAAAAAGGACTTATGAAAACCAACAAACTATAGTGAGTTCCAATGAGAATATTAGTTCTCACAGTTTGATGGCAATCCACAAACCAATACGACACTGCTTCCACAGTCCATGACAATTGATTGCATTACATTTTGCACAAAAAGGCTCACAAAATCCAGAATAAATGAGTTGGTCAAAGTTTTGAATGATTTGCATGTATTGCAAAGGGGGACTTTTAATAAGTTATATAATGGCTGTGTGATCGGTTATTCCCTCCTTGGACTTCCTGTTCCTCTCTAAGAGCTTCTTACTCTGTGTCAGGAACCTGTGTATTGCAAGGTATAAGTTATATTGACCTTTCAGTTTTTTTTTCACCATCAGAGCATATGGGAGCGATGGACCAAGTGGTTTGGTCAGGTTTGGCCTCTAGATGGCTCTTACATGCGTAAAGGTATTGGGGTTCCGGAGTAGCATGGGACCCACTGGAACCATTCTGTGTATGGATAGGCCATATTTAAGTGTGGAATGTGCAATTAGAGGATAATAAACAGGTTCCGGGAATAGCTGAAACTGTCTGTGTAAAGTATCAAGGAAGCAGGGGAAGATTGCAATTTGCTGAATGGTTGAAATCATCAGCAAAGGATATACTAGGTCATCCTTGGGAGCCGGTTAAAGAAAAACGCTTTTTGCCTTCTGTCCATTTTTTCGAATCATTTAAGGGGTTTATATCAAATTTCGCCACATACTACATAGGCATTGTTAATATTTGTGATATGTCATAAACCTTCTGGCAATGCATTCACCATGTACATTAACAGACAAGATACTGTTTATGCATTCAGCAAATTGACAGTTCACCTTATTTGTTCACCCAACATTACACATACTTAATACCTGTAGACCAAGGATGTACTGATAAGTGGTAACTTCCGTGGAGGTTTCTTGGGAAAATATATGGTGTCATTGGTCAGAAATATCAGTGTTTGTTTAACTGAGTTTTCAAATTAGAATGAAAAATAAAATGCAAAACCAGAGAAAAGACATGCACAATTCGAGTTAGATTACATGGAGAAAATGAATTGGGAGACAATATGATACGGGCCAAAATGTTATCAATGCTGTAAAATGACTTAAAGCAAGTAAAGAGAATACTGACCAGGATGACTACTCCAATCATATAAATTAGCCAATTTTTCTTTGCCTACCTGTCTTCACTGCTATTCTTCATGCTAAAGCATGGGCATGGGTCTGTAAGCATGTTAAATGTATGAATTTACCCGATTCACGTGATAGAGAAAGACATTAGGAAAGGGAGAGAGAGAGAAAAAATACAGAGAGAGAGAGAGAGAGAGAGAGAGAGAGAGAGAGAGAGAGAGAGAGAGAGAGAGAGAGAGAGAGAGAGAGAGAAACAGAGAGGGACAGAGAAAAAACCTCAAACCTCTAAATGACACAAATAGAGTATGAAGCATTGCTTTCAGGTGCTTAGCAGGAAAGATATTCTTCGTGGTGATACTCAATGGCAAGTGATATGTTCTAAATAGGTCTATCGCCCAAAAGTTTTATGTTTTTGTGCATTTATTGTTTGTCAGAATGTGAGTATATGTAACTATATAACGGAAATGCTTAAGATGTTCAAATGATGCTGATTGTCACAACAAAGGAATTTGAATGTGTCGAATATGTTAAATTGTTCAGATCTCCAACAGATAGGGATTAGGCTGGTGCTCTCTGGTCTATTGGTGAATCAGCGTGTATCTGTCATATGGAAAACCATTTATTCCAAACAATTTCAATCCAATAATGAGGTTCAGCAAAGAGGGATTTGATCATCAATACTATTCTTTCTTTCTTTCTTTCTTTCTTTCTTTCTTTCTTTCTTTCTTTCTTTCTTTCTTTCTTTCTTTCTTTCTTTCTTTCATTCTTTCTTTCTTTCTTTCTTTCTTTCTTTCTTTCTTTCTTTCTTTCTGTGTGTGTGTCTCTATCTCTCTCTCTCTGTGTATATATATATATATATATATATATATATATATATGTATATATATATATATATATATATATATATATATATATATATATATATATATATATATATATATATATATATATATATATATATAGTTTACAAGGCTGAAGAGATGTGGCATGTGGTGTCGCAGGTGTATTACCTTTATGGGTGCCCTTACATAAGCATAAGCCATTGAATGTTAGCTCTCTCTATGTTATCTGTGACCCAATTATCGAAAGTGTGCTCGTGTTTTACATAGGAATTTTTCTAACCCAAATAAAGTAAACATATGACTATAGGCTGTGCCAAATATAATCTTATTCTCTATTTTATACAGATTGCATTTTATCTCGTCTGCCAGGATGACCACACCAGTGTTACTATTAACACAGACAGCATTTATGTAAGATTATCATTGCTCGTCTTCAAAAAGATGTTAACCTGCACAAGTTTTAGTTTTGCAAAGAATTTCCTGCCATTAGCTATCGAGTATTCAAAACACACTGCACGTTGTTGTATGGGTGTCATTTAAATGATACTTCCAGCAAATAGCTGAAAAAGAACATCATTTTTTACAAATTTCAAACCAAGAATGTAAGCAAAGTTAAATACAGCAAAAGGCACATATTTACCATAATACGAACAGTCATATTTCACTACCAAAGGCAAGAAATGAATCACATTCCTGATTTTAGATAGGCAGTCTCTAGTAATGGGGAGGTGATTGATTAAAATGGGTCGTCTGAACGTTTGTAAAAAAATTCATTAACTTTATACATTAGTCTGTAAAATGTATAGCCCTAACAACTAAAAGCCCAGAGTCACTTGTGCCATAGATAATAAGAGACATTGCAGGGCCAAAGATTTTAATCACCTGACCTGTCAGTCAGCTGAGTTGAGGGAAAGGAAGAAATTGGTCTTGCATTGTTTACGTCATATACAAATATATATATATACAAATATATATATATATATATATATATATATATATATATATATATATATATATATATATATATATATATATATATATATATATATATATATATATATATATATATATTAGAGCCTGATCGAGCATACATTTTGAAACCGAACTGGGTACTCGGTATCCGGTACACATTACCGATTCCGAACCAGGCACCGTTCGGGCTCGGTAAATGCAATATGGTAGAGTAATAACTCTGCGTTCTCTCATTGATCGCCATTTGGCGCTGGGGCCAGCTTTTATCCGGGTATTCAATAGCGGGTCAACCTGAGTAGCGTCGCGTACTATGATGTGTTAACGCATGGTGCAAACTGAGCGTTTTTCTTGGCGAATGAAATAACCAAGTGTAACTCATAATTATGATAATGTTGTCATTAATAAAAACTTTTTTTAGAAAGTAATGCAATCAAGGAATCAACCCAATACACATTGTTGTGAGTTAATCACATTTGATTTAAATTTTAATTTAACTTTTAACGCTACCTGCCGACCCTCCCCCCACACCCACCCACACACATACAGTAACACTGTAAAACTTGGGGATTCATCTACAATAACATATTCTGATGAGGTTGTCCACTTGTCTTTATTTTTGACATAATGACAACACACCCGGCAAATAAAATAGAATCGATCTCTTACACTGTAAGTTACAGTGTTGCCAACCCTCCCGAATTATCCCGGAGACTCCCGGTATTTTATGCTTAAAATTCTTGGAAAAAGTGTGGATTTTTCACAATTTTGAGTCACCTCCCGGAAATTCATCAATATTTCTCTTCTATATTTCATATAAATTTATCAATCTCCCTTAATTTTACTTTCTATTTCCCGGATTTTAAGTTTGGCAGGTTGGCAACACTGTTCTTAAAACGCGATGACCAATGTTTTATCCTGCTCGATCCACCATTATCGCCCGCGATGAACCGGGTCACATTAAATCCTTGCAACAGGAGTCTTACAGAATCCTCTTGCTGTTTAGTCCATATTATGTGCTATGTCGATAATTTGTTATATGTGATCATTGCATTATCTTAATAACTGTCGAAGAATATTCTTTATTATTGCATTTCTTTCGACCATTCACATAGTCGAGTGGCGCTACGCAGAATGTAACAAGCAGAATGCGGTTCCCGGTCACCGCGGTTCAACTGGATTTTTCACATTTTTAACACAACATACGAACAAATGCATTCATGCTCTGCTATAATACAATCCTATCTTTCATGTGTGTAAAATTTATTAGCAGATAATACGTGAAAAGGAACATTTTTTGCACTTTGATTGCCGATACGTACAATGTTATCACAGTGTTTGCAAATCCGCCGAAACCAATGTTCACCCGCAGGCGAGTACCCGGGTGAAAGCGATCACTCGCGCCGTGTAGTGGAGGTTTCTGGAAACTTAAGAAACTGCCCTTCCCTATTCAAACATGGAATAAATAAACTTGGACATCTTAGAATGTTTATTTAAAGCTTTATTTCATCTATACCGTCAAGCAACAACTCATTTATTAATATTTTCGCTACTATTAGACGAATATTTATCAAGAAAAAAATTATATCAGCACGTTGCGCTACTACAAAGCACTGCGAGACAGTCTCAGTCTGAATTTAGTTCAACAATGAAAGAATAATTATTTCCAGTTAAATTCTACGTTGTTCAGTCTTAAACAAATAAGCATATTTGCTTTTTATGGGTCTAAAGAAGCTGCCCTGTCATTAATGGTCAAACCAGCGACACAAATACTCGCTCACTTGGTACACTAGAGCATGGAACAAAGAGATACTTCCTTGCTATTTTAGACAGTTTGGGGAAACTGTTTGCTCCGACATCTCTCCACCAGTCAATTGGATTTATTTTACGGGGAACCCTTGGTGATCTGAGATAATCGTCCAGGTCATCGACAGGACTGCAGGGTGTTTCTTGTGTTTCTTCAACTAAGTCGAAACAACCCCACACAGGATCAAATTTCGCTCGTTTTGATGGGGGAGATTCATGAGCTGGTTGACACCTAGAAAAATCGAGAACATCAGTGATAACTGAGAGAGAGTTCAGTTTTGCTTCAATGACTTCTTTCATTTGATTGATTGCTTCACCGTTTGACATCGTTAGATTAAACCTAGGGTCCCAAGCAGGGCAACAAATGTATATGTCATTAACAAACATGTTAGCATACCGTGTGCATAGGCTATTGTAGAGACTTTTCTTAAATGTTACAGATATATAATGATTTTGTGAACTTTTATGTGAGTTAGGCTTCATTACCGCCGGGCCCTATAGGCGCAACAGTGGACAGGACCTTGTTACGGTGAACCTGCACTCAGTGACTCTTGGTGTTTGTGCATTCACAGTGTTGTGTTCGATTCTGCCTACAAGTGTCGATATGTCTCATAAAGACAAGAAAAGTATCACACAGGAACAGTTCACTAGCTTCCTTATTAATGCACTTCAAAACGAAGATGTTCAAAAGAAGCTAAATGAAGCAGTTTTGAAAAAAGTCCAAGACCAAGAGAAGCACATTTCTGCCCTGGAGCTTCAAGTGTCAAACCTGGAATGGCGGCTCGACGACCTCGAACAGTACAGTAGGAGGGCAAGTCTCCGTATTACCAATACATGGAAGGAAGAGACGAGCGAAAATACAGACCAAATGTGCCTGGAGTTTTTCGAGGAGGCACTTGGTGTTAAACTTAGCCCGTCCGACATTGACCGCTCCCACCGCGTGGGTAAACCAGATTCTAACCCCCGGCAGATTATTATGAAATTCACGAACTAAAGTGCCAGATCCAAAATTTTCAAAGCAAAAACCAAACTGAAGAACTACAAAGGGGGTAGTCACTTTTTCATTAACGAGGACCTGACCAAGAAAACATCTTCCATGGCGTTCACTGCAAGGCAACTAAAAAAACGCAAAATTGTCAAAGATACATGGACTTTTGATGGGAAAATTTTGATCAAAGACCTCCAAGACCGCAGGCACCTCATATCCCGACCGTCCAACCTTCTCCAATATGAAGTCCCTGATCCTGCTCCCCCTGCTGCTGCGCACATGGAGACAAGAGCGTCCAGGCTTGCAAGTACACAGTCAAACACTAGTGACTAATTGGCCTATAACTTTACTTTGGTGATCTTCACTATATTCAAAGATCACTTCAGTCAGTAACTTCCATCACATCACTGGAGCAGCTATTTGGTGTAATTTGCCTGCACCGGCCGTCTTCATGTGATGGATTACAGTGCATATATAATATTTGATATCAGTGTTATTGGATGATTACCACTATAGATATATTCTTTCTACATGCGAAAAGCACACAACCGATAAAGAGTATCCATCGCTATGGACCTGTTTATGCGACACTGCGAAATCATTATCCAACTTGTATTTTACACGTGGCATCATTATTATAAATATTGTTGACTCTGCAACACCATGGAGTTTGAAGCTCCATACCTACACTGATTTATTACTACCCATACCTTGCCACTGTAGTTTGCACTACTTGTTGCAACAATTATAATCTATATTTTCTTGTGAAGGCACTGGATTACTGCAGAACAATTTACTTCTGCATTTTTACACTATTAGTAATAATAAGACTTTACTAAAAAACCCATAACTGGGGAAGTCATGAGATACACTATTATGAAATTTCACGAGACACTGACTCATTATGGTTATATTCGTATGCCATGGTTCATCTATATAATAATATTCGTTATAGTCCTATTCATTCATTCATGCCACCGTTCATTCATGCTACCAGGTACCTGGTCATGCATTATCAATATTTCTAACTGTTATGCAATTCATGATTTGGTGACCAAACCTTGTCATTTATTATGGGGTCATCCTGATTTTGTGAATTGCATAATCTTAATCTACATTCATCCGACACGATGTTTGTTGCAGATGTTGTTTTCCCCTAAAATATTATTCCGAAATTACCAATATTTTTCGGCAGTTATGGCACTATTTCGTGTTGGGGCGAGGGGCACGTGGAATGTCCTCATGCCCGTCGCCTCAGTGGGAACGACCGCTGTCACTGTTACCTGTCCGGGTGCAGGCGGCGTGCCTGACTTTCCCTGCATTCATACTTTGTCACTGTAGTCTATTATATTATTTTTTGCAACAATTTCATATATCTACTTGTGAGGGCATTCGATTACTGCAGAACAATTTATTTCTGCCTGTTCACACTAGCCTATAATATGAAATTACACGAGACACTGACTCATTATGGATATATTCGTATGCCATGGTTCTTCCATATATATTCGATATATTCATTTATTCATGCCATGGTTCATTTATGCTACCTGGTCATACATTATCAATATTTTTTAACTTTATTATGTAATTCATGATTGGGTTATCAAACCTTGTCACAGAATACGGACTCCTCCTGTTTTTGAGAATTACATATTGTATATACATCTGATACGATGTTTGCTGCAGATGTTGTTTTTCCCTAAAATATTATTCAGGAATTACAAATGTTTTTTGGGGGCAATTACGGCGCTATTTCGTGCTTGGGCGAGGGGCACGTGGAATGTCCTCATGCCCGTCGCCTCAGTGGGAACGACTGCTGTCGCTGATACCTGCCTCAGCGTAGGCGGCGTGCCTGACTTTCCCTGCGTTATGAATATCATTTTGACCGCAATTATAGTTATCTATACGCACTATTTCGGCTCTCCCATGGGAGCACTCATTTTTTTTTATTCCAGCATGAGACTTGTGTCTCTCGTCTGGGGAATATTGGTATTATTCACAAGTTCCGCTACTAAATCACTGTTGCATTTGTTATCTGTGTTTTATGTGTACTTTGTGTGTTTAAGTGTTGGGGCTATTAGTATTTATATCCCAATGATTATATGTCTATATTGCCTTGCTCTATGGGCACACGACTGCAGTGTGTCTACCAATTTTGATATCACTTTGACTATTGACTTTCCTATTTTTGAGAGATATACTATATCTGTACGATGCGTTCTTGCATATTTTTTATGTGTTGATGCTATATGGCTGCGTCAAGTTTTCTTTATGAAATTTCTTATCTGTTATATGTACAAATTATACTATGTTACTACATTGCAATTGATACGTAATACTTGGTACTTACCAACCTTGTGTACAGTCGTCCCTGACAATGCATATCTCTATTTCATACCCGACCCTACTATTATTCTTTTACTGTATTTACTGTTTTATATCTGGTTGGCTAACTTTTTTGTTACCTGCTATACTGCCAAGTATCGGAAGACTCTGTTGGTAATTTATGTTCATTATTCCTTAGTTAGTAGGAAACTTACCCGTATGGACTTCTACTTGCTCGTCGTCTGTCCACTCCTAATTTTACTTGCAGGAGACATTCATGTAAACCCTGGTCCGGAAGGTGGCCTTCGTGACATCAAGTTATGTCATTTAAACATACGAAGTCTATCCCACCATAAATTAAGGCATATCCGTGCAGACATAGCCGATGAATTTGATATTATAGCACTATCGGAAACATTTCTCACTGACTCTACGCCTGGTGACAATCTCAATTTGCCAGGCTTTCATAATATTATACGTAGGGATCGCCGGCAAGGGCTTGGTGGTGGAGTAGCTTTATATTGTTCTCAAGCCTTTACTGTATCAAGGCGTCAAGACTTAGAAATTCCTCAAATAGAATTACTTTGGGCTGAAATAAGGGTGCATAATAATAAATTTCTTCTCGGTGTGGTGTACAGACCTCCAAATGCAAATACTTACTTCTGGGAATATCTCCAGGATAGTATTGATCTGGCAAAAAACTGTAATATTCGCAATATCATTATAACCGGTGATCTCAATTCCGACTTTAGTACTTTTTCCGGGCGTAAATTAAAAGACTTTTGCACTACTAATGTACTCTCCATTCACATCGATGAGCCAACTCGAATTACTGAAAATACAGCTACATGTTTGGATCAAATTATTTCGAATATTCCCCACTTTGTATCTGAACCCCGGGTTACTCCTCCATTAGCAAACTGTGACCATAGTATCGTATCACTTAAGATAAGATTTCAGTGTAAAATAGATCCTGTATACTATAGACATATCTGGGAATTCGGGAAGGCGAATTTTAGCCACTTTAGAAATTATTTAGATCAAATTAATTGGGACAACTGTTTTGAATCTAACGATGTGAACATAAGTTGTACAGCCTGGTCAGAGCGTTTTTTAGAAGCGGCAAGAGAGTGTATTCCAAATAAAGTTGTAACTGTTAGGCCTCATGATCTCCCTTGGTATAATACCACTCTTCGTTGTTTCAAACGTAAGGTCATGAGAGCACATACCAAGGCCAAAGTGATATCCCGCGAGCAACCTCATTCGCCAACCCGTGAAAGTACTGCAGCCTGGGCAGTGTACCATCAACTCAGAAATGCGTATCAAGAAAACCTAAAGCTCGCTGAGAGTGAATATAATAATAATCTTCGTGAATCTTTATCTAGTGGTCCCACGGGCAAAAAAGCATGGTGGCGGACAGTCAAACATTTTATGAAACGTAATCAATCTTCTGCAATTGCCTCATTATTGATTAATGACAATCACATTACTGATAGCCAGTCAAAAGCGGAGGCCTTCAATGAATTTTTCTTGAGCCAATGTAACATTGACTCCTCGACTGCACCTATTCTTCAGCAGCCTGAGTTACCTAATAATACTTTAAATGATATAGTAGTAGAAGAAAAAGAAGTACTTGATATTCTTAGATCTCTGGATGTCACAAAGGCCACTGGTCCGGACAATATTGGTCCCAAATTATTACACGAAGCTGCACCTTCTATTTATAAGCCTCTCACAAAATTGTTTAATTTATCACTGCAGAAAAAAACTTTTCCTTCTGAATGGAAAAAGGCAAATGTTGCTCCTTTATTCAAGAAAGGCGAAGCAAATTTGTGTAACAATTACAGGCCTATATCTCTGCTAAGCTGTGCAAGTAAAGTCATGGAAAAACTTATATTTAAACATGTTTTTAATTTTTTCAGGGATAATTTAGTTATTAGTGCAAATCAGTCTGGTTTCATGCCTGGTGATTCTACTGTAAATCAGTTATTATCACTGTACCATGAATTGTGCTTAGCCGTTGATTTACAGAAAGAAGTCAGAATATTTTTTTTAGATATAAGCAAGGCGTTCGACAAAGTTTGGCACCAAGGTTTCCTTTATAAATTAGAAAAAAAGTGGTGTCAGTGGAAATATTCTCTTGTGGTTCAAAAATTATCTTTCTAATCGTAAACAACGTGTAGTTGTTAACGGTCAAAGTTCGAAATGGGGAACAATCAATGCTGGAGTCCCCCAAGGTTCAGTTCTTGGACCCCTTCTTTTCTTGATATTCATTAATGATATTGTTGATATAGTCCGATCAGAAATCAAGCTTTTTGCTGATGACACTTCTCTATTTCTTACTGTTGACCACCCCATTACAGCGGCTGCCTCTTTAAATCACGATCTCTCTTCTATCGGTAGATGGTCTGAAGATTGGCTAGTGGCTTTTAATGCATCTAAAACCGACGCCATGATTATTACTCGGAAGCAACAGTCAACAAACCATCCACCACTTTTATTCCTAGGACAGCAGTTGAATGATGTCAAAAGTCATAAACATTTGGGCCTAACATTAAAATCTGATCTCAAATGGAACGAACATATAAATAATATTGTAATAAAAGCAACTAAGCAGTTAAATATTATGAAATCTCTTCAATATACCTTGGACCGAAAGACACTCGAGGTTATATATATATCTTATGTGCGACCCATACTTGAGTATGCTAGTGTCGTGTGGGATGGCTGTACACAAGGCGATGAAAATGTTTTGGAAAATGTTCAGTTGGCTGCAGCTCGGGTTGTCACCGGGGCGATGAAAACTACTCCTACAGTAAAACTTTATGAAGAGACTGGCTGGGAGCTACTTTCTAAAAGGCGTGAGAAATTTAAATTGATTCAGATGTATAAAATTGTTCATAATTTAGTACCAAATTATCTACGAAATATTTTTCTACACTTTCCAACTCCTGATATGACGTTCAATTATTTTACTCGCAGACGGTCTGACCTACCACACTTTAGAGCCCGTACAGATCTTTTCAATAAGTCCTTTCTCCCTTCCGCTACACGGCTCTGGAACCTCCTTCCTCTTGCGACTCGAAATTCTCCTTCCTTATCACAATTTAAAAGTAAACTAGAGCATCAAACTGTCCGCCCAGTCAAACATCCCTCACTTTATTATGTAGGTAAAAGAAAACTCGCTGTTATACATGCTCGTCTCAGGATGGGTCGCAGCCAACTGAACCAACTCTTATTTCAGATTGGTGTAAAAGATTCACCTGACTTTATCTGTGGAACTGGTATAGAGGACGTGTGGCATTTTTTCTTCTCGTGTCCCCGATATATTGTGCCTCGTAATAAATTACATTCGTCTATCATAAACCTTGCTCCATTTACACTTGAAACCCTACTTCTGGGTTCTGCTGTTTGTAATGTTGAAAATAATAAAACAATATTCCTCTGTGTACACGACTATATTGAGGACACGCGTAGATTTCAATTTGATGCCATCACATAAATCTAGAATATGATTAACTTAATTTTGACAAGGAAAATTTATATATAATCGGCAATGCAACTTGCTTTTTTTTTTTTGCTTGTGGGTTCGAATCTTAATTTTGATCAAATATATACTTAGTAGAGACAGTTCTTAGCCCCCTATCTGTCCTGTCCCTGTATCTGTCATCTTCTTTTGTGTCTCTTACACGATCACTTATTCCTGCCAGGTGTTGCTATTGATCGTCTACGCACATTTGATCATTCTAAGTGATTGTGTAATTGCTGTGCGTCATCTGTCGTCCTGTTCCAAGCGTCCTTTCTCTACAAGAGGGATTAATATAGGGCATAGCCCTCCTTCCCAATTGTTGTTATTACAGTGTGAAGATGTTTATATTGTATTTGATTAATAAAATATGTTTAAACCAAATGTTACAGTCCCTGCATCATCAGGCTTGGGTTTCAAATTAACCTTGAGACTTTCGACAATTGGAATCACCAAGCCCGCATGGGAACGCCCGTTTCCGTAAGAACCCTCTAATTTTCCCTGTTCAACTGGTGCCAAAACCTCGGTAGCACTACTACAAAGTTTCCACTCTGTCTCAGTAATATTTGGATCTTGACAGTCCACACGGTTAAGAGCCAAATATATTGGATCTTTGTTTTCTTTATCAGCCAGTTAAGCATATAATATAATGAATCCCACCTTGTTTCGACATCTTGAACCGGTTTTGTCTCATGAATGTGTAAATCATGTTGTTTGGCATTCAATACTTCCATATGTGTTACAGACCTGTGAAAGTGACCAACAATTTTATGGCCTCTTGAAAGCAAGCTCACTACGCTCTTTTGTTTTAATACTGCGTCATGCACAAACAATTGTAGAGTGTGCAACAAACAAGGTACACTTGGCTCAGATCACAATTCACAGGCTTTTACAATGTTTGTACCATTGTCCCTGACAAAAGTTTGTATTTTACCATTTAGTCCCCATTCAGTAAAGTGTATGTCCCATTTTTCCGCCATTGATTTGCCTGTGTGGGATTCGTTAAACAAAGAAACGTTCAATACTGCAGATCAATGTTGAAAATCATTATTTATATAATGGCAGGTAATACCCATGCAGGCATCAGTGGCCTTCGATGTCCACATGTTAGATGTTACCGCGACCGAGTCCACAGTAAGAATTTCGCTTAACATTGCAGTCTTCATGTGAGTGGACATATTGGGAATGACAGTCCTGCTGAAATGACGAGGTGTCAGCAAGGAGTACTGGGGCCAGGCGGAGTTAATGAGCTTTTTAAAACCTTTACCGTCAACAATATTAAACGGCCGCAACTCCTTTATTATCACGTTGGCAATGAGTCTCGTTACATTTCTTGATTTAGAATCCTGAAGGTCCCAAATGCGCTTTGGCTGAAATGTATCTGTTATGCCAGATTGGCTTGAAGTTGAATTCGATCTCATCTTCAAATGAGGGACAGGTGACTTTGCTCTTGAACTGTTATCATCACAGCTTATAACAAGCGAGTTTTTTGTCTTTATATGTCTCCAAAGACTGCTTGTTCCCCACGACTCAGGCTTATAGCCCCTGCATAGATGCAATGGGGTGGATGATTATTTGATGTGTATATTTTCAGTCTACATAAGAAGAAGCTCGAGACATTTTGATATTCGATAGTTATTTCAGTCTAAATTTAAATCAATTTCGATACAGTACAATTCTTTCTTACCTCTGGAAACAAAGTCCCCACATGTATGACATTTAGCACGGCTTTCGTCATCATCATTGAGAGAAAAATGCTTCCAAATGCTCGATTTTGCTCGCTTTGGGATAGCCTTGCCAGCCATGGTCCCAGGAAGTAAAGGGGAAACCGTGCAACAGGGGTTCATAGCTGTTACCCTTTTGTACTGGAGCATTACAATTGTTAATATAATTAAGGCGATTAATGGAACCCATGTGAGGCACTTAATTGCAAAGTGTCGTTTGCTGCATTGTTTAAAGTGTATACAAGTATGAAAAGTAACCTCAGCGACCTTTCTGTTTAATTTTTTGGCCAACATTGACAGTGATAACCGAACCCGAACGTTACCTGACTGTAATAACCGAACCTGGACGGGGCTTAAATCCCCCAACCCGGTAAGCTCGGGTTCGGTTGTTCGGGTTCGGTCAGGCTCTAATATATATATACATATATCTCCAAAATGGAACACAAAACGTTCTATGTCCCTCATAATTTTGAGTAATTTATAGCCAGTGAAGAATTTATCAAATGGTACAGAAATAAATTACCCATATTAAAAAAAAATCAATCAAACAATGAGGGAAAAGTGAAACTTATACACTCATCTAACAGTCCAGAAATAGATTAACTGGATTTAAAAAAAATCAACCCAACAATGAGGGAAAATTTTAACACAGGGTAGAATGTGTACGAACCAATTATCAATATATCAACATTGATCTTCAAAAACCAGTCCTCTCAACCTTTGAAATATTCTTCATTAACTAGAAACTATGTTTTTTTTCTGAAATATATAGAGCTGAACACTTACCCCTCAAGTCATCACTAACGAAAAAGCTGAGAAGAGACATGGCAGGCTGTAACATTTTGGTTCTCCCGAGTTCTCGGTAAGCTGAGATGACAGCAATATAGTAAAGGTGTTCGGTGTTTTTGCCTGCTTGGCACAAAGCCTTCCTGACCTATCCAGAAAACCCCATACATATCCCACGACAGTCTGCTCCAATTCATTTTAATGGCCTCACCACTGAAAGTAAAAAACAACAGAGATTTTCCAAGTTCTTTGTCAAAATTATTTACAGCAGAATGGATGGACATCAGACACATATATGTAACTCTTTTAATATTTTAATGTCAAAATACAGATTGGATTTAAACACTTTATTGAGGTCGAATGACCTCCAGCTGTTTCCGTATCCCGAATTAAAAAAACATTTGCAGTGTGCACATATTGCAATGTTTATTTATAAGGTGTGTGAAGCAAGATATGACAAATGTAGCTGAAACTTGACGCACGGCAAACTCAGTGACGTTATCTAGGATGCATGTACCACATAAGAACGAGGAACATTGTTCGGGTAAAGTGCAACATATTTGGACTTGTTCCCAGCTTTGTGCACTTGCTGTGCCTTTTTTTCTTTTCTTTTTTGTCGTTGATAACAATTTTGTAGTAGTTTGAACAATGTCACGTAGACTGAAAAACCAAAAGTTGAGGAAAAAGACCTTCAAACGCCAAGGACTCAGCAGTACTGTCGCAGTATTTCATAATTGTCATTAAGAGACCCGTCCTTGTGTTAGTTCAGTGAATTGTCTAGGGGTATGGATTTGGAAAATGTTGTTGGTCCCTCCCATGATGGGCTTAATAAGGTGTGGGGTACTTTTAAAAATTTAACAGAAGCCAACCGGCCAAGTGTTGCAACAGCCTGTTCTCCTTCATGGCTTGGGCAACATGAGACCATGCAGCCAGTTGACACAATGCAAAAAATGGCGGATTGCAGCCCTTTTTATGAGAGCCTGGTACACCCAAGCAAGAGCTGCACAGCAACTCAATGTCAGCAATTCAGCTGAGAATTGGCTTGCTCAGGAACACAGCTCAATTTTAAAGGATTAATTATGTCATCAAGGCACTTGGAGATACTTACTCTGGCACTTAGAAGTAACACAGGCAGAGATTCAAAAAAAAAAAAAAAAAAAAAAAAAAAAAAACCTGTATGGGTCCATGAACAGGCGTGTTTGTTCAGTGATATCTGAAAGAGGAGGGGAAACCTGATACCGAAGTGGTGCCCTGAACTGACGTTTGGGCCCACAGTGTGAGGTAATGGCGGAATTATTTTTTTTCTTTTGGGGCAGGGATATAATACTGGCCCAAATAGAGAATTCCTGCACACCTATTCCTCCCTTTACCATTTTGCATAACATGAAACCACCATCTCGCCATTAATGTCTTTGTTGAAATAACCTTAATGTTTTGTCATAATGGTATTTTTAAAGTGGGTCAGGAGATACATCTTTAGTGCGTTACAATCTTGTAATGTGGCCGGGGCGGACATGGCGAATACATAACTTGTCCAAACTGTTCGCGTAATGACGAAATAGAAATGCTGCACGACACTTGACTTTTAGAAATTAATGTCTGAAAAAAGATACTTTTGATACAACCTAGTTACGGAAATGTTACTCGCATTTATTCACAGCAATAAAAGAGAAAGGAAATTCGGGTCCAACAAGTCATAAAGCAGGAAAATGGTACTTATTTGCTAACTGCATTGAATCGGGATCTCAACTTTACTCAAAAGGGTTTGGACCACAGGTCCTGGTGTAGCAAATAGTATAAAGCTCAAAATATTGACCATTGATAATGTCCTCTGCACAATATAGCTGTGGGACGTCCTTCATATATTTGCCTTCATACCAGCGTAATGGAATTATGACAGACCAATTATTTGGAAAATGGTACAAACCCATGTCCCTCTGCACACACAGACCCACACACACACATACATACATACATACATACATACATACATACATACATACATACATACATACATACATATATATATACATACACACATACATACACACACACATATATATATATATATATATATATCTTGGTCACCTGTAAGGCATTTTACTTCATGTGTGTGTTTATCTCTGTGGATGAGTAAATATGTTTCTGGTATCCTGCCCTACTCCCCCAGAGTACATTTCTAGTGCAATTTATGTGTGGCATTGCATTGGATTCGTCCTCACGGGGGTGTATTTACTAAAGTTGAAAACTGTATTTTATTCTTTCAACCATAATGCTAGCATTTATTTCATTGAAATTCTGACTTGGTATTCTTTCCATTTCATAATCTTATTTTTTTACGTTCCCTTTGTGTACAAATTTCTTTTTTTGGGGGGTGGGGGTGGGCTAGTTGCGCCTTGTGGGGTCATCTTTCGGCATTCATATATGCCTTATGATAATAATGTATTCATTAAACACGTGTGTAATATTTTTTTCAATGTGACCAACTTTGTTCTAATCTCTTTGCAACGATTTTTATATACATGTTAGTTAGTTGTGGGAAGCCATGACTCCTAGCATACTGACTCAGAAATGATTGAAAGAGGCTCTGACGTTATGATGAACTTGAATAGGCTTTGCTTGCAGATTACAAATTTACAATTTACTCATGCCAATATGAAATTTTAATATTTTATGTTATCATCATATGTTTGAAGATATTAGTATTGTATAAAGATGCACCTTATCGACATATGGAATTGATTCAGGAGTAAACAGATGGCTACTCTACACACACACACACACACACACACACACACACACACACACACACACACACACACACACACACACACACACACATTATAGATGCATATGTACACACGTCAATTAAGACCATTCCTGAAGGGGTCATTTCAAAGTTAAGGCCACAAGTTTTGTGGACCCGTTTATGTTTGTTTTTTTTAATATTATATATGGTTCAGCTTTTATCATTAGTTGAGGAGGAACAGCAAATGTATTTTATCCATTCACAACTACTAAGTCGTCAATACCATGCACTATGATTCATGGTGCTAGTTGTCCTTTCTCCCGCTCTCCTTTCACAAATCCCGCATACCAGCTGTTAATTGTCCTTGTTAACCCTAAAATGTTGAAATTGAAATGTTCCGTTTATATCATATGTATGTGAAGCAAAAAAAAAAAAAAAAAGATGAACTTCTGAACTATGTAATTTACTCTCGTGTTTGTCTGCTTTCGCCATCCTGTGGCAATTTTGGCATAAGAAGAGCTCCAATGAATGACAAGTTTTAATTCAAGATTTTGTTTACGTTTTGCGCTGCAACAATCGGGAAAAAATTAGCAATATAAGTGATAAGCTTCGTACAGTTTTAATGTAGGCGATGAACCTCACATACATTGCGTGTATGTGCGTGTAGTCTTTTTGCGACTGGAGAGGCATTTGTACTATGGGGCACTTTCTCTATGGCGAATGCCTGGTAATCTCTGCGGGCCACAAACGTATTGCAAATGAAGCTCTTAAGGCCACTTCCAAGGTAAGACCAGCTTTATCAGTCTCTCAAGTGGTCTTAATGGGGTGATCTTACTGTATTCATATATTGTAATGACCTTATATACAACTCTTCGTGGTTAATGTAAATTTCTTTGACGCGAAGTTCTGAATTTTAGCCTAAAATGCTGTAACTTTTATCTAAAGATAGGCACATTTCGTTTTCTTATGATGCTGGCAGTATATGTTGGTACCATCAACCTAACATTAACCTTAAATTTTCTCTAGGCTATGTACAGACGGATGGGATATATCGGCGTGTGTCACACATCCAGATCGTTCTGGAGTAATTGTTCTCATTTCACATGCTTATCATTCCATGTACATGTAACGGCTTATATGTTCCTGTGCATTTTATAATCATCATGAAATAATAGTGCCCCATCGCCAATATTCTGTTTTAATGATTTTGGAACAGGATACAGGTTACACAACATTATTCGAAATGTTACAGTATATTTGTCAACTTTTTTTGGTGCATGTATGTTCGACCATGATTTCATCTTATAAATTTCGAATTTCGCCGGGAATTGTATTTTATTGTAAATATCTAGGCTTGCGTATTTGTATATCTAATTCTATTAATTTTCGTGACCTTATTAAGTTTTAAAGGCAAGAAAGAAATGGATTGGGTCATTTACCTTCTCAAAAAATAAATACGTCAACAGAGAATTTTTTCTCTTGTCATCAATATTTATTTCCTCGCAATAAATTATATGCAGCTACGATGAACTTTGCTCCTTTCACACTTCCAGCTCTAGTTTTCGGTTGTGCTGCCTGTAGCCTTGAAAACAGCAAGTTGACATTTCTCGCTGTTCAAGACTATATTGATGACACTGAAATATTTCAATTTAATGTCATTATAAAATGGTGGCATGTGACCAGTTCTAATCACAAGTTCCTGTTGGAAATAATTAGCTGAGTAGATTTGTTTTATGAATGCCCCGCTAACTGTCTTCTCTTTGTTATGCTCAATTTCATCATTAACTTTTGTGCTGTGTAGTGTCCGTTGTCCTCGTTTTCTAATGCTCACTATTTATATATATATATATAATTATTTAAGAATCCTTAACCACAGCGTACAATACACTGAACATGCCTGTTTGGTCTTGTCCTGTGAAAATGTCTTATTTCTCCAGAGGGATTAATATAGGGCTTGCCCTTCTTTCCTATTAAATGGAATATGTTTAAAGCAAAGAATATTTTTTTCTCACCCTCATTTGCCCCTAAAATAAAGTGGAACCATTCTGAATATGAAGAAAGTATAAAGCATTTATGCATAAAGTCCAAAATGTATATAGTCACATACATACATTTAGCAATATCTATAGTTATCTGTAATGTCCCTTATATGATACAACGCCACATAATATCAAATTTATATGTTTGATTTCCAGTAGTAGAACCATTCTTTTTATCTATGGTTAGCTAAAATAGTCAAGTTCGTGGTACTTACAATATTCATACCTGTCAATGGACTAGACATATTTGATACGGACCCGACAGAATTAAACAAAATCTTGCATGTATAGTTTGACATTATAAATACTAGATAACAAAAAATGAAATGTGGTTATTTTTCCAGGAATATTCAAAAGATCATGGTTTATTTGAGTCTGCAGACCAAACTAATACGTGTAGTTAAGGGACACAATCAAGGGACAATGGTTACACTTGTTTTTTTTTTTTTTTTTTTTTTTTTTTTTTTTTTGTAATAATATTTTCTCCCTGTCCTAGACTGCTAGCAATGAGTTCGAAAGAAGCCTATAAGAGGTTTGTCCGAAAACGTGGAGAAATATTTGTGTCAAAGTTCTGCGAATTCAGACCACAAAAGGTACCAATCAGGCAGAATCACCATTGAATTTGTCTGTGCAAGTATCATGAGAATGCTGACATGTAAGGTAGAAGTATGCACAGGGCAGTCACTGCAATTCCACGGGCATCTGATGAAGCTTTAAACTTGACAGTTTGTAGCATCACTCAAGAAATAAACATTGATCGTGAATGCGGAAACTGTGGTATTTGATTGAAATACAAATACTTCAGGATGCTGATCTAAATCAAAGTGTCTCTTTCTACCAGTGGGAAACAATGGAAGGAAAAGCAGGAAACATAACACCAACGGTCTCACTTCAAGAAGCAACAGACAAGTTGAATAAGCAGTTGAACACATTCGAGAGACATGCGTGTGATTCCAAGAGGCAATATTGTGAATTAAAATACTTGTAGGCGAATTTGAAGGATGGCAAAATAATACTGCATGGCGACTTCGCAAGGAGCGATGGTTTGAAACACCAAAACGTAATTACGCAAACCCACTGGTCTCTGGACAGTATCATTCTATTTTCAGTAATAGTGTATCACAGAAAGGAGAATGATAGGGAATCTGAGCTGAAGCATATATCAACTGCGGTGGTGTCAGACCACGTAACTCATGATAAGAGGGCGGTTTTTTTCATTCATTAAGAAAATTCTTGAATACGCCCAGAGCAAACTACAATTTGGGATCAAAATGGCTCATTATTGGTCAGACAGAGCAGCAGGCTGGTTCAGAAATTGGTATAGACTAGTTGAATGGATTTTTTATTTTTTTTTAATATTTATTTATTTATTTATTTTATTTTATTTTATTTTTTTATTTATTCATTTATTTATTTATTTATTTATTTTTTGCTTTTGGCTTTTGGCTTTTGTTTTATGCTAGAAACTCATGCTTTATGTATTCAGAAAAAGCAATATCCAACTTTTGGGTGGTAAGATTGCCTGATGTTACAGAACAAAGTTTGAAGGGTGTGATCTATATTTCTGAGGCTATTGACAATCCTACATTAAGGAAAGATACTGAAGTGAAGGACGCCATTCAAGCCCTTGAAAACCTCAGATCAACAGGTGCCACGCAGTCAAATACATGTGCTTAAGATGCGGTCAACTGCGCATGTTTACCTGCAACCAAAAAAACTGCCAACAAACATGCTGACCTAGTGCATGTGGAGTATGTAACCAAGAATTCCACTAAGACTGTCTGTGCGTAATCTTGAAAACTGAATGGAAAGAAATGGAAGGGATTTCTCTTACAAGTATGTTTTCATGACCAGCAGAAATCCTTATGTTATCCATGGATATGGGTAGAGCATGAATAGACAGTGATTGGATAATTGAAAATGTAAAAGACCTAAAAGTACATTATATATTTAGTAGTGACAGAAAAGGCTTGTGAATGAAGTGGCTAATCTGTCGATTGTAAGATGCGATTTAATCACTTCTGGACAGTATTTGTTTTACTCTTCCTGACTTTTTTGCTTTTAAAAAAAAAAAATTCTACCAACTTGAATTTCGACAGGCCAGTAGCACACTTAGATTTAAAAAATGTGAGTGGGCATGCACTAATATGTCAATGTGGACTGTAGCTCATTGCCAAGAGAGTCTTGTCTGTTGATATCAATACAAGTTAAATTCAGCTTTACATTGTCTGTTTACTCTCTCAAAATATTAAATTCATGTACAGTGGTGCCTATTGCTTGACACTGCAGGTGGGTTAAACAATGGAGCAATATTTGATGTAGACAAAACATAATAAAGTGTCTTCAATAAGTGGTCTTTAAAGGACATGCAGTCTCCCACAAAAGGTTGTCTTTATACTTGGTCCACTGTCTTACAATTGTACTAGAATTTAGAATATGTATTAGTTGAAGGGTTTAAAAATAAAAACTGTTATGTGGTATTTTATCTTTCCACGGCCTATATGTATCAGTTTATGAAGGTCTGCAAAAGTGTCCTCTCCTAGACACACAAGTGTGTCCCGTTCGTGACAGCACTTTTATTAGTAAAACAAGATCTTTTAGACAATTACTCTTATTAATGGTAAATAAATGAATAAAAAAATTAAAGAAAAAAAAATATTTTGACAACAAAATGAATTTACGGTTAATATAATGTACCGACCAATTCAAAGGTTATCCTGACCATACCGTGCACTAAAGAAAAAAAAATGGATGCGAAAATAATACTTCTATTTACATTTCAAGTTTTAAATATCACTGCACCTTCAATCCCCGCCTTTCATTTATTTACGACATCCCGAAGGCAGTAAAGGTGCAAGTCCGCTGAGTGACAAGGAAACTGCATGCTAGGGCACTATGGCTGTCAAGTGCCACTTTCTTAACAGGATTAAAACTGCATGGGGCAAAAGATCCATTTTCGTCCCTGTTCCCGTCCAGGACGGGTCGTTGTGTTGCTGATAATGACAGCAACACAAGTTCAGCAGCCATTAAAACGTCAATAGCTTGTTCATTTCTGATGCACAATTTTTGTGGTAAAAATCAGCAATTAGTATACGGAAATATTCAAACAAACATGCATATGTTTGCAATACTCCATATGTTGTACCTGTGCAAGCAATTGGTGAATTAAACAAAACTTTAAACACATTGAAGATATTGAAACTTGCCGAAATATCCCGTCCATTAGAAACTGTTATCATGGAATGCCTCTTTCAGTGGCTTGACACTAGGTCATATAAACAAATTTAAAGCAGAATTTTATGCCGGCTTCAGTTTAAACGTCCGATTTGTGGGAATACATTTGACTCAACAGTACCTTCAATTCTCTCTAATGGGAAAATATTTCACAAAACAAATTTCGTCTGGTGTATTTCTCTACTAGCAAAATATCTGAGCACTGACGGCATATAATATGTTCACTTTAAGATGAGAAAAGGCAAGCCAAATAACCAAAAGCATGGTCAAATGTAAATAAGCTGCGTTCCTTGTATGGCAATTTCTTTACTTGTGGAGTTTTTGGGGGCAAATTTGAGACAGATTTTTTTTTATTTTTTATTTTCTGACGAAACGTGTGAGCAACAATTCCAAATCTGATCTATCTGACCCATGTGTGTCGTGTACAGGGATGGGTGACATCACAATTTGTATGTTACTTTACAAAGCGTGAAGGGGGAAGTTATTAAATGTATTCTGCTGCGTATTTCCGAGTAGGATGGTATCAATTTGTGAACCCCCGAGACATGCCAACCTACCACATGCTGTCTGGGTGGCGGATAGATGAACATCATAATATACAGGGGGATTACGGATATGAGATTCATTAGTCGAGGGCTTGGATTCTGTCGTGTGGTTATACCTGTTTAAGCTCTTTGGCAATGGTAAGAGGTTTGAAAATAGGCCTCACCTTATGAAAAAAAAATAAAGAAAAACAAAAAAACAAAAAGGAAAAAACAAACAAAAAAAAAAAAAAAAAAAGAAAATAAAAAGACTCACCCTTTAAGCTACATTATTTTGCTTCGCATCAACTCTATAGCTTCTGATAAAACAAAGGTCAGCTCAACTACATCCAAATGTGTTCGATATTTGTACATTCAACAAGATTTAAAAGACGGAGACATTTTGATTCCTAGGTGCATGTGCTAAGATACATCATCCAAAAGGAGGCTCTGGAAACTACAGGTGAAGTGGTGGGCCCGTTTTCTGAGATATGAACATGGAACTATTTTTATTGTCCAGTCAATATGGCGCGAAACCGATCGTGAATTGCAACAGAACCGTTTTCTCTGGATTTATGTTCAGAAAAACCTATAGAAATAACATACAAAAATTCTATCAAAATCTAGGCTTCAAAATTTAAATGTGTATAACTTGAAAAAGGAGGCCAAGTTCTATCATAATGCAATTACCTGGCTTGTGCTGATTTAATATAGTGCCTTGTAGTGTGGGGGCATATGGAGTCCCGTGGGCTTTTGATGAAGATTTTACAAAACCTACTCAAAAATGTTAAATACATCTCAAATAACAGAAAAAAACATGTTGGCACTTTGCCAACCTGTTAGATTCAAAATGGCCGCCATTTTTCAAAATGGCTGCCCAATTTCCAAGTTTTGTCCAATTATAGGTCCCTTAAAGGTCCTTGCAGTATAAAGCACCTTATTTGGGTATTTATTTTCATAACTCCTGGCTATAAAGTTTGATTTTTATCTTCAAATTGAATCTTAGTCAATTTAGGCTCATATTTGTCTAAAAAGTATCAAATCATTGGATCAAAAGAATGTTAACCGAACCGAGATAAAAGACTTTATTTTGAAACAATGTTATGACACCAGTATGTTACTACAATAAAGGGCATCATCACCTCTCTTACCAAGTTCATACCTGTGTGACTGGGGGACCTATTTTAAATTATTTTCATTCTCACCTTCATCATTGTCACTCTCATATTGTGAGTTTACATTGGAACAGTATTATGAAACAAGTGAATTGCTACAATGAATGGCATCATCACCTCCATTATATAGTTCATGTTTGTATGATTAGGATAATTATTTTAACTATCATCATTCTCATTTTCATCATTGTCACTCTCATATTGTGAGTTAACATTGAAGCAATATTATGTATGACACATTAAAGTGTATTGCTACAATAAATGACCTCATCACCTGCATTACCCAGTTCATATTTGTATGATTAGGATAACTATTATAACAACCATCGTTCTCATCTTTATCATTGTCACACTCTCGTATTGTGAGTAAACATTGAAACAACATTATGACACATTAAAGTGTATTGCCACATTAAATGACATCGTCATCTCCATTACCAAGTTCATACTTGTGTGATTAAGATAGCTTTTTTAAGTATCATCGTTCTCATCTGCATCATTGTCACTCTCATATTGTGAGTTGTGGTGTCCAGCTGGTGACTGTCCTACACAGTGGAAGCTGGTCGTTTCTGGTGATTGCCATATACAGTGGCAGTCTGCCATAGCAGTTGGCTTGTTCAGTTGGACGATGAAGATGAAAGCAGTTTATCATAATTCCAGAGATCATCAATATGTTGGATCTACTTTTGGTTGTTCATCCATAATCTATAATTTATGCCAGTTGAGCCACAGGCAAGAAGTTTACCAAGATCAAACTGTAGTACACAAGTGATATGTGAACTGTTCTACATGTGCTGTACATGGCAATAACGAGCTAGTAGGATAAACTGAGATGCACCTTGCATTATTATTAGGTGGGATGAATGTACTGGGTTGAGGGTGGGGGAAAACCTTTTGACCAAATTTAGTAAATATAATCTTATAAACACATCAATTCTGACTACAAAAGTTTCCATTCTGTTATATACTGCCCAAATTTGATATTTTTCTAGTGGTTACCTGGGTGTTTAACCCACTCTGGCTGAGAATAGGCTAATAGAGTTGGTATGTTTTTACATTCGGCGCATAAAGTGCTGGAGGGTATTGTCATCCCCTACATCGTCAGTCCATCTGTTCATCCGTCATGTCAATGTTACCTTGATATTTCAAAAAAAATATGCACCCTAGTTGTACCAAATTTTTATCGGGGATGCAACATGCAATGGACCAGTTTGCTATTGAAAACTAGCATCCTCTTTTTATTTTTAAACTTTTAATCAAACTTTTACAGAATTTATTTCGAGGCCGTCTGAGTGGTTCACAGTGGGACGATGTTACCATATTATCTCCAAAAATATTTACCACAGCTTTACTAAACATTTGTCACAGAAGAACCTTATGATGGACCAGGTTCCTATCGAAAACAGGCTTCCTCTGATTATTTCGTAACTTTTTATGAAACTTTTAAAGTATTTATTTGAAGGCCTACTGAGTGGCGTCAACCCTGACTATGCTACCGCGGGATCTCAAACAATTTTCATCGCACCTTTGCCAAATTTTTGTCAGAGATGCATCTTTTGATGGACCAGGTTCCTATAAAAAACTAGCATCCTTTTGGTATTTAAAAACTTTGTATGAAACTTTAAAGTATTTATTTCAAGGCCGTCTGAGTGGCGCACAAGGAGACAATGTTACCATAATACCTCAGCAAGCATCTATCGCAGCTTCATCAAATTTTCATCAATTGCTGAAAATAATGATAAATTGAGTATTCACAGAAAAAAATTGATGGTGATAGGATTGGGGAGAGAAGAAAATTAATGTATGTTTAGTTCTATGGTTGAATGTTTAATCATTGGCCGAGAGCGTGAAATGAATCAAGGCAGATTCAGATAATGTACAAAACCAGTGTATTTATGAACATTATAATTTTCTGTTGTCAATAAAAAAAATATAAAAAAAGCAAACGTCATTAGACATGCACATTATAAAGGGCTATGTTCCTATTGAAAACCAGCTTCCTCTCATTATTTTGAAACTTATTATAAAACTTTTGCAGTATTTATTTGACGCTCTGTGATCATGATTCAGATTCAGATTCAGATTCAGATTCTGATTCTTTTTTTTCGACAATAAATTCAATACATTTCAATTGTTAGGTAATAATGACAGAAATGTATATAAACAAATGCAAAACAAAAAATAAGAGAAATAGTACATTATTACCACAGATAACAGATAGTCAGGATGACCCAGCTAAGGATGAAATCATCCGCTCTCGCATGGGCCACCGAAATAAATTTACGTGGTAACACCTTGCTTCAGAACAAAGCACCGCATGTGTGTTAGGACAGTTGGACTGACTGAGACAAAGATAGCATAATTACATACAAATATACTTTATCAATCCTCATTACAAACAAAGCAATTTGGAATAGTACAGCTTTCAGAGTATTGGTCTATGTGGAGTCTTTTAACAGATTGAGAGAGAGAGAGAGAGAGAGAGAGAGAAGGAGAGAGAGAGAGAGAGAGAGAGAGAGAGAGAGAGAGAGAGAGAGAGAGAGAGAGAGAGAGAGAGAGAGAGAAAGAGAGAGAGAGAGAGAGAACAATGTTACCATAATATCTCAAGAAGGATTCATCACAGCTTCATCAAATTTTCGGTGCAGTTACACCGTATTATGACACCTGCAAAGTCTAAAAAAAAATGCAGAATTGGGGAAAATAATGTTGTGGGCGCCGAGGGTAATTCTTATCTGAACACTATTTTCTTATTATAAGGTGGGCACTAAACACCTATTCCATGCTTTGAAAAGCTGTAAATTCATGGGGCATGTTATCTCTGTGTAGCTGTCATCTATAATTGTTATTCAATATGTTTTCTGTGGACAAACGTTAATTTAAGATGTGAAAGGAGTTGACTATCTATATAGTTGGCCACTTTTACGGCAATTAGAGGACTAAACCCCAGAATTAATGGGGTGAATCAAGAATATCT
The DNA here is from genome assembly GCA_964020975.1 of Hermodice carunculata. NCBI lineage: Eukaryota > Metazoa > Annelida > Polychaeta > Eunicida > Amphinomidae > Hermodice > Hermodice carunculata. The sequence continues at coordinate 17,159,693 of OZ026623.1, read as the reverse complement.
AAAGGCCTCGCTACAGTCATTGTGCAAAAAAGTCTTCGCAAATAACTGTGCTTGGATTATGGCAAGAATGTGTGCAGTCTTTCAATATAAATGAAAACTCCGCAAGTAATCTAAAAGCACTTGGGACACTTTTTCTCCAAGCAGTTAGTCAATGCAGATCCACCCATCAGCATGCCAGCGCCATGCATCAATCCACCACTTGAGCTACTATGCAGGGAATCATTCTGTCAACACACCAATACTACCATACAGACCTGCAAAATACATTAAAACAATAGGTTATAATAAGTTATTATACGGAACAATGATTTGAACTGATGATCTTGGATCAGATGAAGAAAAAGTATTGAGCTAGACTAAAAGGGTAGTGACAGATATCGTTAAAAATCAACATGTTTTGATGCATAGATTATATACATGCATTTTTTTTAGCATAACGACCATCTTGAAATTTGGTTGGTAACAACTAGTGTCAAATTTTAAGATTGAAAATCATGACACAATGTTGTTACATGGTTGGAGTATGATATATAACTCTTAGATAATGTTAGTTGGAGAATATTGGTTCTTTATGTAAAATGACATATCGGCTTGTGGGGGGGGGGGGGGGGGGGAGTGGGAGTGGCGGTTGGGCAGCCATTTTTAGGAAATTGTGGCTATCTTGAATTGTGATAACTACAGTGCTATACTAACCCTCATTGATGCCAGTAAATACCAAAATAAAGGCCAATTTTAAATCAACTTTTTTAACACTAAACATTTATAAGAAACATGGAAAATATAGATAAAATTTTTCAGATATTTTAAATTTTGGTGTCTAATAATATTCAGGTTAAAGGTAAAAGACATGACTAATGTTCCTGGATGACAAAAGGTTAAAATTTGATTCTTAGATCTATTAAATCGAACATTTCGGACACATTATGTAACATAAAATATCATTTTGTTTAGGGTTTGGCGGCCATTTTAGAAAATGGCAGCCATTTTGAATGTAACAGGTTGGCAAAGTGCCAACATGGTTTTTTTATGTTCCTTAGGGTATAAATAACATTTCTGAATAGGTGGCATAAAATCTTCATCAAAATCCCACGGGACTTAAAATCATGATATATGCTCCCACACTATTAGGTATGTGGGATACTTCAAAAATATATTTAAATGCAATATTACATCATAATGCTGCTTCAAGATGGCCGCCAAAACAAGTCTCGTTTTTTTGACTAAATTTAGCTTCACATAGCAAAAGATTAATCATAAGTTGCAACAGAAACTTTTTCGTAGATTAAGTGATGAGAAAGGTTTCCAAAACTATGTAATTAAAGTGAGGCAAAATGCCAGATCTGTGTAACACTAACAGTTTGTGTAATGTAAAAATGATGGCCAGGTCATTAGTTTGATACTATAACCTGACTTGTAATAAAATTTGATAGGCATATAGACGTGCTGAATATGTGTAAACGTAATGAAACACAACAATGGATCGCTTTGTTAGTGACGGAAATAAGTATATTCACAATGGCTGCCAAATGTAGCAAATATATTTTTCAAGAGTCAGTTATATTGTAATTGATGTGTAATTCTAGAATAAATATCTTTGGAAGTTGAAACCACAAACCAACATGGTCCTTCAGTAATATTTTCACACCAGTTGCCTATGCATATACCAATTTTTAAAAGAAAAAGCATAGAAAAAATGAAGAATTTATATTTTTCACACATGAATAAAAAAACCCGATGGCTGAAAGTGGGTAACAATTCATATTTTGGTTGATGCTTTGCATTGCAATGGAATTACCTCTAATGATTTGTCAGACTCACCTCCCCCCCGAAACCCATTAATGTTAACGTAAATCATGTTATCTGCTAATAAAATACACACACACACACACACACACACACACACACACATATATATATATATATATATATATATATATGCGAATGAACTGTACCATTGAGTGGTAAAACCACTTTATTGACACAAAACGGAAATGGAATCCTGCATGCTTTGCATTAAGTGCAACCTGCACTTCATAAAATCCACTTTTCATTTAATTGGGAATGAGGAAAACAAAAACAAAAAAAAAACAAAAAAAAAAAAAATGTAAGCAAACTGAAAGATGGTCTATGTAAGCCCCTCCCCCCTCCCCAAGATGGAAATCTATATTCTGTAAGGTAAATACGAACTTCATATTAACATTTTTATAGGGTAGTCTGATCCCTCTTCAACCATCTTGCTTTATATGTCATCACTGTTCTCAGGTATTACTGCTGTTTTGTTGGAGCATATACTTCTGCACTCTGAACGGCCAAAGGAAAAGTCTAGCCAAATATTTCGACATGCATATCGCCTACTCTCACATACTGTCTTGCAGGTAAGCCCACTCTTAAGTCGGGTCTCGCAGCTACAGTGCACTACATTGAGAAGATTTAAAGGGCAGCCTCCTTGTCACACTAGACAGGAAACATTTGACCGTCAACAGCTTACATCCAAAGACTTCTTGATGGAGATCTGCACTACCCTTCCACAGCTGAACCTGGGTAAACATGAAGGCTGTGGTATTTAGCAGTTGCTGGTGTAGGAGGCAGACTGTCAGACTGCACAAAGCTCGTACTTGTGTGATCCTTCTGATGGAAGCGGAAAGGCAAACATTGTCCAGAGTGTCATCTTTTGTACCCTTCTATAAGTGAACGCATGTGGTTTCTCCAGTCATTACTATGTCATCCATCATGACAAATTCATTGAAAAAAAGCTACATGCGTGCCTGCGCGCGTGCGCGTGTGTGTGTGTGTGTGTGTGTGTGTGTGTTTGTGTGTGTGTGTGTGTGTGTGTGTGTGTGTGTGTGTGTGTGTATGTGTGTGATCTGAGCTGGGCATCAGGCCGGATTTGTTTCATGCTCTGAGTCTAGAATGTTGGCTGCGGTAATTACACCGCCAATTATGAGATGTAAAGAAGCATTCTCAGCGAACATTTCTGTTTTTGAATGGACTATCCCTGCAATATCATCAATGTGGGATAACAACACAAGCTGTCCTATCTCTGATCCGTTGGGCACACCAGCATCACTTTTTTTCCCAATTAAATGACTGAGTTGGGATTATGAAACACCAGTAGGGATTGCCTGGGTAATCAGAAAACCATTCAAGATATTTCTGGCCTTCCTTAAGAATTATATTAGGCCAGAGGGCCAAATTTTATCAAATGTCTTATTAATGTTTAAGAAAATTTGGGGGACTTCTTTCTGATAAACCATGGCCAAACACTGTTCGAGATAAAGTATATGTAGTTAGTTGACAGTTGAACCTTCGGGTGTGAAGCCAGATTGATCGGCAAAAATATCTCAGTTGTCCTAGAAGAAATTTAATATATATTTGGATGCTATTTTTTCAAACATATTCCTGTGCAGCTTAGAAGTGACATAAGCAACTAATTATTACATGAATGTTCAGGGCACTTCTCGAGGAGTGAAGAGACTTTTTTTCCAGGCAAAAGGAAAAAGTATTATTTTTAAGGACCGATTTAAAATTTTAGCTGGGGAAGAAGATATGGCAGCTGCAGCTTTTTCAAAAGTTTCGCATGAATGCCTTCAGGGCCAGATGCTTTAGATACATCAAGACTGAAACATGTTTTGGTGCCTCTGATTCTCTGATAGGTATAGAATCAAGACCTGAGTCAGGATAATCAGCCCCAACTGTAGGGGGATAATAACAGCATAAATGACACATTGTTTTAAAAAGGAAGAATGGAAGGATTCGGCTTTAGACAAGTCATCCGAAGTATATTTATCTTAATTAAGGGCAACGGAACTGTAGAGCTTGGCAGTTAGGTATCATAAATTAACAAACTAGAAACGCCCTAATCAGATCTGTTATGCATGTCTTGTAACTGTACAAAAAAATAAGGGTGCATAAATACACGCATACAAATGTTATCATTATTAATGTTCTCACAATTACATATAACAAAAATGTTCATTTTCTTTCTGCATAAAAAAAAAAATCAAATCACAACATCAAACGTAAAATATATCATGACAATCTGAGTGATGTGTAACAGTAAAGCACATGCTATTTCTTTGTGTAATTGTAGTATGATTACAACTTGGAAAATGTTTAACGATACTCCACCAACATTTATGTTTCCGAGATGAATTGTTTAGGTCAGCCCAAAATTCCTACTTGTATTCCTGTTCTTTAAGGCCTAGCTTAGTTGACCATAATAACGATACCTTGCTTGACAAGAGAAAGTCCAATCCCCGATCTTAAAGTGACTGTATTTATTTATTTTATTTATTTATTTATTTATTTATTTATTTATTTATTTATTTATTTATTTATTTATTTATTTATTTATTTATTTATTTTTATTTATTTATTTATTTATTTATTGATTGATTGACTTATCTATTTATTCATTTATTTATTTTTCATTCATTCATTCATTCATTCATTCATTCATTCATTCATTCATTCAATCTATCTATTTATCTATCTATCTATCTATCTATCTATCTTCTATCTATCTATTTATTTATGTATTTTTGTATTGTCTGTGAACTTGGAGCTTAAGTAGTTGAAGCCTGAAATTATACCAAGGACGACCCACGCTCTGACTTCGATGTCTTTGCATGCGATACATAGCATAGCGGTTTAGAAATATATTTGACCGAGAGCTGCAAGAAGAATTTTTTTTGTTATGTGTTACACAAGCGTTCGAGTCAATCACACTAAGCCTTCCAGTTAATCATACTAATACTCAGGACTATTAAAATCCGTCTTGGTATATTCTCATATTAGTCGTCTGTACGCTGCCTCTTTAACCCGCTCAAGCAAACATTTTGCCCCCCCAAAAAAGAGTGGTTACAGGAAGATATTGGATAAAGGAAGCAAACTTTGTAAAGGCATAAAATGCAGTATATTTTAAGATTTTTTAATCAAGGCAAGGGGCAGTTTGCTCAGTGAAACGAATGAGCCTTTTCATATTTATAGCAAGACAGTTAGTTTGAGCAAAGTGAACAAGTTGTGGGCGGAATTCGTATTAAAATCTGCGTTACAGTTCCCAGTCAAAATAATTTTGAATTCTTGTGTTGTGAGCAAACTCCAGACTATCCTGGAGTTTATCCCCAAAGACAAATGTGGAATTGGACGGTCTGTATACTAAACCAAAAAGGATATTATCATGTCAACTGATTTGACACCACAAGAATTCGAGATAAGCTACTTCCAGATCTGAGCGACAAGATACATTAGGGAGGCAGACATTTGAAAAGCCGCTCCATGGTCCACAGCGCCAGGGCGTTCCCGTCGAATGATTTTATGGTAACCAAGTAATATAACATTAACTAAGGTGGAGTTTGGAGAGAGAAAAAAATTCGGACAAAGAAATGTTAAAAGTATGAAAATGGAATTTGTCATCAGAAAGACTACGAACATATGAGTGGCAAAATGAAATGCCAGAAAAGTCATGCCCAGGTTCAGGGTTCATATTAACTCGTCTGCTGATGTTGTTAATAATGAACCTATGGCTAAGATGCACTCAAATATAAAATGATGCCTAATAGTTGCTGCAGCATTCATGAACCTTATTGCTTATTTAAGGAAACATGAACTTGAAAAAATATAACTAAACAATATACTCCACATGTGTCAGCCATCTCACACAAATATACTTTTTCTCCAGTAACTTGACCACATCCTTCATGCTTGCCAGTAAAATGCATACGATAAAAATAAAACTTGAACTTGACCTTTAGTACTTGTAAACATAAGCTACCATATATAATAACATTAAATATTCTTCTCAAGCCAGGCATGCTGTAGATGGTAAACAAAAAGAGGAAAATAGAGAGAGGACCATCTGGGCATATAATGGACATTCTCATAGGACGTTTTTGTGTCCTGTTGAATAGTAATATTGTATGGACATGGTTTGAAAGACATGCTAAGATGCCTTAATAATATTAAAAAGAAAGAATATATGTTTTTTTCTCTTATACAGTTTGTGAGCTGAGAGCTTTCAAGAATGCATTCTCTATGAATAACGTTCTTAATAATCTATGTTACACGGATACAATTCTTAAAATTTAATTACGCAAAAGATCTTCACAGAGGTTCGTTAGTATTGGACAATATGTCACTATTGGATAGGAGACTGGGTATGGTTTCGAAAAAGAAGATGACAAATAAATGAATAAATAAATAAACAAACAAACAAACAAACAAACAAACACACAAACAAACAAACAAATAAATAAATAAATAAATAAATAAATAAATAAATAAATAAATAAATAAATAAATAAATAAATAAATAAATAAATAAATAAATAAATAAATATACAGCAAGTCCGTTTTTGTTGTTTCAAGATGCTTAGAATTTATTTATTGACATGGATATGAAACACAGATATATTACATCGTATTATCATTTAAAATAGAATAATGAACGTTGGATAAGCATGAGACTTGAAATAAGACCCAGAGAGGTAATTTGATTAAAATCATATGCAGCAGCTCGGGTCTTCGTATAGAGTAGGCATTGTACATGTTCAGCTTAGCTGACTGGTATGTCACCAGTGCTTAAAAATTTGGTAAGTCTTACGTTGTCCATTGTTCATACATCATCTAAAACAAATAATTTTTCAACTTCTTTACCAAAACAATAAGTCAGAGCCTGTTCAAACTTGGTAAGGAGCTTCCTTGGGCTGGTCTCCACAAACAATTCGGCAAATGATCATGTAATGGTGATATTATTTTTTTCATGAATTGTTTTGGTTCATTTATTTGACAAAATGGTTAAAAACAATCATCACTGGAATAAAAATGGCCAGTTGCTTTGAAATTGCATAGGTACACTTTTGGCGGCCCCTAAACATATATTTGTTCAGGAGTAAGTGTTACATGCTTGTACAAATACTTGTATATCAAAGCTATTTCCAACTTATCCAGAGCCACCACCCATATTTTGCTGAAAACGTGGTTCCAATATATACTTGGTGGATGGATCTAACAAATTCCGGACACATATGGTGATAAGGCGTATCTCTGATTTTAGCAATGTTTTCAAATCGAGTACTTGTTAGTTGATGCATACCTTCCTCGTATTACTATGCAAATCAATGGGGATTGCTAAAATCTCTGACGTTCCAAACCCGTCAACCACATCCACTTCAAACATGATAGGAATGTACACAAGTTGGCCTTTTCTTGATTTGTTCAGATGGTCACTCTCCAATTTTCATTTTCTGTTTAAATATTTTTTCCTGTTTTTTTTTCCAAAATCTACTTAAAACGTATTCGTCGAATTGCTTTGAAATTGAATAGGACTTCATTGGATCTTTTAAGAGGTGGCGCTGTAGTTGTATTCTATTTTAATTTTATTCTACTTTATATAGGGCAGGGGGTAGTGGGAAAGAGTAAAATCTGCCTCTGGAAAAAAAAGTTCCGAAAATTGTTTCTAACTTGCGTAGACAGGTGTCCAGAGACCCCTAGACCTTAATTTGATGATGAAAATTGCCATAACCTTTTTAGTGTTATTCGGGAGTTTTGGTATTTTTCTACTATTTTCGACTAACCTCAAAGCGCACACTGGATTTTCTTCAAACTTACTGGGAATGAGCATGGACTCCATCTTCATTATGTTTCCACAGCACATATTTCTGCTGGTATTTACATTTTTTAAAGAATTATTGAAATGAGGAATTTTTAGTAAGGGTTCATGTACATGTTAGTATATGAGTAAATGTGACATTGGCACAAGTCTGAGTAATCTTGCATAATAGACTCATGCCTATTGTTATACATAAATACGAAGATACGTATATGGTTTGCATTTTCGTTGATTTTTGCCTTGTGTTATCCTGAAAAAATCAAACAGATATCTTGCCTTATATCTTGGGAACCATAGATACTAGGCCCATGGTTACAAATAAATTCTACAAAGAAATTACCTGGGTTTATTGTTAATTTTGACCTTGAATGACATCGATGAGTCAAAAAAACATATTGGCATATATGTTTTCAATAGAAGATTGTGTCACTTCTCATCTCGCAAAGGCTGACTTGAACACAGGGAGGAGAATGATATTGAAATCAGTGATGATATATTTACAGAGAAGGGACCTTTATACATTTGGAAGATCCCAGGGCCACTTGTATCTCTGCATCCTAGGTTAGCTGAACACACGACAATGAATGTTATCTTGTATTATTCGTATGAAGTGATCATGATACATCTCACGAATCATATGAATAGAAGCGAAGAAGAAGAAGAAGAAGAAGAAGAAGAAGAAGAAGGAGAAGGAGAAGAAGAAGAAGAAGAAGAAGAAGAAGAAGAAGAAGACGAAGAAGGAGAAGGAGAAAAGAAGAAGAAAAGAAAAAGAAGAAAAGAAGAAGAAGAAGAAGAAGAAGAACAACAACAACAACAACAACAACAACAACAACAACAACAACAAGAAATAGATCTAAACTACAGATAGAAGCATACGAAAAGAAGCAAACGCAATATCTGTATAAAGCTACTCAAGTCATGTAAAAAGAACATAAACCAACTTACTGGATAGACATGAATCGTGTACGATGTTTCAGCTATCGTGACAAAAAAGTAACAATGCCAAAATGCATGCCAAGATAACCAAAGTATCAAAGGCCCTGTGCATAGGTGGTGTCTGACTCTCGAGATACATAGGGGTGAGATATCTGAGAAATAATATCATGTGAATACTCCACATCTCCAAAATATTAATAAACTGAAATGACGATTTTCATGAATTGAATAAGCCGACTTGACAAACGCGGGCAGTTCTCCAAGTTCATGGTCATTGACACGACACATCTGCCACTCAAGTCACAAATGTAACCCTACCCCCAACCAGGGTGTGGAACAGGACTGCATTTAGTAAATATAAGACCAGAAAACATAAGCCATATCGACTATGATGTCGATGGTATCCTGAATTTGTGACGCAGTTATTCTGATGAGGATAAGCGAGTCTTAATATAGTGGGCCATTAAGGCAGAACACCACACAAGCAATACGAAAAAATGTAATATCTTTTATTACAATCATACAGAAAACTGATCTGTTTTAGCAATGACACAACAGGTAAACCATGTGAATTGGCTTTAATCTAAGTCTGACACCACAGAATATTCAACACCCAAAACATTCCCATTCCCAGATCAACCAAACTTTGCACATTGAGTCCACACCACATGAACTCTTGCACTGTCAAGTTGTAGGTTCTCGGTTTCCTTTGGGTATTGGAAATGGCTTTGTGTGGAACTTTTGCTGCTGCTCCATCCAGCAGTAACACAAAAACCACTATCTTATGGACACAGAGACACAAATAACTATCTGCTACCCAGTTGGAGACAGACAGTTATACTTTGATAGCTAACACATTTTTATACTTGCCACGCTTGCTGTCTTGTCAGTTGTAAATGTGCTGTGTTTGTCACGTCGCTCCCCAGCCGCCTTGAAAGAATGGAAAGTCTAGATTTTCACTCTATAAGGAAGAAGCTTTATCAGACAAATGAAAGTACTATCTTAATAATGCAAGTGTACAAAAAGTAATTAATAAGAGTGAAAAAAAAAGCATAATTGCTTTTCATATGCACCAAGAAACCGGGTTTTTATTAATGTGCAACTTTAAGATTAAACGCATTAGTTACAAACTGAGCTAGGCAAAGGTCCACCATATCTTAACAATTCTATAATGGTGCAGAAGTTATTTTAATGACCCAAGTAGTCCAGGATGTGATCACGGTTATGAGTATGATGTTGACGCTGCTGGAGGATGTCATTATTTTCATTATTAATGTAGAGCCAGTTTTGTAACAGCCACCAAGTCAGTGCAGCGGGAGAAGGTATGAAAAAAGCTTTACTGAAGAGCTGTGTTAAAACCCTTGGCTTTGCCTAATGCAGAGTATCTTTGAGACTTTTAATTCGATTTACACATGGGGAAGGCTGTGTGACAGATGTGTCCAGTATATATAATATGACAGAGGTATTTGTGGATATGTACATTATAAGGTTAAGATAACCATATCTTGCGTCACAGAGTCTGCACAGATTTAATGAAGTTTTTTCATATTAATTAAATATTACGTTTAAAGGTGATGTCCACAATATCTAACTGTCTCTCTTAGAATGTCCGTCATCTATATGTATGGTTATAACATATATAAGTCAAAAGAAAAAAACAAACGACACGATGATATGACGAGTAGTTATACTTTTAGAACTCACATCTGAATTATACTATTAACAACTAGGCAACAGCTTCTATCTGTATAGGTAAACTAGCTCTAGGTCCATTATTGCTGGCATCCAATAGAAACAATGTAAAAAGCTCTGCAGAAACGTACCGAGCCTTTTCCCTGTATCTCTGCCTTCCATTTATGCTTTGCAGACTGGCAGTGACGCGATTTCCTTCATCAGACACTTACATCACAATAAAGACCAGGCATGTACTGAATATAGTCTTAACATGTGCCCCTGGTTGAAATTTGTGATTTTATCACTTCTATATTCGGGGCTGCAAGGCAGTATAACAGGTAAGGAATATCCGGCATTTTGCTGCCATTGCTTAATATGGTATTTTTATTTGATGATATTAACAGGCCACAGCCAAAGGCTGTCCTCAAAAAGGACCTTTCATTTTTATTGAAGGCATGGCTTTGATAAGTAGCAATGGTTTGTTTTGCATTTCTTTAGGCAGGCTTCTACTCAGAAGGTTTAGTGTTGCTGGAGGATCATTGTTCTGTTTGGGAAGTCAGCGATCCAACATTTTTGGTGTCATCTCTTCCAACCGTTGATAATGCACATGGATGTTGGAGATTGCTTGGGTCTTCATTGTATAAACGGCCAGTTTTTAGCATTCTCGTGATCGTTTTCCTGTAAAAGTTTGTCTTCAGTGACCTGCTGGTGGGACATGCTGGCTTCAAAGTGCATCATTCTGCCTGTTTTAAGGACGCAATGAAACTGATACCATTTCCAAGAGCATCTTCTGCACCACACTCGATCAAGCATCAACTACTGTTCATTGACCACATTTTTTTTTATAAAATCACAGTGGTGCATCAAATTTTATATTAAACATCGTATTTAGCTTACTTCACTTAAGTAGTGCCAGTATTCTTTTTGAGCAAAGGATATTATCTTTGCATATAAAACCTGGTGCAACACCCCATAAAATTATTTCCTTAAGCATGTGAAGAAAAACAAAACAAAAAAAAACCATAATGTGTATTTGTTGCACAACGGGTGAACTGATTTTGGTTTTCATTAGAGATGAAAGAATGCTTATGCGCTGCCACGCATAATACAGATGGAATAACAAAACTACAAAGTTCACCTGGCATTCTGCTTCTCTCACCTTTGCTGTCAGAAATTAAAACGAAAAGACAAGACCAACTGGAATACTCTTTTAATGGTGTGCTGAGAATATAGACACTTTAAATCAATCATGCGTGTTGCCACCTTAACAATGACTGCACTCATTGCAACATTTATGTATCCTTTTCATTACCCATGACACTTTTTCCTGATAAATATTGTTTTATTATAACCACATAAGGTCCTCGAGATCTGGACAATGGTGGTCTTACCCGAAATATTTTTTCAATGTTAGCCAAAGCATTTGCCAAACATTTTACTGTGCTGCTTGATAAAAAAAATGCCAGGCAGTTAAGTCCCATTCTCCTCCTGCTCCTGCTCTGAAACCTGTCACTATGTGTATTGTGGGTGATAGGGTGGGGGTCAGGGCGGGCAGCGCTGTCTTCTTGTAGAACAAAAGTATTCATTCAACGACACCAGCACATGTTAAGACAATAGGACACACAATCTTATCGAGATACAGCATTGCAATCAAATTCCCTTGACAAAGTGGGAATCTGTGTACCGGTTAAAGCTGATAGCAGGCCAAACCATGGTGTTAGACATTGACAGATTTGTAATTTTGGATGATGCAAAGGCAGTACCTATTCTTGCATCTTCAGTTGCTGACATATCTTAAAGTAAACTGGGCCACCATTGGTGGACAGGGCATAATATAGCTTTACCCCTCATATGAAGTATAATTTCTTTATGTATATATATATATATATATATATATATATATATATATATATATATATACATATATATATATATATATATATATATATATATATATATACATATGTATATATATATATATATAACCCTCCTTTGTTATTGATTAATACTTGTTATGTATACTATGTTCGGATATAAAATTATTTTCAATAATTTCTCACTATAAAAACTTTCAGTTCGCAAACGCATTATCCAAGCATGTAGAAGCATTCTACTAAAACATGTACATTGCCAGGTCATTTCCTTTTCATGAGTGTCTACGGACAACTAACACGCAATAGACTAATATTTTCCAAAACTAGCAATGAAAATTGAGTTGACTCTCAAAATTACCTTTTTATGATGTACCAATTTACGTAACTTGAATCAAAATGATCGGACCAACCAAACATATATATATATATATATATATATATATATATATATATATATATATATATATATATATATATATATATATATATATATATATATATATATATATATATATATATATATATATATATATGTATATATATGTATGTATATATATATATATATATGTATATATATATATATATATATTAGATATATTAGGAAATGAAAATTGTTGGGTCAACATGTGAAAAACTGCCCATTGTTCCAGTGAGTATTTTCTAGCATCTTACTCGGAGAGAATGAAAAAAAAAAAGACTTGGCAGCTGTTCCTGTGCTTACTAACAAGAAATTGTTAGCACATAGTGATTGGATAAATTGCAATGTGACTTTACAATTAAACTCAACAAGATTATTTGTGAACATTGCAAAGCATTACAGTGTGTTTATATAACTTCCAGATCCATTGTTTTTCTGCAAGGATACAAAACAAGGGAAAGAATACAAAGGGAACACGTCAAAAACAATTTCTGGCAGAATATGTCAGAGATGGGATACACAGTTACCACATGTACACAAGAAAAATAATCCCTCAAAATTTCCGGAAGAAGATATCAAAAGTGCCGAAAACTTTTGTAGAAACCCCGATGGAGTGTCGGATGGGCCTTGGTGTTATACGATGGACAGAGAAGTGCGTTGGGAATACTGTGATGTTGAATTATGCTGTACGTTTAAAGAATTTGAGTATTTTTATGCATGTTTAATTTTAGCACAGAGTCAGCATGTATCTTAAAGCTTCATTGTTTTAGTTTGATGTAAAACTACAGGGCGTTACCTTGCATTGTTACAATGTGCAGTTATGCAATGCAAAGTTTTCTGAACATTTGTGTTGCATGTGTCAATTATCAAATAATGTATAGACTAGTTTTTGCACAAACGTGGTGGTTGTTCTTTCGAAATTAATGTATCTGCCCATCACTCGTGTGGATAACTAAGCCCAAATGTTAGATTACGTTTTATATTGGTTTCTTTAACCAAAGGGTGGGAACTAATGTCTTAGGCATATTCAATTAGATCGATACCAGAATGGGTCAGGTGTTCGGAGTGCCTGGGTGAAAGCAAACACATCAGGGTGATTGTTTATCAATGGATACAAATTAGATGAACAAAAGCGTTCAAAAGTTAGGCTGCATACATTTTGGGTTAAAGTGTGTTATCTGCCTATGTGTGAATGCAACAGCGCAAATCATACGACGGGAAATATCAAAACAAAGATGGTGATTTTAAAGCATAAAATGCTCCTCAACTACCATTGTGTCTTTGTGACTCCTTTTTATGTATGTGAGAAACAAAAACTAAGAATGACAAGCTGTGATGAGTCATGTTTTTTTCACTGGTTGTGGGATTCCGTAATGTGTACTCAGCAAGCTTCGCCCATACCTCACATACAAAACAAACCAGGTAATTTAGCAAAGGTGTAATACAATTCAAGGGTATTTTTCAAAAATCAAATGGTATGCGACTTCACTAACCATGCATTTCTATCGTACATCTAAAAAAGTTGAAAAGATCAACGCCAAAGTTGACGTGCAGGGTATGAAAACCACATTACATTGTGTGATTCAGCAATTAATATTCAGCAAGCGTTGTACATTGTCTGTGTCTCACATGCATCACAAACTGGACAATATAGTAATAATTGAGAACAATTCAATGGTCTTTTTCCATTTTCAGTGGTATGCCACTACTCTCACCATACATTGCTATCATGTGCTTATTGTGGTTTGAAGTGTTGAAATGATCACCCGAAAGATCCGTGTGCAGGATACGAAAACCACATTACATATATATATATATATATATATATATATGTGTGTGTGTGTGTGTGTGTGTGTGTGTGTGTGTGTGTGTGTGTGTGTGTGTGCTAATGCATCATAAAGTCGCCAAGCATCATAAAGTTCACCAGGCAATTCCCCCTCACTGACATACTCTGCAAACCTAAACCTGGTGGGAGTGAAAAATATGCAACTCCCAAAGCATTTACACACAATGAAGGTTGGTAACATTAAAATGATTATGTTTACATTTATCTGACCTAAAATATGACAAAATTATATGAAGACAAAACAGTACAGAACACATATAGCCGAGAACGTTGCCTGTTGGCTGCTTGTTATATATATATATATATATATATATATATATATATATATATATATATATATATATATATATATATATATATATATATATATATATATATATATATATATATATATATATATATATATATATATATATATATACATTGTCTGTGTCTCACATGCATCACAAACTGGACAATATAGTAATTATTGAGAACAATTCAATGGTCTTTTTCCATTTTCAGTGGTATGCCACTACTCTCACCAGACATTGCTATCATATGCTTATTGTGGTTTGAAGTGTTGAAATGATCACCTGAAAGATCCGTGTGCAGGATACGAAAACCACATTACATATACATTTATATATATATATATATATATATATATATATATATATGTGTGTGTGTGTGTAAATATATATGTGTGTGTGTGTGTGTGTGTGTGTGTGTGTGTGTGTGTGCTAATGCATCATAACGTCGCCAAGCATCATAAAGTTCACCAGGCAATTCCCCCTCACTGACATACTCTGCAAACCTAAACCTGGTGGGAATGAAAAATATGCAACTCCCAAAGCATTTACACACAATGAAGGTTGGTAACATTTAAATGATTATGTTTACATTTATCTGACCTAAAATATGACACAATTATATGAAGACAAAACAGTACAGAACACATATAGCCGAGAACATTGCCTGTTGGCTGCTTGTTATATATATATATATATATATATGTTGGCTGCTTGTTTTATATATATATATGTATATATATATATATATATATATATAACAAGCAGCCAACAGGCAATGTTCTCGGCTATATGTGCTCTGTACTGTTTTGTCTTCATATAATTGTGTCATATCTTAGGTCAGATAAATGTAAACATAATCATTTTAATGTTACCAACCTTCATTGTGTGTAAATGCTTTGGGAGTTGCATATTTTTCATTCCCACCAGGTTTATATATATATATATATATATATATATATATATATATATATATATATATATTTATATGCTTATATGTATGTATGTATGTATGTATGTATGTATGTATATATATTTTATTGATTTTATCTATCTGAAACGAATGTCACTAAGTATATAGTTAAAAACATCTTACCAATATTTATAAATTTCAACCCAGGAATGAGCGCAAATTTAAATACAGCGAAAGAAAACTTTAGGCATGTAAAAGCTGGTAACATCAGAAAAAAAGGGGGATAAAATAGCAGGTCAGACCAGTAGCGCTTACATAACCCCGCAACAGAACTTGATTCGACATTTCACATTCAGAAACTAGCGGACATTTTGTACAGAGCAAACCGACAATGCAACAGAGATGTCATAAGGTGACTCCCCACAGAATGTTGTGTCCTGATCAAAAGCTTAAAAGCCAATGCGCCATCAGCTTTAATTAACTTTACTCTGCCCACCGCACTTGATGGCACACTTTTGAGTGATTAGTTATCTCCCAAACATGTAGCAATTTTAAGATTGTGATATACATTTTGGGATGATGTTAACCTCGTTGAAATACCTCGATATCGCACATGTGGCCATTTAAATTCAGTTCTACTCGCTACATATGAACAATGTTCACATCACTGTGTTCCCGTTCATAATCAATTTTCCATCAATTTGTATATTTTGGTGTCGTGGGAAGGTGACCCATGGGTTTTATTTGCCTCCAGCAGAGACATGAATATTTTTTGTGAACCACAATATGGGCCGATTCATGAAAGCCCATATTGTAATTTCCTATCACAGAATGTGCACATGGTGACATGAAAATATTTATGAGTGTGTCGGTGTTGCCATCCATAATGAAAACGTGTTGTTCACTATGAAACATTGCTGTGGGTCCTAGATTAGAAACAATTTTGTTTTAAGCCAGTAACGTATGGGTTAAGACAGACATGACGATTCATCTGTACGCAGTCAAAACGAACAAGGGCTTTTAGCCATTTTACCCCAGCTGATTTATCAGTCAGGGTATGTCAGTATGATATATATGGTATCATTTTGTTCGTCGTCCATTCATGTCTTCAATCAACCATCATCTGTCTGTCCTTCACAATTTATATTTTTGACCTATTCTGCCATACCATCCGGCAAATACACTTCTTACCTCGTGGGAATTTACCTTGCGTGCATCTCTATACGGCTTGTCATAACTGTCACTTTCCAATGGATTTTGGATCTTTCATGTTTACTTGATGATTAATAATTATGGGGACCTTTAGACCTGAATCTGTTCAATATACAGACCCACATTTTTGTGTCACTTTATCAATTTTCGTGTGTTCTCACCATCTTCGATTTGTTCTCTAAAAGCTATGCCTCAAATTTTACTGAAGCGTAATAGAATTACCTCTCGTGTAAGTCAATGCGATTGCAATGGTGATTCACACTTTGACGTCTTCTCCAAAACATTAATGCAAATTTATTTGAAACTTGGCGAGAATGTACCTGGTGTGGGTTTCTACTTTTTCTTTTTTTTTTTTTTTCAAATGGCCATACTCTATTTTTTTATAATTTATGTGAACTGTTCTTTGAATCATTTTGTTGCAAAATGCTTCTAAGGGTCTTCTCAGAAACCGCTTCTTTTGCAAAACGGACGGGCCAATTGCTTTGCAATTGCACAGGAAGTATGCTGTATACCCATAGACAAGCATTAAACATATTATGGGTAAATATTACGTTCCTTTTATTTATTGATTTATTTATGTTATGAATGAATGAATGAATGAATTAATTAATTAATTAATGTTTTGAATAACTCCCAAGGCATGCACTAGGGAGACACAAGACTGAGGCCAAAAATTTAGAGTACTGTAGTAGACACTAAAAAGCTCCCTTGTTATGTTCGATAAATACGCAGCACAGCAGTTTTGTGTTTCAGAGAAATCCATCCTTAGAGCTGCTTTGATGCATTTACAAAATCCCAAACAAGGCTCAGTTCTCACAGCAAGATGTGTTGTCATTAAATTTAAGATTTATTACGGCCGCTCTGATTTGTGAGTTTGTTGACAGTATAGCTTTGGTGGATATCCATCACCCTTCCACCTGTTTACAATTCACATGTTAGACCACCCGAAAATCACCAGCCAAAGTCTCTCGAAAATTCTTGGAGGATGTAGCTAGCGTTGGTCTCAACGGGGTTCAAATGTTTATGGTTCACTTGTTTTAATATGAATTTGTGCCTTTTGTAACCTGTCTGTCAGCTGAAGTTATAGGATGCCTGATATTGTCAATTCGTCATTCAATCTGTTTACAATGCACCTTTCCATCCTTTCCAAAAGCGTCAGCCAGATTTTAGACGCTGTAGCGGAAGTATCTTGTAAATTTGAACTAATGTTTAATTAAAAGTCACTTTGCATTGACTTTGGATTTTGTTCATGGTTCCCTTTTGCTACTTGTACATTAGAAGCATGCATGACTATTGCATGCAATGTAAATTAAAGGGGTATGGTATTTGAGGAAGTTGACGTTTTTCTATAAAACCGTCAGCCAAATTCAATTAAAATTTATATCTTATGTAACTTTATATCGAGGATCTATAAATGGTGATGCTCCTATATTTACGTTCGGTCCAAAGTTTAACATTACAGAAATATAATTTTTCCTTTGTGTCATGTGCACTTCATGGCAAGACCATGAACTACAAAGGCGAATCACATTGTGCATTGAGATATCCATTGATGCGGCACTACTTTTGTCACCAAAACATGAACCGGAAAAACATAGTGGAAAACAAGAACAGAAACATGATTTTAAACAAGAATTGCAAGAGTTACACGTAAGAACTTCCTGGCAAAACATTGAATAAAATGTTTCTCTGAATAATCTATAATTCACGTGTTAGTGTTTTTGATTGCCAATAGACGTCATCATTTGTTATGGCTGATCTGTCTAAAATATTTACTCCCACTACAACGAAGCTATTTGTGAATTTAGTACAATCTTTGTAGTTTTTGGCAAAATTTAAAAGGTCTACCTAATTATGACAATAAATATACTTGACGTGCAAGGTATCAGCTCTAATGAAATATAATCATACAACTGCAGGTGACTAAGAGTATGCAATAATAAGGTATAAATTAAATGTAACCAACATCATCAAGTTCTGTCCGATGCCAATGTGTGTGTGTGTGTGTGTGTGTGTGTGTATGTGTGTGTGTGCTTCGTCAAGTGTAGTGTAAAGTGTTTATTATAACCGCCCAATAAAAGCAACCATAGGAAGTGGTTGCTTACACACTTTTTGTTTGATGTTTGAGCTATCTGATGCACCAGTACAATGGCTGTATTGCACATTTATTTCCACGTATCAGTAGAGGGTGCAAGGGTTCGGAGTATATATTTTTTATTATTGATTGGGGAGGCAGCAAAGGAAAAAAACTGTTCAGTGCGCAGGACTATAAATTGATTCGTTTATTGAAAGTGATAACTGTTTGAGCATGAGAAAGTTCTGCCAAATTAACCAAATCTTTTTATATATTAACATTGACAGCAGAGCAGATAAAAAGTATTAATGGACATTTTTATATCTACATATGTGACACTTAATTGATAATTGTAGGCAGTTACCCGTTGGTACCACTTTCCACAATATAACATATCTACATATCTAGGTATCAGCATGAATTCTCTAAACACATGAATGTGGCTATGATAAGACGTTTACATCTTGCATGCCCCAGTTATTTTTAATAACTCGCACCCACATTATATGTATTACGTCATATAATACATAGCAAACACCTTACACGCATATCAATCAGTCATTCATTTGTTGCTTGCAAGCATTTTTGTCCACTGAATTATATATATATATATATATATATATATATATATATATATATATATATATATATATATATATATGGCGTGTTGGTGGCATGCAAGGTCATACATGTTGTTTGAGTCAAAATATCTCTGTATTAATGACTTTGTGTTTTTTCCATTAAACTCCATGCAATTGACGATTTTAATGACTCTGAGTGTCAGGGAATAAATATGTCTCACCGTATTTCTTTATAATTAAGGCAAAACCTGTAATTACAAGTAAGGTGGGTCAAATTGTCAAAGACGGCGGAATTTTAAGTACGTGCCCTTTAAGTGTTACTTATTTAACCGTGTAAAACTGGAATTTGTCTGCAAAGAGTTATATAATTAATGTAGACCTGGTATAATAACAATGCTTTTACATCAGGTACTAATAAAGAATGTTTGCCTTCATTACTATCAATATGTTACACCACTTGCAAAACACCGGAATTTTATTATTATTATTATTATTATTATTATTATTATTATTATATATATATATATATATATATATATATATATATATATATATATATATATATATATATATATATATATATATATATATATATATATATATATAGTGTAAAGATTACTACTTGTATAGCAATAAGTATTTCTTTTGCGCTGATCTGTTTTATGAATATATGCAGCCAGAATATATCCAAACAACACGTACCAACCCAAAACAAGAGGTTGTTTTCAAAAACTGCAAAGCAGGCAGCACACATGTGAGTATGAATGTTCTTGCTTACCTGATGCTTTGTCAAATTCCATTATGTTATGTATCACGAAATTTCTAAAATTAATTAATATGCTAAATGGACGAGGGCTGACTGTTTGTTTCTTTGCTTGTTTGTTTGTTTTGTTTGTTTTGTTTTGACATTCGTAGGCACTTAATATAAATATAAGCGAACAAAGTTTATTTGGCTTTTCCTAAACATCTTACAACATAAAAGGTGAAAGTATCAACCTTTTAATTTGACAAATTCATCTCCACTTCATTCCTTAACATACATGGCGTACTATTTGACAATTATGATTTTGTTAGCACTTGAAGATATCCATTTTATACATGTCACTCTGCGTACTTCATGGTAAAATGTAGCTCATGAAAACACAGAATATTTATTTGATAAGTCAGTGGCAAAGAAACTATTGCCAACTACCATATCGACAATGGAATATTCTTAGATGTAGTAGTATTAGGAAAAGCAGTAGCGGCAGTAGCTTTGTTGACAACATGTTTCAAATGAACAGAAACATGTTTACAACCATGGTCTCCAAAATGTCTTAAATTTCAGAAAATGCAGTAATTCAGGAATAAGCTCAAAGTGTGTCCTCTTTGAATTCATTACATCGTCAGTGTACGCTGTAGACGGCTTATTATACTGAACTCAAGGGTCATTTGTTGAAATATTAATCCGAGTTGTAAATGCTTTCTCTTTAATGTCTTAACGCGCACAAAAGAAAATGTGCCTGGTTGCATGGACCATCGGCCTGTCTATATCCTAATATAGCGGAATGACAGCTAAAACCTGGCACATGTCTTCTTCATCTGATGTGGTACAAATAAAAGGCACTCTCACTGAACAAAGTTTGGGAAAATGTAAAACAACTTAATTTACTTGGTGTATGTTTTCAAAGTGATATGCAGTATGATTTACATGTCTCAAACATAGTTTCTAAAGTTCGAGGTGCATTATTCCGATATTTTGGCACTGGTGTATGTTACCTATGATTAGCCTCTGTGGTCAAAACTTCCATTTGGAATACCGTAGTGGTGCCATCCCTCACCTATGGCTTGGACTTTATTGATTGTAAATCCCGTCTCAAACGTTTTATCGAGACTGAGCAAAGTACAAGAATCATATCTTTATTCCGTCTAAGTTAATTCTAACACTCAACCCCCATCTTAGATCCTTTAGATATACAGGAAGTAAGATGGATTATAGAATGGGATGCCCAATCCATGCTCCACAGAATCGTTCAATTAAAGGCCCCTGTTTGCGACTTAAATGTCTTTTGTCGCAAATCAAAGTGTCCCAGGTTACCCACTGAGGGGCAAACTTGTTGACAGCATAATTAAAAATGGTGCTTTCACCTATTAGATTGATTTCCTCTGGTGCTGTTACCGGCAACCACACTTGTGATCCTCGTGTGGCGGGGCGGGCGGCTGAGAGTTGACAGGCCAATTGTGGAATGGTTGATTCCTTGCGTTATGTTCTGCTGCACGAGGATTGCAATAAACCCCATGGTACCATGCACCTCATTGCCAAGCTTTTAACCAAGGTGTATTGAATTTAATCTTATTTACAGGATCCCATTTTTAGTTTATAATTATATGAATATATTTCATCTATGACATATGTGTAAACCTACTGGGGGGTTAAAAAGATATTATTATTATTATTATTATTATTATTATTATTATTATTATTATTATTTTTATTATTATTATTATTATTAATATTATTATTATTATTATTATTATTATTATTATTATTATTATTATTATTATTATTATTATTATTATTATTATCATTACTACTACTACTACTACTACTACTACTACTACTACTACTCAAGTAAATGTTGTCTTGCATCCAATAGGGTTCATTTCCCTGTGGGTTAAAAATAGCTTTTATTGGTCACAGCTCCTATTGAACATAAGGTGGTCTATCTTATATTTCTTCGCCTACTTTGATGCTTTTGGATAAGTTAATGCTTTTGCGACCAGCAAAGTGCATTATATCTGCATATCTTATTGTGATAGGTAGAAAACACTCTTAATTTGGTAGCTGCAGCACAAATGGTTCAGAACAACATTACCCATATTCATAAATTTGCAATGCAACAATGGCATCAAATAGATTGAAGATATACCGAAACATCAAGTTTATCTTCCAATACCAGAGCGAAAAAACAAATCGTCTCCCTACCTGGGACAGGCAGTCAGAAATAAGGGCAACTGGTAGCTTTAAACCTTTGATATTTATTATCCTTCTTAACGATATAGGCCTAAAAACTTAAAACCCGTTTTTTAAATTCTGCCACGGATAATAAGAGACAAGGTAAATCTGTGACTTTTTTGTTTTCCTCACTTGTCAGTCAGCTAAGTTTACATTAGAATAAACGGTTATATTATGTAAAGACCATTCAAGCAAAAGCAACAGCATATATGGACTTTGGGGCTTGATTTTGTACATGTTAAACGGTACAAAAAGGATAAACAAATAAATAAATATATATATAAAATATATATATATATATATATATATATATATATATACGTGTATATATATATATATATATATATATATATATATATATATATATATATATATATATATATATATATATATATGTATGTATATATGTATGTATATATGTATGTATATATATATATACAGTAAAACCTGTCTATTGCGGACACCTGTGGTTCTGGCAAAAGTGTCCGCAATAGACAGGTGTCCACAATAGGCAGGGGCTGATCTTTTGGGATCTCAGAGTACATTTGTATCAAAGGAGATAAACTTGTATAGACTGTCATAAAATATGCACATGTGTACCCATCTTATTCCACTTAATCATTATAATGAAAAAATAGGAAAACTCAAAGTTAAATAACTTTATTACATTGCAACAACACAAATTTTAACCAATATAAATGGCAGAAATATATTTTACCAGTACATGTTCATGTATGAACATAATGTTAAGTTCACATTTGTTCTGTGTCTTGGCTCTCACATTGTATTCTGCATATCCTCATGAGCACAATGTACACAAACAAGGTTGTACACAGACTTTCATTATATGTATGGCAGTCTGCATGGCATAATATTAAATTTTGTCACAGGCACAATGTAAGCCTTTTTGCACAAGTGATCATACAGCATTTGCTCTCAGGTTTTGTACATTATGCCCCTGACACTTTACTCAAACTCATCTTAACTTGGGATTTTACAGTTTTTATCTTTTAAGGGAAAAAGTGTGTATGTATGGGCTAAAGAAAGTTTGCGTAATTTCTTTCACTAACAGAAAAGAAACAAACATACCACAAGGATAATCATATCCTTTTAGTACAGTATAGCTGTATGTGCCATTGTTACAAATTGTGAATAACTTCACATTAATCTCAGTGGGTCCTTTGTTTTAGGCTTAATGATTGATCTATGGAGCCTAATTGTTTGATAGACAGAGAAAGTGTGAGCAACCTCACTCAACAGGAGCACCAGTGCTCAGAGACACCTGGCATGTTTGTTAAGACATTGCAGCCTAACTGCTTGGATGAGTGAGCTTATTATGTGTTACAGGCTACTGAACAATGGATTAATTAGTCTTTGATTCCAGCTTAATATGCACGGCATTGTTCAGGCATTACAGCTTGGAACATAACAAGTTGCAAAAAAGCATTGATATATTGTGTCCGCAATAGACAGGTTGTTTTTGCATTTCGTTCCCCAAAAAGTGTCCGCAATACACAATAGACAGGTGTCCACTGTAGACAGGTATCACCAATATGAAAATGACTTAAAAATATTCGGTTCTGGCCAAAACTGTCCGCATTAAGCAGGTGTCCACAGTAGACAGGTGTCCACAAGGACAGGTTTTACTGTATATATATATATATCAAAAGCGGCAAAATGAATTAGGATTTGAATGTATCACTTTCAGATGACTTGTTTTTCTGCAAGGCTACGAAGAAGGGGGCAGAATACAAAGGGAACATATCCCAAACAATGTATGGCAGAACATGCCAGAGATGGGACACCCAGGTGCCACATAAGCATTGGAATGGTCCCAAGGGTTTTCCAGAGAAAGATCTCAAAAAAGCTGAGAACTACTGCAGAAACCCGGATGGAGCACCCAAGGGGCCTTGGTGTTTAACAACGGAGCCTGATATTCGCTGGCAATACTGTGATGTTCAACTGTGCTGTACGACTATTTCTTGCTTATTCGTGTTTAATTTCAGCGTAATGTCTAATTCCTGCTAAGTACTTCAGTGCTATTTTGTCTCAGATGCAAATTTTTCCGAACTTTTTGTATACGGTTCATTTTGTACAATTCGCATATTTCTAAATTTGTTCACATGGAAGTTGAATATTTTAATTGTCAGGTTATTGCAGCCTGAATTGAAATTTACGTGGTCGAACATGGAAGATCTGTAAAAAGGTAAAATCGATAGAGAATATTACGTGGCTTATGATTAAGCAGCCATTTTCCCAAGAAGGTGAAAAAATAACGACCACGTGTCACGGTTTTCTTCGATGGACCTCAAGTGATATACAGTGGTTCATTGAGAGGAAAGGTCACATATAGCTTTTGTTTAATTGACTATTAACCACAAGAAAATATCACGGGCCTCTCCTCAACGCCGACGGTATATACGAATTTTGTTTACTTTGGACGCAGTTATGCCATATTACACGGAATCAATAATAAAATACCCACCTCGTTTCATTTTGTCCATACCTAGACACGCAACGTTATCGTTGAAGACCTATCACAATATAGGTAGGATTATAGGACCCACAGTGACTTATTTTCATAGTGGAATTATAGTCTACAACATAATTCACACCAAGAGGTTTTACATTTCGTTTTGCCCCAAATTTTAATGAATATCTACAAACCCGTGTGACCAGTTGATTTGAAATGGCAGTGAATGCAGAAAGAGATAGATAACCAAGAAACATGTAGACATACTTGTAATTATACACAACACATGCAGGATCACGAGTAATCGTTTTTAACGGAAGTGCAAAATGTATGCTACATTGTAACTGTCCCATTCATGCTGTCCCTTTACAGGTGTCAATGTCTGTGATATGTTTGAAATGAGAATGCAAGTTATATACCATAATTATCCTGGCTAACAGATCAATCGCACGTTACTATACAATAGCTTTGACTAGTCTGTAATAGTAATCTTATAGAAATGGTCACGCTGCGGTAATTTTTTATGTTTAAATGTATTTTTGGTTCATTGTTCCAAAATTCTAAAGCAAAATCATCCGCTAAACTTCTTGACTATTGCTTTGAAATAACATGGCGATACGTTTAAAGGTCCGGCAGACCCAATGTTCAATATCTCGTGCGGTGATTTCGTTATACATATATATGAAAATAACACATCCACACCCACCCACACATATCTGTGTGGGATGGTGGGTGTGGGTGGGTTATTTTTTCAACACAACCACCATGCAGATTTCTATTCAATTTTGGCTACCTTGACTTTTCGTCCACGAGGGCAGTGTTGTTGCCATTTTTTTTTTTTTTTTTTTTTTTATTATTTTTGTTAATCAGTGTTTGACATTTAGATGTATTGGAAAGGTTACGTGTATATGTTTACATTTTTACCACGGGAAATCAGCAAATAAGGCACCTCAGATAGTACTTTGTACTGGTTGTTATAAAATGACAATAGGAAAGTAACTTAGATATTTTTTTGCAGTTAATTTTGGCCTTGAGAAGCACGTGAGGTTAAGACATTTTAGCTGAACTTGTTGTTATTGTAAATTCTGGAGTCACGTATACTACCACATAGAAAGAATGTGTGGACATTTGTGGCCATGAATGGCTCATTTCATCTGTTTATCTAAAACGTGGACTAAAAGACTGATGTGCTGAAGGCTTGTTTAAGCAATGAAGAAAAAGAAGAAAAAAAAACCTCCAAATGGCCACAGTAGTGGTCTGCACTTTAATTAATTAATTAATTTGGTACAAAATCTTAATTTTACCACAGGGAAAGCAGAAAATGGGGCACACTAAATAACGCCGTTGTACTGGTTATTATTAAATATAAAATTCAAGGTCACAGGGAACAGTAGTTATGTGCTCTCTTCTTCTGATATAGGAGATTTTTTTCGTGGGCTACATATTTTACATTGCACACCGTGATGATCCCTCACAATGGCTCAAACTAAATGGATATGGTCATCCTGACCCCCAATTTCTTAGGTCACACCACTGATGAACTTTGGTGTTTCTAGCAGTACTTTAAAAGTCATTGACCACTTGTTTTTAGTGGTAGCCTAGGAACTATTAGTATGTCTTCACAACAAAATTTGATTTTAAAGAGAGGTGACCTTATTTTTATTTTAAAGGTCAAAGGACCACCTCAGTTTGCATCCAAGGTCAGCTCAGCATAGGGTTTCAAATTCCTCTTTTAAAAAAATGAGTACCTAAATACACCTATAGTGTGGAGTATGTGTTTACATAATTTGCTCATGCAGGGCATTCTAATAAATTAATGACTCCATACTTCATATGATACATAGCATATGACAAATGGTTAACGTGCAATAAACATGTGACATGTGCTGTAATGTTCAAATCCATGTCGGTTCGAGTTCCCAATATCCCTGGTCGTATAAATATGTTTAACTTTTTTTCACTATATCAATATACATTAATTTAATATAACCCATTGGGTCGAAACATTGGGCATGGAGCACCAAAAGAGACAAAAGATTTCCTTTAAAGTCAACATGGTAAAGTATTAACAGCTCTTGCACTGAGGTGATTCAACGGATCCTGATTTCTTTAATTGTCTAAGGTTTAGGCTTTTTTAATGGGTATAAAGCCCGTGGCTAATTGTTTGTAATAGCTTTTTATGTAAAATACCAACAATATTTTTTCTGTGTGATAAAAATATTGTTAGTATTAGTAGAAGGTAAATTACTTATTCTGGGACAGTTTTCTGGTTAAAGGCACTTTGGATTCTTCTGACGTGACACTTGTCAATCATAAACGGTAGGCAGTAGTCAAAGAGATCATCCATCAATCAAAATGGAGCTCCCTATTCATAATTGGCACCTGTCAACTAGTACCCATTCTCCATGCATGGCGTTCATCAGATGATCACCGTCCATCAAATTGACACAGGTCAATCAACAGGTCTCCGACACCTACCTTCATTTTGGTGATGTCTAACCCGTTGGATCACTGTGTGTGTTTATTTCCCCCCCCGGCATAAATTAATGCAAAGGATTTATGCACATTGCCCTGAAATGCGTACTTTTCGGGGTTTAGTGGTTTAAAAAGTTCTCAGTATAAGCGTATTGGATAGTATCCTTGAAGATAGTATTTCTTCTTCTTCATGTTTGGCCCAGCGTTCACTCAAGTGACTTCCTTTCCATGAAAAAGAGCCCGGCAAACACACATAGCTCTTCACATAAAACGTTCTGGTGGATACATACTACGAATTAGGACTAAGAAATGGAAAGCATCTAAGCTGTTGAAACTCGGAAAATGGGAACCCCAGAGACAAACAAAAATCATAAAATAACAGGCCTGACAAGAATTTGCACCCAATAGAAGCTATTTTTTTTTTCGCTGAAATTTTCAATTGGAACATTCAAGTCTTCCACACATATTCTTGGGTGTGATGAGTGTCTGCAAAATGACACACGGCAGCGACGTGAATTATAGTTTGTCGGGCCCAATCACAGTCAGCTTGTCATTGTGCCCAATACGCCCGAATGAACATAGGTACGAAAAGTCACAACATTCCATAGAGGAATTCCCAGTGCACGCATAATAACTCTGCGTAAAAATCATGTAATGGTCAATGCTTTGGCTGTTATGACTAACATTTAACGCCATATTTATCAAATGAATGCATGTATGTACTAGTCCATAATTTTTCTACCTGTCTTCTCAAACTAGCAGCTTTGTCTTAAAAAAATATATATATTTGCGAGAATAACGGCCATTATGAGAAAACCTCTCAAGTTGGGAGCGGACGCCAAATCACGTCCTATTCCTACGACAGCAATCACCAAATGGATAAACATTTATTCGTTTTCATTTCCGAAAGAACATTAACTTATTCAAACCCACTTCCCCTATATAAGGAGAGGCTTCCATTGTTACACCTGTCAGTTAAGTTCCAGTGTTCATACCGACAATATCTATGTCAACGGCAGACAACGGAGCTCACAAAACAACGTCCGCCCTGTTCAACAGTGAGACACAAAATGAGTTATTTCGTCTTCTATGCATTCTGTGATTACATAACATGATATATAGTAAAGCAAACTGGCCTCTCTACCTCTATATCCCAACTATAAGGGTGAACAATCCATGCTTAAAATATGCGAATTTTTGTGGGTAAGTATTTGTACACACACCTTACTCCTTCAGTCACAGGGTCAGCCAACGCTGAAATCCAGCTTTTCCGTGTGAGCAATGCTGATAAACTTTCACCAGCTATCACAGTTCATCTGAAACCAAAATACTACCTGTGAAACGTGCAAGATATTTTTGTTTGTTTTTTTTTTTTTTTTTTTTTTTTTTTATTTATTTACTTTTGAGAAAAAAATATTGTCGGAGACACAGTAAAACATTTGTCTACCTGATGGTCAACGCAACCCTAGAGTAGTACACAATGATGGCACCTGAACTACATCACATGAAATCATGCAAAGGGATGGAGACAATGAAGAGACACCCTTGGGCATAGATCCCACACCAAGAAAAGCAATTATTTTCTCTGGTCCATCTTAGCGGTTTTATACCCAGCCAGATATTAGCCAGGACAATTCACGTGATTTTGACCTTACTTACGCACCCTCAAGTATGTCCGCAAGCCCATGCTCATCGTCAGCAAAATTTTGAATTTGAGAATGATAACCATCTGGCCATCAACATGTTTGGCTTTGAACAAGATGTGTAACTCCAAAACCCCACCAATCGGTGGGACGTCAAGCATAACAGTCTTCTCTTATTTTTTATTCCAGGAGACAGTCAATATAAGTGTCTCATCCAGAACCTGGATCGTCTGCTCTGCAAAGGCAACAATCACAAACACTAACACTAAGTGTGATGATTATACGGCTTCACCATACGCACCGTAAAGCACGTGCAACAACCTCTGTGTAGCCAGTATGATATATATTGCATAGAGTGTGTCAAATAACATTTAGCAGTATTTTGGAGGCGTGCGAAAACCATAGAGAGTACCATACGGGATCTATGTGGACTTTGATACAAGCCACAACCCATCCGTGGTTGTACCCGAGATCCCAGAAAGTTCTGCAAGGAGAAAATACAATACCACCACCCATATGGAAAAGGTTTTAGCGGCAGTTTTGTGCTGGTGTCTAATGTGGCTAAACTTAATCGATGACATTACACCTGTCAATCATAATTGACATATGTCAATCATAATCGTTGGGAGTTGTCAAATAGAGCACCCATCAATCAAAAAAAAGAGGGAACCGGTGAATCATGAAAATACCTGTCAATCATAATTGTCATTTGCCAATCATGAACGATAGAGAGTTGTCAAAGAGAATACCTGTCAATCAAAAATGATGAAACAACTAAATCTAGTTAATGTGTTAATCTTTTTAAACTGCTGTCTGGCGTTTATGATTGGCAGGTGTCAATTATGATTGACAAGTATGAACTCCCTGTCTATTCACAATTAGCTACGACCAAAACAACTGTAGCCGATCTGTCAGTTTACCTTCTACTCCTATGGCTACAATTACATGGTCGTTGGATAAGATGGCGGCCTTTGCAAGTCTGATGTCGTGTACCACAACCCTGACGTCCTCCATCACTCTTTGGAAACCATGGTGAAAGAAGAATGTAAAATCTCACATAAGCTGAACGAAGT
The DNA here is from genome assembly GCA_964020975.1 of Hermodice carunculata. NCBI lineage: Eukaryota > Metazoa > Annelida > Polychaeta > Eunicida > Amphinomidae > Hermodice > Hermodice carunculata. The sequence continues at coordinate 17,129,607 of OZ026623.1, read as the reverse complement.
GACGCCTAGGAAACTCAACAAAGCAAGAGTGAAGATAGTCCCCAAAAGTGGCAGAACTGGTCAAACAATATTAGATGTGCAGTCACTGTTACGTGATGGGGGAGTTCCACAGGTTGGCTCATGATCACTACAACCTGAACTACCGCTCCAGAAGGCGGATCCCCATCGTCTTACACAAGCTGTAAAGCTTCAACTCCCACCTGATAATTGAAGCACGCTTGAAATACAAGACCTATATTTGCATCGTTACCATTATAATTTCTTATGAAGTCATCAAACATAGGTTTACATACCCGTCTCTCTGACAAGTCAAATCTCAATCTATTCAAATATTTCTCTCTTCCTAGGTTCAAAATTAACTTCATTTGTAACTGTCCTATTTCACCTGATGCAACTGTAGTAGCTGGACACCATTTTATCTGTAGAACAGCCTTGGGTACAGTTTTGCACAGAATCCAAAATTCTATTGGCCTCTTTTGTGTTGTTAAACAATACTGCGCTCCCATGAGTGAATGCAGATAATGTTGAACTAGATGCGTGTTTGCTCGTGTAATTTTTTTAACTTGGAACGAGTATGAAAAAGACTTAGATATTGAAATACCCAAGTACTTCTAATCGCTACACTACTCCGTAATATCCAAACTGCCTAGTCTCTATTTTTATTAGGTCCGTCTGCTTTCTGATGACCATAATTTTAGCCTTCTTTGGTTTGGAAGTCAATCCCCATTTACTTACAAAAAGCATCAGCAATTTGAATCATATTGACCCTCTGCTGTTCGTTCTCAGCCTTGAGGACGTTATCATCTGCATATAGTAAGCATAGAATGTGGTCATTTTTTCTGTGGTTAACCCAAAATAAAATTTATCCAATTAATCAATAAAAACAATGTAGGCGGATCTACACAACCTTCCTCAACCCCATTTATTACATAAAAACCAAATACTTTCAAAGGGTTCGATAGTGGCCTTCATCTTTTTTTTTTTACTATAGAAACCAGATATGAGTCGCAAAACTTTACTTGAATGCCCATGTTCAAATTTTGTTTAAAATAATATATAATTGTTGACCGTGGCAAATACTTTAAAAACATCTAGGAATACAAGGCACGTTTTTAGCTTTTGTCTCTTCCATAGACAACAAAGACCTTTGAGTATCTGAAACGATTTCTATTCTTCTGGCTTTTCTACAAGAACCATGTAGTTTGCCGAAGAACCATGTAGTTTGCCAAACATTTCTTCTCTCTCCAGAAATTGTATCAACTGTTTTTCAACCAAGGCCCTGAAAACTTTGTACATGTTGGATGTCACCATAAACACGGTAGTTGCTAAGCAACTTCTTATTGTCTTCTTTATGAATAGTCTTTAACTTACCATGGAACTGCTGGTCTGAAAAAAGTCCCTATTCATTTGCACTAATTTAAAAAAAAAACAAAGAAAAAAAAACAAAAAGAAAAAAAAAAAAAAAAAAGAAAAAAAAAGAAAAACAAAAAAACAAAACAAAACAAACAAAAAAAAAAAAAAACAAAAAAAACAAACAAAAAAAAAAAAAAAACAAACAAAAAAAAAAAAAAAAACAAAACAAAACAAAAACAAAAACAAAACTTGACCCGCAATTTTGTAAGGATGTTTATTACGACCATTCAACCATCTTATTTTCTTTCGAAATGCTTTGGACCCATTAGGGTGCTTTTGTGAATTTGTACCTATTATACTTTTCATTCTCTTGTGCTTATTCTTGTCTTGAATATCGCACTTGTATCCTAGGTACACCTGCCCTAATTCTAGCTAGACCTCAGTGATACTTTAACACTGTTAGTGCAATACCTATAAAATTATTTGCGGTCTCTCTGCTTTTAATTAGGGCGCAATTTTCTTATCCAAAATGGCTCTCTTTTTCCTGTCTTTTGTCCTAATTGCTCCTTTACCAACCTATATTTTCATGTTTCTATATCAATCTATGCTTGATTCACAGTTTCATTTTGTGTTCCGTCTCACAAAGTCAGGAGTCAGGTCGCCTTACTTTAAAACAAATTCTAATCATTTGTATAACCATTGTCCCATTTTAGCAATGGCTGATAGTGGTACGTTTATTGTGTACTTTTCACCCAGAGTACTGCAGTGTAAAATGAATTATGATCATTCGCTAAATCTAAAAAAAAAATCTTGTCTATTACAACATGTGTAAGTTTATTTAAAATAACATCTGTGACCAGCGCATAATCAAAAATAGACACCACTGTATCGCTTTGCCATGTGTATTTTCCGTACACAATTGTAAGCAATTTGATTCTATGAATCTCGTCATTTCAACTAATTCAATCAGGATTTGACCAATGGGGCTACGTTTTCCTGGTGGTGTGAAAACTGGTTAAAACACATCAAATTCACCCATCATAATGCAATCAAGACCAAGAGCGTTTATTGTGCTAATATTTCCAATAGGTTCACTTTGTAAAGCATCACGTTTTTATTTATCGTGTCAGCATCACGGTACAACCCAAGAGCAAGCAAGCACCGTTGTCTAAGAGTAGGTTATCTTTTGTGTGTCCACGAATGAAACACATAACGACCCACAGACAGTACAAGATGACAATTTGTCATCATTTAAGGCAGTCTACAAACACTAGAGAAAGTAGTATTTATCACATTGGAAGTAGTACAATGTAATGAGTAAAACTGCAGGTGCTAGTAATGATGTGCACCATTTCAAATGCTTAAAATTGCATCATTCCGTGTGTTTACATATGTTGGTGTGATAAACAGGAACAAGTGTGGCACGTTGTTCTTTTCTCTTTCGTCAAGCCCTTTAATTTAATCTGCATCTATATGCACAAGTACTTTACATACTGCAATATTACTAATGTTTCCACTCGAAAATTCGTTCGCATCGTTTTCATGTTGCCTGTGATTTATTATGGCTCGTCAACATTTTCAGCATAGATACTGAAAACCTATCATTACTGTATTTGTATTCAATTTGTCAAAGACATTTAACACCATCGACCGTGATATCCTTTTACAAAGTTTAAATATACCGGAACAAAAAGTACATAAATTAGCTGGTTTAAAACTACTTATCAAAGAGAATGCAATAAGTAGAACTTGAAGCAACAAAACCAAAAACCTTGCTGATAGCCATCAGTGTTACACAGGGCTCAATATTGGGATCCCTTTTATTTCTTATAAATATATGTATATATATATATATATATATATGTATATATATATATATATGTGTGTGTGTGTGTGTGTGTGTGTGTGGGTGTGTGTGTCTATGTGTGTGTGTGTGTGTGTGTGTGTGTCAGTGATTTATATTCTGCTAAGGGCTTGACATCTTTAATGTGCTCTGATGAGACTAGTTTATTAAGCTTTAAATACAGCGTATAAGTTTGAGCATACAGTGACACCGTATAGGTCACTCTCATCGAACAATGAACTAACAAAAGCAAGCAAACGGCTTGCTGTCAAAAAATAATCCTGAAATGTCACCAAAATTGAATATGTATAATTTACCATACATGACAGTTAAATGTTCTTCTTAACCACATATTCGGAATTTTAATTCCTAACAAACCAGTCAAAAGAGTTGAGCATTTTTAATACCTAGGGGTACCAATCAACCAATGCATCAAAGGGATCCTGCACCTTTGACATATTGTCAAAACTTTAAAAAATGCCTGAATGAATATCACAAATGAGCTATAATGCGTTGTGTGGAACATTGCCATGTGCCAGACTTATAAAACTGCATCACAGGGCTACAACAGCAGTTTGTAATAGTAGATATGACGCACATACTTCAATGCTTTTTAAAGAGCAACGTCTTTTAAATTATCTTTTTTCAAACTTAATCATTAACACACAGGCAAATCAAAACAACTTACTACCATCCTATTTCAACATTTTTTTTTTTCATTCCAGCAAAGGTCTATAGCAAACTGGACCTCGCAGGACAGTAACCACTTCCCAAAGATATGAAGATTCGCATGCAGAAACTACCATTTTAGATCCATCTAAGTCAGTAAATTAAGCCAATTTAATTACAAGTTTAAATCAATGACAAATACTTACCAGGAATAGTAATAATTAATAACAGAATGGACTGTTAAACTGTTAAAAGTGACCAGCCTGTGTAAAAGACCAAGTATTTCTGTCTTCATGCTGCAAGACTTGGATGTTGAAGCCATTGATGGCACTTGCTAATAGCAAGATCTCCAAGTTGTAAATGTTGAATCGGACACAGCATTCATGCTGTGTTTAACCTGATTTTTCCATGGGCCTCATCTAGCTCATCTAATTTTGGAAGGGGCACCAACAGACAATAAACTTTATCCTGAGCAATAACCCTTTCTGTTGATCAGTAACAACCAATCCCCCAGCTACTAAGAGGAAGTTACATATGTTGAAATCTCTTTGCTCAATATCTCATCGATCATTCATATATCAAGGCTTTTGATATACCTGAAGATCAGTTTAGTTTGACAGTCGAAGAGGTCTGAAAAGGAGTTTGTCCTGACCAAGTGCTAGTGGGAGTGGTACCGCCCTCAGCGTTCAAGTTATACAGCAAACCCTTTTAATTTCAAACTTTGTTGCATTTTACGTGGACAAAAAGTGTCAGTTTTTTACAACCCAATAACAAGGTTTAACCTTATCATTTGGAAACCTACATAGCCTTTGTGACGTGCATTGATTCTCCTTACAACAGCACATATATACGAGCGATTGTATACATGTACACTGTTCTACATCTTTGCCTTGGGTGAGTAATGTGATTTACATCTGAATTCAGAGGTCAGAAAGGGCTATGCACATCTCGAATCGAAGTTTCTGGAGATTTTACCAACAGTATCGAATATGTTTGTACTGTGAACGTTTTTAAGCCACTAAACAGCTAAAAGTATGCATTTCAGTGCAATATACATGTATCTTTTGCAATAAATATGTGGCATAGGAGAACTATACACACATTGGGATGCGATGGAGTATACATCACAAAAATAAGGATATGTGCTCAGGCCGCTTGATTGACGGTTGTCAATTCAATGGCGGGATATAGGTAGGTCTCCGAGACTTGATGATTGACAGCTGTCAATTTAATGAACAGCTCTTCATCTTATTAATTCCAATTGACAGGGGGCAAGCAAGCTTAAGGGGTCTGTCATTGTTCATTGATGGGTGCTCTCCTTAACAACTGCCTATCGTTTATGATTGCCTGATGTCAATTATGATTGAGATGTATGGCTTCAGAAGTCTCCACAGCACCAACTACCGCAAAACTGTCCCAGAACAGGCATTTGCCTCCTACTAGTATCATATGCCAAAATAATAATTGAATATGAAAAAAATAAACATTGGTGCCTTTGTTTTGGTGCAACACTTTTAGTTATTTTAATATTACGGTGGGTCTGCATACAAACACTGACTGGAAAGTGTTAATCTCTATCTTTTTTTTAGGTTTTATAACTGCTCGTTTGACAGCTTATGTACACAAACCATTTTAGATTGAACATGATTATCGTACTTAGAGCTGCAATGCCCTTGTGCATATACTTCTACATATAACAATCTCATTGTTTCCACAATAACATAGTTGGAGTAGTGACTATCTACTTGTTTGCTCTAGGTGCCTAAGGTGCGATACTTCTGTCTATAAACAGAGATAACAACCAGATTTCAATTGGCAGATGAGAGATTCAGTGGCATAGGATGCTACAGAGACCAAAGCTGGGTTATCAGTGTGTCCTGTCATAAATATTAAAGCAGCGTGTTCTTTACAATGCAGTGTAGCTTCTGGATTTGACCAACCTCCTTAGTTGACTTAGTCTGTTATACATTTTGGGAATGTTGTTAATACATTAGATCAGGAGCACATGACACACAGTCACAACTTTCATCCAAACAAGGAGAGCAAAGTTAAATATAGCAAAACATCTCCAGTCACGTTTCAATGCCGATATAAAAAAAAGTGTTTCCTGACTTGAAACATGCAGTCACCCGTAAAAGTCAGGTGGTGCTTTTAAAACTGTCCTCTCAAAGTTTGTTATATTCTTCCTTTATTCAATACTTTCGGGTTTCTTTTTTTCGTATTTCGGAAAATAAACACGCCTATCCACCTGAAATGCTAAATTTTCCACGTGTAGCAAAGTTTAAAAAATGCATGGTGGGCAAACCACTATATGCTTGTCCTGACTTGTCAATTTGCTGCGTTACTAGCAGGGGAAATGATGCCTGCATATTTTTCATGATATTTATTTATCTGGGCCATTAAAGAAGCACTTTAACTCAACTATAACTATGCGTCAAAGAACTCGGTTTACAACACAACACAGGCCATGTGTATTCACAAAATAGTTCAGACAAACATAGCCCACATTCTCAAATTTCATCCCAACAATGAGAGCAAAGCTATGTATTTTATAAAGCAGAGAAAATACCGATATCAAAACAATAACATTTATCTTCCAATATCAATATAAATAAGTGAATTCTGCTCTTGACGATAGGCAGGTAGTCACACATAATAAGTTAAGGTAGTGTAAAAGTTGATATGTCAACCATTGAAGGATATTCTTCATTAAATACAAATTTAAGATATTTTAGCAACTGTAATACTTATCACATTATTGTTATTGAAAAACTTGATGTTTTTTAAAATCATAAGAACAATGGAAACGTTTGGCATCACTTATTACAATTGCAATGTTAAAAACTAGTACGGTAGGTCAGTTTATTTTGGAAGGTTGTTAAATTATATGTCGTTTTAAATTACGTGGTATAATATTTGCATTCCAATTAGCACAAGAGGGAGGGGATCAAAGAAACATTTAACACTTAAGTAAGCGATAATTACGGAGAAGAAAATAGTTCATCTACTTTTTCACTGTATAGCTCATCAAGTGCCAATTGTTTTTAATGGACACTACTACTCCTGCAACTTCGATTATGACATGTGTAATTTCACTTATGATGATAAAGCTGACTTCGAATGGTGCAGGTGAGATATGATTATATTATATCACAATTAAAAAGTTACTGTTTCTGCGTTCAGTAGTGAATATATTAACAATTGTACAAGTTGCTTCTTATAATAAGTACTTTGGAATTATGTTTTCAACCAGATTTGGATACTTTGAACAAAAGAAAGCTTTGCAGCAAAATCACAGAATGCTATCAGAGTGGTAAGGTGATTTGAAAGTAAATACGGAAAATAGTCTTGTGATATTGCTTTTGAATATTTTTTTTTTTTTGAATGATACTTCCAATTTTATTATGTGAATGTGAAATAAACGAAAAAAGTTTAAATTCAGTTTTGTATATTTTTTTCTAGGATTGGCTATGTCAGCCAGTAATTCAGAACTTTTTGGTGAAAGTGGTAGATACCCTCTTTCTAAATATAATCATACACGAAGTTTTAAACATTGAATGAAAATGATATGTATGGGTACAAACAGATACCCTGAACAATGTTATGATATGTTCATTGATCTTGATTTGGCTAGAAGGAAACCGTAGGCTACAAATGTAAAACACTAACTCTTCAGATTAGGGTTTTGTATTGTTTGGATTTCACAGCATGTTGGAAATAACCAGATCTATTTACTTGAAATGGACTAAAGATTTAAGGACATAGCCTCACAAAACTGGCACAGTGATGTTCAAGAGAATAATAAATTACTTAATTATGTTTAATTTAAAACTTTGCTTTCTGTTGAAAGATATGTTAAAGATCTAGTGGAAGATAAGTTTAGGAGAGCTCTAGCTAGATTTTGTATTGCTTCTCACACTCTCAATATAGAGCTAGTTGGGCATAAAATGTACCATAAAGAGCCCAAATAGTGTTCATTTTGTTTATATAAAGGTCTTCATTGATTGAAGATGAAATTTATTATTTTTGTGAATGTTCAGGATATAATTATCAAAGATGTAAATACCTTCCCCAGTTATTTAGCATGCACACATATCATGTTGAACATAATTTTGTAAAACGTTTGACATCTGAAGGACTTGAAACAATTCTGAATTTATCTTTGTTTATATTTGAAGCTTTTACGTTATTGCACGCAACACTGGTATTATTATGATTGTTTTAAATGTGTTATTATCCAGTGCCACTCTCATATTTTGCTCATTTGGTTTTTGTATTACATATTAATGAGCGATAGACTGGAGACCTGAAAAAAAAACATGAAGAAAGTATATTTGAAAGCAAAAACAAAAAACAAAAAGACTGAAGACCTGAAAAAAACACGAATAAAGTATATTTGAATACAAAGACAAGAAACAAAAAAAAAAATCAGAATGGGTATTTTGTGAACGAACGCATGCTCATTTAGACTAGGATAACCTTAAAAGAGAAAAAACAAATCCCTCATATCAAATTATGTTCTTAGCACCACTGTCACATCCATTGTATAGCGCCAGATCACACATATTTCCCCCGCTGTATCGAAAGCGTGAATAAAGGTAAAATATCATATATTCTCAGCTTTAGGAGAGATTAGAAACATGCAAATTAAGTTTAGATTTTTGGTGGAAATGCTGCAGTATTTGCCATATATGGTTTGATCTGCGAAGTCACAATGGGAGATGGCATCGTGCTTCGTGAAGTCCTCATCCTGGCCTTTGGTCTTACTTGCTGAAGCAGTGAACTGTCACCTGTCATATGTACATCTCTAGACCATGTGCGCATACTTTAAACGAATGGATTATCATGAACAGAAAATGACAAGACAGCATATTTTGACCCATCTCATTGACCTATCTCATATACTGGTTTATGCCACCAATGAAAGCCTACTTAATCTTTGCAGGTTTGAAAGTAAACATGATATACCTGTGTTTTAGATAAAAGCTGTATGTACCATGTTTGCAAACTTGTGTTCCTTAAACATTTGGTTCATGTACACTTCATATGTCATTGGCTCACATGTCAGTCAGTTCGATGAGTTAAAATATATGTCATCATGCTTCTAACACATTTGCCATATCCCGTTCATTTGTCTGCCCAGTTACGCAGGAAGAGTAACACATTTGAACTTCTTATGATACCGGTAGTCTCACTCTGTGCACATTTGGTGCTGTATACGTTGCTTGTATTCCTACGAACATGATATGCTGATTAATGACTTGACCATGGACCTGCGCTGTTGAAGGTTAGAAAAAATAGGAAAAAAGTGGATGTAGTAGTACAGAAAAGAATGATCCATATTCAGAAATTTAAAACCCAAAAATGACAGCAAAGGGATTACAGACTTGCAAAAGCATCCACATATATCTTCCAATACCAATGTGAAGAAACAAATTTCACTCCTGACTTGAAACAGGCAGTCACCCATAAAGGACAACTGATGCATTTAAACCGCTCCTCTCAACCTTAGAAATATTCATCATTAACTGCAGACACTAGATGTTTCCCAAAATGTATAGGCCTAACCACCCAAAACACAACTTTCATTCTTTCTGCCAAAAATTAAAAAAGAGACCTGTTAGGCCTATCACATTTTAGTTTTCCCGACTTGTCAGTCGGCTAGGTTTATAGCAAAATAATAAAGTAGGCCTACATCGTTTTTGTGATATTTATGAATCAGGAAAATTATAAACACACTCTACCTCCACTATAACTATGAGTCGGAGAACAAAGCCCACAGCACAACATAGCCAATGAAGTAATTATCAAATACTACAGAAATATATGATCCATATCAATATCATATCAAGATTGACTGTCTTATTGTTTTTGATTTGCCAAGGAGCCCGTCTGCAGCACTTTTAGTCTTTATATGTTCAACATACTGTAACGAGCGTTCCTAGTGGCCTGATGAAATCATCTACCCTTGCTTACTCATCTTTGAAACCAAAACACATGTCTTTTGAAACTCGATTGCAAGATATATTGATTTATACAGATATAGTATCATGAACTATTTTATAGCAATATTTGTTTCCATTCAGACAAATATCACTTAGATTGTTCACTATCAGTGGCGATATTATATTAAAAGAAGGCCCTTGTGCAAATTTGTTCTAATGTTCATTTGATGCCCGTATAACTGGATGAGACTGTCAAGATTGCATATTTTGAATTTGCTTTGGCTTGATACATCTAGCTTCTATGCTAAATGTTCTCGTTGGTGCTTCATTTCAAACTAAAATGAATTCAAAGTTCAAGTCCGTCTGGCTACTGGCTCTTCTTGGTGAAATAACTATTTCATTGTATCTTGAACTATAACTAATAAATGAAGTTTGAAGTATCCATTAAAATATGTCACAGTTAATGACTCCCAACAAGTATCAGAACAATTAATTTCACTGGGGAATGTAGTGTTGTTGGTATGTACAATGAATCTTTCCCTTCAATTGTATATCAGAAATAGCATGACACTGACGGTTTCACAACTTGGGTCCGCATCGTTAATAAAAGCTAAAGTTCACTAATGGAAGGCCTATATTTAACGACTACACAATGTGTTGTTCTAACTGCTCAGAAGCTTTCTGACCATAAAGGACCAACTGACTCTAACTCCCTTTTTAGCTAACTCATGTAGAGCTGCAGACAAGTTTGAAATAAATTTCTTATAATGGGAAATCATTTGAACAATTGCTCTCGATTGTTTTAGAATCTGCTGAGCAGGCTTGTTTTGCACATTTACAATTTCCGTTGCGTAAGTGCGATCCCTTTGTCTGACATAATGAGGCCAAGGTATTTTATCATTTTAATAATACACTTTGACTATTTCAATTTTAGGCCAAGATTTTAGAAAGCATCCCAAGGAACAAACAGTCATGCTAAGGCCTTGTTTAAGTCCCATCTAAATACGATCACATGGCAAGATAAAATTTGAGACAAAAAATTGTAATTTGGCACGTATATGTTTCAGTATACAAGCAAAACGGCAGGGGAAGTTAGTGAGGTCATATATGAGGACATTGAATCCATGCAGAGATATGCTTGTACTGAATGATGTCTTTCTCTGTGATCTCAGACCTTTGCGAGACTCTGATCACAGCAGATCTTGTCTGCTTTGGAGTTCCAAGGATTTGGCTGCAAAGGATCAAAAGTTTCATCAATTCTCTGCTTCTTCTATCGTTGACACAGTCCGTCTGTCCCGTGTTAGTTGATTAAGTAGAAAGGACTGGAACTTAAATGCCCTTATTTTTGCGATTTATTTATAGTCCATGTTCAATAGGGATCATGGTATGATTTTTTTTTTTTTAGATGATATAAGTTTTTGTTCTTTATTGAAATCAGTAAAAGTACGCATCCACGCTGATCTACTCAGAGTATACCATTCTCAACAGCTTCAATAACAATGTCCAAGACAAAGTCCTTTATATCTGTCCAGAAACATTGTAAAGTGCAACTGTAAGTCCATCACCCCTAGGAATTTGTTATCTTTAAGCTGCTTTAAAAGCACTCCAATCCTGATGTCTAACTACTGCATTTTCAGAATTATCTTTTTTTCACCTTCTCTTAGTTTATAGATATTGAATTTATAACATTAAATTGTGCTTGAACATGTTCATATTCACTTTACACTGGTTTGTGATGCCAGTTGAGAATTTTCTTATTTTCTTTTTTCATTTTTTTTTCGCTTGGAGTAGAATACGATAAGCTCTCTTTGGCCGCATTTAATGACACCCTGTTTCAGATCTTTATTGTCTACCCATCCTTTCGATTAGTCTACTATTTCATTTCTGTGTATTTTACTAATGGTACAAGTGTTTCAAAATACATTCCCATTATCAGTATGAGTCCCTTAGACGAAAAAAAAAACAACAACATCAAATTAGAAAGAAAATTCTACAGATGGGCAACAAAAGTTTACACTTTTGTTCATTTCCACCTGTTCGTGGTTTTGAGACATCCACCATGGTGTAACGCACTTATTTAAGCTTTGTTCTATCTCTATAATGGTATCAATGAAAATATACAAATTATATCAAGGTGTTTACCGATGATGCGCTCAAAAGCTATAATACCCAACATCTCATTCGGGTCCAGCTGGACCCCAACATTCTTAGACATTGTCCACGCTGAAAAAAAACTGTTTGTTTCAGTACAATATAGTCAAGTTGTTATAAATGCCTCTCCAAGGGAAGGAACATATATTAGAACTCAAAAGTTTCACATTATATATGTCGTCCTAGCTTGAGGAAGACCTATACATAGAACATTTACAATGTCTTTACTTTTTTTTTTATAATTTTGGTGGTTCTGAGACGTCCCCTATGTTAAACATATGTTCTTCTGCATTTTTAATGAATGTAAGACAGAAAATAATGAAATATATACACGGATTCTCTGTTTGACGATTTTTTGTTCAGGATAAATACCCAATATGACTTTGAACGAAAGCTTGTATTTTAAAAGAGTGTGCCAAGTTCAGATGAGCAACATTTGAAACAATGAACTAATAAAGTCAGGTTTTTACAAGTGTATGTCAAGTTCGTATGATATGATATTTAGTGTTCATCCACTGCATATGTACCGTCTCTCTAGCCTCACAGAAGGCAGTCATCACACTGGAAGCTCATAGTGGAATTATCTCCACAGACATGATTTCAAAAAATGGTGCAGACTTTTCAAAGTTTCATGCCAGCATCTCTAGGGCAGAGAAAGCATCGCCTTTTCACTGTGGGGATGCCATTGGCTGCTCGCTAGGGGACATCAAGCCTGCCAAGTTCAACAAATGCTGACATACATCCTTTTGCAGTGTACTTAGGCTCTGGAGACACTACACTACTATTTTGTTCCTCTGTACTCTACTAATGTTGTTTAAAAATACATTGATATATCATTAGTATGAGTCCTCAGATGATAACAGTTATCAAATTAGCAAGAAAATTCCCCTGTATGATATTTTTGCAGATGGGCAACAAAAGTTTACAATTTTGCTCATTTCCACATTTTCGTAGTTTTGAAACAACCACAATGGTGGAAAAAACTTATTTAAGCTTTGTTTTATCTCTTTAATGGTAATCAACGAAAATATAAAAATTACATCTAGGTGTTTACAAATGTTGCGCTCCATAGCCATAAATACTCATTATGTCATTTGGGTCCAGCTGCACCCCATCATTTTTAGACAGTGTCCGCGCTGAAAAAAAAAAAAAACAAGCAAACAAACAACAAACAAACAAAAAAACAAACAAAAAAAACCTCTTTGTTTCAATAAAATATTGTCAGGTTGTCATAAATGTCTCTCCAAAGCATGGAACACATAGAAGAACTCAGAAGTTTCACAATATATATGCCTTTATGCCTGCAAAATATCCGTTTACAGTGCTGTGCCTGATGCCTGCAGTTAGAAATGGTGGCATCCGAGCCATTTCTTGATCTGCCCGTTTTGTAAGTTGCACAGCCACACGAAAGACGATGCTCTTACTGCAAAATCGATTATATTGTAGGAAACCACTACTAGAACTGGTTTCTGCTCTTCACCCTCGACAGATTTGTCATGGTGCATAGAGGGAAGCAAGATGACAGCATTATTTACCTTGGGCACTTATGAAACCAGGGTCAGCTAGCCAGCAATCCCAAATATAGAGGACTGCTCCTGCCCTTCACAGCCTGGTTGCATTTCGGCTGGAAGATCTGCGTTGTTCTTCCTGACTGTACCAACATAGGTCAGATGTTGGGCTAGAAGATCTTCTATCAGTGAGACACATGTGAAAAAGTTGTCTGCTTCCACACTGTGCCCAGTTCTGTACCAAGAATTGATCAACCCTTTTACAACATGAGCTCTTTGGTTAGTTTCCTGGAGCACGTTGGCTTGCTTCCCCGGGTACACTTGGCCATTCAGAGGATAACTGGATATTGCATCACAGTTCCACCAAAACGTGATGCCATGTTTTGCTGGTTTGCTCTGTATGTCTTGCCAGAAATGGGCACTGACCACAGAACGAAACCAGTTACTCATCCACAGTGATGTCAGGACCAGATATGTAGAAACTTGGGAGGTGAGCATTGTACATCGTCCATACATCTCGGATAGCAGCCCACTATCTGCTGTGCATTATTGTGTTCCTGTATTTCATCTTTCTCGTCTTCACCTTCTGCCTGACCTCGCCCATGTCCCGTTCCCCTTCCTGTACCTTACTGCTTTGCTTTTTTTCTTCCTCGTTGTCTTCCCTTTCCACTACTTCTTCCTCGTTCACTGCCCTCTCCTCTTTCATCTATATTACGCCCAGCGTGTTCTCCATCTCCCACCATTGAAAAAAGTACCTTCCACTATAGCAGGCCTCAACTCATTTGCCTGCACATAACGTTGAATTCCAGTCACAGTTCAATCATTATTGGGCTCTTCCTGGATTTCATTTTCTATTTCACCTTCACCTTCTGCTAACCTTTCTGTGTCCCCGTGCCCTTCCTCTACTTCGACCTCTTCCTCTTTCCGTCGTCCTACCTACTCCTCTATCACTAGCCGTCCTTTTTCCTCCATACAATGCTCGCATTTGCTGAATCCCTCACTATTAAAAGAATAATCTTCCACTTGAGGAGGCCTTATTGCATTTGCCTGTACATAAGGTTGATTTCCAGTAACAGGTGGATCATCCAAAGTGTGGTCAGGATCTTTTAAATCTGATTTTTCCTCAGTTGCGTAATCCTCAAGATCAGAATGAACATCAGCTCTAGGAATGTAGTCACCAATATCCTCTACGTTAGAGTTGTCAACGTCTGAGGCTTCAGACTCGCTCCAAAGGATAATGCAAAGGGCTTGAACTGAGATATATCTGGCACGGCCTGTGTTATTTCTGTTGATGTCAGACTTAAATCTGAAAGGAAGAAGTCATTTGCCTAATGTCTGGCTAATGGGTCATTGATATGGGTAAGCTATGGCAAGGAGGCAATAATTAAAACAAAATAAATTACCAGGGCATCAAAATGGCTCAGGTAATCTGGTGTTGTGTACTGAAGCAACTTTGGGTCTGTGTGGACCCTAATGGCAAACTTTATATGCAGACCTAATAACAGCAGCCAAGAAAAAAATCATAGCCCATGTGAAGATATCCATATATGTGAAACTACCCTGACAGGGAGACAAATACCGTTAAATGATAAATCAATATCACGATAAGTACACCCTTGGGATCCATTTGGACCTCAGGTGTACTGATTACTGCTAATCTCTGCTTTTGCTGTATAAACTTTGCTGTGTTTGTTGGGTTGGAATTTGTGATTATGGGTTATGTTTGTCTGAAATATTTTGTATCTATTGGCTGTTTGCAATACCATGCAATACCAACAGTGTCCTCTTGAAAAAATCAATCTTCTTTCTCTTCCTTTTGCTTTTATCTTTTCACCATCGTAAATTAAAATTCGTGTTAAGCATTTGTCCAGTGATCCTTTAATAAACTAAAAAGGGAGCAGTGTTTTATTTGTAATAAGCAAATTGCAATATAGCATAGTTACATGTTTGTAAAGCATCAAGTTTTTAAGGCTGAGAAATTTAATAAATGGTCACATTGGAAACAAAAGAGACCTGCAATAAAAGTACCGACTGTAAGCCAAGAGTTTGACCATGCCCCCCCCCCCCCAAAAAAAAAAAAAAAAAATTACCATACTTATCATTCATTAACATTTTGTTTCAACTGTTCACTGAAACTTCTCCTACCGCTAAGTTTTTAAAGTACGAGGACCTTGCATATATTCGCTGTAAGTAGTAATATATGGCCTGCTGAACAAAGACTTGCATACATTGTTCAATTACAAAAAAAAATGCAATTATATATATCATATTTTCACAACCAATACGACATGAAAAAGACACAATGATTTGAGCCGTATGTACAACAACAAATCTACTCATGGCAATCTAGAACTTGCATGTGTTTTTTCACAAACATATATGACATGAAGGGTCAATGCTTGTACACTTTTTTCTGATTCGTGCAAATACTTCTAACCGCGACCATAAAACTGGCGCAAAGGTCAACCTGAAGTACTTATTTTAGGTATAAGACGTTGAGTGTTTACTGGGGTCAATATATATATCTCATCTTAGTTTTACACTCCAATTTCAGGATTTACAAGGCTGAATCAGCTGCAAGGTACCTGACTGCAAGTCAGGAAGGGCGTTTACAAAAAGTATCAGGAGATTATATGAGACGTAAACATAAGATATAATGCAGAAAAAAAATATAATTCCCCAAAAAAGAGCAGTACGCTCAGGTACTAAACTGAAACACTTCCAATAGAGGAAGCAGATAAAAAAATATTCCATTGGTGGGGCCAGTGCACCTAACCATATGGAGAATATCCCAGCTCAAACCCAGCATTCCTTTAATTACTGTTGCATTACATAATCTCCTACACGACATGTGTATTTAATTTACAAAAAACAATAGTATCACGCCAACAAAACACTTGATAATATTTTTTCAGCCCTAGCCTCCTATAAAGGGTATCGCTCCTGTTGTTTTTACACAGCCCCACGAACCCTGTCAACATTTATAGAAACTGTTTTCGAGGAAAGGAGACTTCTTTATACGCTACATATCTGAAGCGTACGTTCAAACTACCCAGACAGGGTGATTATCATATACACTGTCTCTCCTAAATCTGTAAATGTTTTCTTTTAATGTTGTACATACAATATTGGGCATGTTTACCCTTGTAATAATTAGACATAACTTGCTCCTGATCCCCCTCCCTCCTCCCCCCACAAAAGGAAAACGTCCTTGTATAAGATACATACAGCTAATCTTCCACTACCCAGCACTTGTATCCCTGGCAGATTTAACTAGACTAGAACCCGGGAAGAATAAGGATTTAAAGGTAGGCCATACTCTGCTCTCAACCCAGTCATGCTGTCATATCTAACCAGCCCTAATTGCTGAAACCATCCAGCACCCTCGACAAAGTATGGCAGGTTCTAGTATTGCGCTAATACCATTAATTGCTCCTGACTAGATCATTAAACTGAAAAGAGTTCAAAAGAATGTATCCCAGACTTAAACTACCCCATTTGGCAAAATATTATTGGCCTTGTTCAGACATGGCAGTAACTTTGCAAAAAACAAAACATTCAAACAAACAAAAACAAAAAACAAAAAAAAAAAAACAACGCCACACTCAATATAAAAGTGTCTTTCATTGTTTTCTGCAAAAATGTATGCAAAATTAACAGCCAGGTTCCTGAGGGGTGCAGATCAGTTTCTCCCTGGCGATTTAGTCGGTTCATTAACCAGTCTATATAGATTATTTGGAGCGACGGGACATGCACTAAATTCACCATGCGATCAACGCTAAATATCCAAGTCACGGTTTAGACCTGTGTTAGATTGATGTCAAACAACAGTGCATTTCGCTACAGGGAAAGGGTAGATGGAAGGATGAAATGTTAGACGCAATCTAAAACAGAAATACCTGACATAGAATGGAAGTGACCATATAAGCATGGGAAAGTGAGCACCATGTTTTGCTATCACTTATAAATTGAAAGAAGAGAAAAACAGAATCTCACATGTAGAGATTTAAGTGATGTCAGAAACTATTTTAAATGGACCCTATATACATTTCTTAGTTTGTAAAATATGCATTACTGCCAATATTTCGAAGAAAAATAAATGGACTCATAGACTCACGCGTGCCAGTTGCCATATAGACAAAGGCTTGTTTGTTGTGGTTTGTTAATATTTTATTTCAGGCATATTGGGGAAACAGACACTGCCGGTACTGGTCCCAGAAGTGACCATACCACAGGAACAGGTATGAAATTAATTTTTGAAGCTTTTTTTTTTTTTTTTTTTTTTCTTCTCCAAATCTTAGTGATGTGCAAGCTTTGGATATTTGGTAACCACTTATTTTTTTGTTTCCAATCTGCGTGTACCAACACAGGGTTTTTTTTTTTCTCTTTAGCATTTTTCTCCTGTCAACCCTCCTCAACATCATGTTCCTTCTCTTCTATTCATCTACTTTTTTTTATTTATATTGCATCTGCTGAAAACCATGCAGAAAAACAAACTGCATAGACAATGTCATTATGAAAAAGCTGTCGGCTACCACACAATTACAAGCAAACTGCAACAAATTTACACCCACGCTTTCCGGTTATGTATGCGTTTGCGTAAATTTGATATAAAAATGTGTTTTATCAATACTCCATTTTAGGCATCATGATATTAGCATTACAAACATAATAACTTTGATTATAATTGTCACAACCAGCGGTATGTTTATGCTATATCTCATGTTTATGATGGTGATTACCATTAAAACTAGCGTAAGACCCATCACAGTAAAGAAGTAATATGTATATTCTTTCTGTATGGTTCTGCGCCTTACACTTTTGTTGCCATTGAAACTATTATTGTTATTACATTTTGGTTACAATTTACATTGCCTCTTACAGGTTTTTATGTATACATTGAGTCATCAAGTCCGCGCAGGGTTGGTCAACAGGCGCGACTGATATCTCCAGCTTTCAATATGACAGGTGCAATTTACATTCGTTTCTATGTGCATATCCATGGATCGCACCTTGGGAGCCTGCGTGTCCTTTCAAAGACAGGCAATGGAGAAATGGAACTGATCAGCATGACCAAAGACGAAGGAGACCAATGGCTTGCTGTTGATATCAAAACAACATTTACTCAAACAAGTGTGGTTAGCATACATTTTATCTCCATGCAGAGTGAATGTATCTATTTGTATTAATTCGATTTCAGCTTATTCTTGTTGGAATAAACAAACATTAACAACTCAAAAGTAAAGGGTCAGTAGATTACATCCATGGGAGTTTTCTTTATGTCGACTAAACGTCCATTTATTAATATGTAATTCACACGTAGCGCTGTCATAACAGCTCTGTGGTAGTGCTGATTTGTGGAATTCCCATTGAAATAATCTTATCGCTATTGTTAAAACCGTCATAAAGAAGGAAAAACAAATACCGCAATTCGAAATAAGATATGACACTTTTTATCGGTTCCAGCTAATATTCGAAGGAAATGTTGGACCGGGTCCAAAAGGTGATATTGCAATTGACGACATCAGTATCTCAGGTAATTTGATTTCCAACAAACAAAATAAATAAATGAATAAACAAAGTAAATAATTAATTAATTAATTAATTAAAATCAGAACAGAAAAAAAATAAAACAAAATCAAACAAAATCAAACAAAAACCAACCCCTCCCGAAAATGCGAAAAAAGTACACTGCTGTTATTTGAATGAATGAGTGAAATGCATACACGCACACACACACACACACACACACACACACACACACACACACACACACACACAC
The DNA here is from genome assembly GCA_964020975.1 of Hermodice carunculata. Classification (NCBI taxonomy): domain Eukaryota; kingdom Metazoa; phylum Annelida; class Polychaeta; order Eunicida; family Amphinomidae; genus Hermodice; species Hermodice carunculata. The sequence continues at coordinate 17,110,356 of OZ026623.1, read as the reverse complement.
ACACACACATAGACATAGATGTCTTTTGACAGTATCATTTGTGACCGTTCCTGCAAATGCAAAGGTCGTGGCTATAAACAATGATTTATCAGGGGTATGAATGTAGTAGGTAGCAGGAAGTATGGTGTTTGCTAGGTGTAGGTTTATTCTACCCAAAATGTATTGTTTGAGAAAGCCTTTGTATCAGAAAAGTGATGGTGGCATACGTCCAGGCAGTTTGATAGTTGTGAATATTTCTCCAGTTCAAAACAAACATCTGTTTGCTTCTTTGCATTTCAATTTATGTTAGATTTTACCCCCAAATTTTAGGAAGCAAACGCGTTTCCAAAATATGTTTTTGGAGAGGCGTTTGCTTGTTAAACCAGCTAGCTTGGTAGTGGTACAACACATTGAATAAAAATTGCAGCTGTGGCCTTTGTTGGCGTTCGTAATGGTCGAGTGTACAATTACATGCAAAGTAAACAGACTAATTAGTTGTACTTGCGTCCTAATTCCGAGGGTCACATAAAAAGAAACCTGAGTATTTGTAAGAAAGATCACAAGAGCAGCCCTTCCGATTGCAAGTTTCTATCCATTTAGTTTCGGAGGTTTCGCTACATTAATAAATTGCTGAATGACTGCGTAGTCTTCACATTGGCAACACTTGATGGCTTCTTCTAGAAGAACGGCAGACAAAGCATTTTTTTGGTATTTTTTGTTATTCTTTTTTATCAGTATTCTAAATAATTTCCATTCCAATTGCAGAGTTAAAGTAACAAGCAATGTGTTGTCTATCACTACAACCAATAATCCATGAAGACCCGTCGCGTGACCTTTTTTGCTACCGACCACATCAATCAGTTGATTGTGTGTGTCAAGCAAATCTACCGTCAACTTTATCTCAGAGGTACATCGTACATTTAGGAGTTGGCGATGCTTTCTTTATTGGACACATCGCACCATGAAAGAAATATTCCATACTTTAATGGGGTCAGCAAGGTAGAAGACATGTCATCACAAACACGGGCCAAAGCAAAGTAGTAAAGTATGGGCATTTGCTGCTTGCTAGGACCTTGTATAAACAAAAATTTCATAGGAATGCACGTGAAAGTTAACTCAACATCCCAGAACTAATTCACTTTATATCTTTTAAAATAACTTTAGACATTAATGTAAACTTACAATGGACATAAAACAGCAAGAATAATGGTAATAGTTCCCTCCCCACCCCTAATCAATCGAATTGATACCAGATTGATGAGCGTGTTCAACATTGCTGGCCATGCAATTGGTGTATACCCTTGGCGTCCCTGCCCCCCCCCCCCCCCATCCCCACTGAAGAATCGCGCTCTGCCGCTGGCAGCACTATGGATTTCGAAAGTTCTGTATCCTACTACCTTAAAACATGTAAACTGAACAAAATGGTATAGCAAATGTAAAACTATAAACATCGTGGAAAAAATTCCAGGTGTATAACTAACTGCTAACACATAATGAAAACGTTTATAATATATGGAACTAAAGGCAAGGAAGGAGTAAGGGGCCGTATGAATGTCAAGCCGTGGGAGTGTTGCTTTTGCCATAACACAAGCATGCCGTTGTATTAGCGGTTTTATGTCAATGATGTTTGAATTATAATTTAATTTGTGTCAAAAGTTAGCCAAAGGTTCTCAAACTAAGAACATGTTCAATTCTGAATGAGGCAACTAGTGTCATTTTATTGGAAGTTGAATCCACAAATTTGTATAAGAGTATGTAAATGCTAACACTGTACAATAAGTTGGTTGACAAACTTTGGCCAAAGGTAGGAAATTGGCAAAATAAACTTTAATGCATGAAATTGACAACAAGCTTCTACCAGAGCCGTTATGCTCCATAGTTACCACTATCGAAACACGATGCTTTATTACGCTTCGCTCTTTCAATCTTACCCCATCCGAGACTTGTATTGATTTGTTGGATAAATCATCATATATATATATATATATATATATATATATATATATATATATATATATATATATATATATATATATATATATATATATATATATATATATATATATGTATATATATGTATATATATGTATATATATATATATATATATATATATATATATATATATATATATATATATATATATATATATATATATATATATATATATATATATGTGTGTGTATATATATATGTGTATATATATGTGTATATATATATATATATATATATATATATATATATATATATATATATATATATATATATATATATATATATATATATATACCCAATAATATATCAAGAAAATTGTGGACAATTTGAGTTTGCAAAAGTTCCATAAGCTAATGTTTATGTCTCATTATTGACTTTTTGATATTTGTGGGATAGCACAATATAATGTAACCATTTTAATCATATTTAAGATTTTCAATTGAGGCCTTTGACGCATGTGAAGTGTTCCCAACCAGACAGAATACAAGGCCCTCACAACATTACTTGTCTGAAATTTTGGTGGGCAGAGGCAGGCTGTCTGGAGGCGGGTCAGAGAAGTCCTACCAGTATGGGTAATATGGACTTGTGGGACTCTTTAAGCGTTGGGGAAGTGAAGCATCAAATGAAGAATTACCAAAAGTATGCATACGAAAATGATGTCATGTACAAGGTGATGTGCTTCGGACGCAACTCTTATGGTAATTTATTTTCTCTTGCCTGTTGTATCCATATATCTGGACTTCGTAGACACGAATTCAAATGATGGCAAACTCCTTTCCTTGCAACACAAAAGCCCCATAGTGCCACACGATTGGGTCCAGTTGACAACCTTTGTAATCTGAGGCCCTGATGACAATATAGTAACGAGTAGCAGTACATGGATAGTACTTTTTTTACATTATACCTTCAAAGCCGTGTGAAATTAATAAAGTGTAACGATCATTCCCACTGAGCGTTTCCATTTCAAACCTTATTTAGGATTTACAATAGGCCGGGGAACTCTCGCAGACAGCCACCACTCACACGGTCAGTCGGGAATCCATTCACCCAATTTCCATTCCAAAATATTATCAGAGCACCTCATTTTTTGTCAATCACACCCTTTTAGTCTCAGTATTCAATCACGTAACAGTTATATTTCGGTGGAATGACAGCAGGTTGTGTGGAAAACAAGCTGAACCCTTACTGACCAACTTTACTGAACAAATGAGATCAAAATTACTCCAGTTGTCTTTGGTGTCGTTTGATTAAAAAAACCCGACATGTTTCTAAATTGCAAGGGAAACCGTTTATTGTGGATGGTCGAAAGCCATGGTGTACAAATGATGAGTGCCAAGTCAAGTAAAGTTGCGTGCATATCTAATCAATACAAAAATGTCGATGCTCGCATTCCAAGTGATCATTTCGTGCTAATATTACACTTAGTAGGCCTAACAGATCCATAAACAATCAGATCGTTCAAGGTTGTCTTGTACAATATTAATCAAATCATTCTTGTCAACTTTGTTCCATTATCATTAATCCTTCCGTGTGACCCAACTGGTGAGAGAGAAGTAGATTCAAAGTTGAAGGAAAGGCTCAAGAGCAATTGAAAACACATTTGACTTGACTGGCCGCAGTCAGAATGAGACAAAACTTTTCACGAGTGTAAAACATCCCAGGTTCCTTTATCCCAATAATGTTTCCTGAGATTGTTAATACTACTGTTGCCTTCATAACCTTTTTTTCAAACGCCAAATCCTCAAACCTCGTTCTGACGTGCTGGTGCACAGAAGCAGTCAAGCTTAAAAAATGGCTGCACAGAACCAAAATATTCAACAGGAAGATCAATAATGACCCTTGTTGGTCCTAGTTTAACTTGATAAACTACTAAATCTACAAGTCTGCTATTAGCAACAATTTTTTGGGCTTTCATTTACAAAAGCTGTAAGTTACTAGAATATAACTTTAAGGTTAGAATTCTGAGCGTAGCAGGTGCACCCATGTCATTGTTAGGCTTAAGTCTGTCAATTTGACTTTGCAAACATTTCAACTGAATAAAAGGTGACACTTAAAAGCAGAGCTATCATTCATATCGTTTCACAATTGATATAAGAGCAAGGCTGGTACAATATTATGTTCAACGCGTTAACGAACCAATACAAGTTTTTAAATATCACATTTATTTAAAGTGTATGTTAAAATGTCACAAATAATACATTCACAATATCTTGTAGATGAGTGTGACGAACGTGAAAAGAACAAAATGTATGCGCAATTCCTTGGTCCGTTCCACATAAATTGTTTACATCGTTGGTGGAGAGACGTAGGATGCCATAAAACTGGTCTCGGCAGCCCACTGAACAATCCACGTTTAGTCGATATTTGGAACCAGTGGAGGTTGGACACCGTCAAACAAAATATGACAAAAATCAGGAATCTGGCAGATAGCAGTCATCAAAATGAATATAATATGTACAAGCTACTTTGCTATGGATATAATGAAACGCGTAAGTAGACATCACGAACCTGACAGGGTTTTTCTTTAGATAAGGCATGCTTCTGTTTGAATATATATATATATATATATATATATATATATACGTAAATGAATATTTGTAAGCATATTTTCTTCCCAGAATGCAGACAATCCATTCCAACTCATTTTCTTTTAAGTATGCATGGCAACTAATGTCACGAAGGTGTATTGTAAGTTCTTAAAACAATCCTGTTTGTCAACAAATTAGCAAGGCCTCATAAAATACATGTTATCTCCAAGATTGACATAACTAGCTAGTGTTCACTTTTAAGAAAGGAAGTAAGAGTTAATCAACCTGAGCCACCCGTTCGAACCGCCATCACATCTTATGCATATATACATACACACATATATACATATATATATATATATATATATATGTGTGTGTGTGTGTGTGTGTGTATGTATGTGTGTGTGTGTGTGTGTGTAAATTGTCGTACGTATAGCCAAGAAGAACATACGTTGAAATAATGTCTTCTGGGTGCCGTTGTTACCCTGTTTGTGATATTATCCATGTGTAACTATAGATTACTCTATATTCAGCCAAAGAGGAGTCCTTCTCATTCCAAGGTAGTAAATACATTGTTCTGGACCGAAAATATTCCGGCATCAGCTGGATTGCCGCTGAGGAGGACTGCCAAAGAAGAAAGGGACATTTAGCATGCTTTGAAAGCGAGCAGGAATATAGGTTTGTGCAAAATAAAACCGGAACTTTATCATTGATAGGTAAGAAAATACGAAGCTATAAGCATTGAGACCGGCATATTGCAGATATGATTGGTTTTTTTGACAGTTAGATACAAATATTTATAAATATTTATGAATATATATATATATATATATATATATATATATATATATATGTATGTATGTATGTATGTATGTATGTATGTATGTATGTATGTATGTATATATATATATATATATATATATATATATATATATATATATATATATATCCTCCTGTAGAAAGTACTGCTTTTATGAAATGTATTCATGCAGCATCAAATTTTGCAGAACTCTGAAAATAGGCTTCACAGCATACAATTTGTGTTTGTGTTTTTGTCTGGCAAGGGCATCTGGAGTTCTGTGTATTTTTTTAATGCTAATTTTGCACAATTTGAGGTTTTACAACAGTACATTGTGATTACAGGATCTAACTACCATTTCATGCAATCTTTTGTGAGCCTTTTCACATAGAACACTATTTGAAACAATTTAAAATCGATTTGTCACATATATGCATCATCTTTTAGAAAATCGCGGTGACATAAAAGTACTACCATAATTATAGATGATCCAGTCAAAAATAATTAAAATTACTGTGAATTAGAGTTGTCCCAATGTTGTAATTCAGCTGTATTGCATAAATAGATAACATGATTAGTCCCATGTTTTTATAGAAGAATAATTTGAAGTACTCATCCATGTTTGCAACATCTGTGGACCAATGGGACTCTGGAAAACATCACTATAGAAGTGGCAGTTGACCACCAGCCTAGTACAAACTGACGCTGAGTATTTTCATTTTGCGAAATGACCAGAACAGAAATAGAATAAACTTTTCATATCTATCGATATCAATGAGTTAAAAAAATAACATCATCAATAAAGATGGGTTGTAGCGGTTTTAATAAGTTAAACTGATCTGTGACATCACTTGCGTTTTTTTGCGCCAAAGAGAAACTGATTTTGGAACAAGGATTAGGTAAACCTAAGTCACAAATATAGACTTATCGAAGACAATGGCCCAGACCGTTGTAGTTAAATGAAGGAGGAAAGATGCAGACCGTTGGTTATATAATCATTCAGTATCGTGTCGCTGTCTTATTGAAATAGACAAGATGGAAGTTTGAGGACAACAAGGAAGACTCTAGTAATTTATCAGCAGTATCATCTGTATGCTTTTCCCCATGAGCGAGGGCCAGACAAAGAGGTTCCAGGCCAGACTGATAATCTGGTTTACTTTTTGTTCAGTCTGCACCTATTAGAATCATTAAGGTCGATGCCCAGGAACTTTGGATTTATTAAACATAGTGTGCAAGGGTGGCAAGTAGATATGTATGTTCTTCTGTAGGTATACCCAATCGAACTTTGAAAAAAAAAATCAAGGAGATAATGCTTTTGCGTTGCACTCCATGCGAGGTTAATAATTCTATGTCACAAATTCATAACAGTGCTAAATAGGAGCAATTATTGCTGGCATTGGTTTTATACATGTTGTCTTGTGTGAAGGCAGAAGCCACAGAGATAGTATGCTCCGTGCGTCCACTGAATGTTCAAATATTGACAGCAGACACAAAACGAAATAAACAAAGTATCTGTAGGGCAAAATATGCGTTTACTTGTAGGTACAGCTGTTTAGTGTGTGTTCCCTGCCAGCTCAAACGGCCTAAACCACCACCATGCTCCTTAAATGTCGTCTCTATCAACGATCTAAAATCCAAGTTGTCCATAAAATATGATAATGTATGATTACACCCTTCATGATAAGCTTGTCCTGAATTATCAGGTTGATGTCATATGGCTCGCACATAAGGATTGTGATGTGTTTAATCATCTATCATGAAATAACATAAAAAATATCAAACTAATTCAGGTTTTTAGTCCATGTGATATTTAGTCAGGAGAGCTTAGAGGATTGGTGATGATCCGTCGTCCATCTTCCTCACGTCTGCCCTCAGTACACTTGCAGATTACATTTCCGACTACTTCAAAACCATAAGCCATGTTTTTTTTCAACTATGAGGAAGATGTACCCTCGGAGGGTCTCTACTGAGTCTCTTGAAATGGACCCAGTCCAGTAATTACATATATTTTCTTGTAATTAAAAGTTTCAAAAATTGTCCCTAAGCCGCCAGAATAATCATTTTGCAGCAATACAGAGATAGTTTTGGGCACGGTCAGATCTGGGTCAACAAAGGGCACTGCAGTTATTTTACTTTTTTTTTTTTCTTAATTCTTTTTTTTTTTTTTTTTTGCCAAACAATCACTTAGGTCGCTCCGAAACTAAGAAATATACAGGAGGGGTAAAAATTGTTTACCAAGTCACGCTAATCAAGGTTCATCATAAGAAAAAAAAATGTGCTATTTTTGCTTAATGCATGTGATACTATTGATTACTGTGTACGTCACTGAGGTTAAAAATTGAGCTTTTCGACTTTTTTGCAGACCGTCAACCAGACTGACTACATTTCAAACTGATTGGGGATGTACCTTTGTTCTGTCTTTACCACATTTCTTCAAATCATCACATTTCAATGAGTTTTGACTTTTTTATGAATTGTTTAGTTGGCAAAGTCTTCAAAATTATTCGTCTGTAAGACCGCTTACCAATTGTTTTGAAATCACAGAAAAACACGTCTGGATACCATGAAAACCCTCAATGTATTTAACAGGTTGTGCTGCTCTTTCTTTGTATCTTAAAATAATGTTAAACTGAAAAAATAAATTAATTAAAAAAAAAAAGCATGATTAAAAAATTGTTTTCTTCATCTTGTCCCAACCGTCCTTCAAGTTGTGCTGAAGCGTGGTGGAAATATAGCTTGTGAAATGGATAAACAGATTTGTTCACCAGGTTGTCATACCTAAGATGCCTGATTTTTTTAAAGCAAATTTCCAAATAGGTCAGTTGATGGATATACATGTATTTCTATTGATTACTGCTTAACTCAATGGGTATTGCAATGGCAATTCACAGTTTATATATCTTCTCTCCAATCGTCAACCAGATGTACTCCACATTTGGTGTAGGTAGATCTTGTGCTAGTCTCTACCAAATTTGTTCAAAGGGCTACATTTTATACTTTTCGGATTTTTAAAATAAATGTTTTTCTTTGTGTAAAGCGTGAAATGTCCAAGATACAAAGATTATAAACTTAAGTCCACTTGACTCATAGCCTCACTTTTTCATATATGGTAGGTCCAGTCTCATTTCCAGTCAAGGTTGGGCTACTCTGCTCAGTTCATCACAAGTCAGCTGAGCGCGGAGACCTCTTGTTTCATAATCACTTGTTAGCAGCTTTCTCTTCATCCAGAATCAAAAAATAAATCAAACATATCTGATGAGAACATGTCACTTGTGTGATACCACTGCCTGCTCCTAGCAACAAAACATATATTCTGTAATGGGGGTGAAAGCTAACAATGCATTGAGGAAACTGAAATTGTTTTTGATATTCTGATTAATATGTTTTGATCTATTTTAGGCTTGAATGACCAGGCAGTCGAAGGAGTGTTTCGCTGGTCCTGGGGAAAACCTTTGACATTTTCACATTGGGCCAGTCACCGAAAAATTACACATGATGGGCAAAGATCACATCAGTGGTCAGGAGAAGAGTTTACTGATTGTGTGGCCATGACACAAGAAGGCTGGCATCAGATACTCTGCATGGAGAAATATAAAGCTCTCTATGTTTGTGAGCTTCCTATTAAACATGGTAGGGATAAGATATTTTGTTTAACACCAAAATCAGACTAATGGCTTTTATTTTTGCAGCATGCTCTCTCTCTCTCTCTCTCTCTCTCTCTCTCTCTCTCTCTCTCTCTCTCTATCTCTCTCTCTCTCTCTCTCTCTCTCTCTCTCTCTCTCTCTCTCCCCCTCTCTCTCTCTCTCTCTCTCTCTCTCTCTCTCCTTAAATTTTAATTCTTTCACAGCAAATGAACTGAAGGATTGTATGTATTATCAGCCCTGCCAAGCACAAATATAGTGAGAACGTTCTGTGTGGCAAAATGAGAATGTGTGGTAAAAAATGTAAAAGGGAGGTGGATTATGAAGAAATAAGGTGCATTAGTATCTTATATGCAGAATGGCGCCCCCCCCCCCCCCGTGAAAATTACAGTTGGCAAAACTAGTGGAGATAATTTGATACGTCTGAAATGGACAACACCTTTGCCAAGGAGATGTGTGCTGCTGAGTTTCAAGTGGTTTTCGTTTCTTCAAAAAAATTATGCAAACATTTGGGGCTTATTTCAGGAATATTGCATATAGAACGTCCTACATGCAAGCATCTATCTATCCATCTATCTATCTATCTATCTATCTATCTATCTATCTATCTATCTATCTATCTATCTATCTATCTATCTATCTATCTATCTATCTATCTATCTATCTATCTATCTATCTATCTATCTATCTATCTATCTATCTATCTATCTATCTATCTATCTATATCCATCTAACTATTCATTTATCGATCTGTCTATATATATATATATATATATGTGTGTGTGTGTGTGTGTGTGTGTGTGTGTGTGTATCGATACATCAAGCTATCGATCTTTTTATCTTTACAAGTGTTTATATACACATATTTCTAGCTGTCAAAAAATGTCAAGTGGCTGACCCAGTTCTCCCACAATCGAATAGAAAGTGCAGAACCCTTGCAATTTTTTTCTTCTGTTTCAAACAAGTCTTTTTTTTTTTTTTGGTTATAAGGTGCATCAGGAAAAACAATGACCGTATACTGATTGGTATTTCCAATAAATACGAGACATTATGATAGTACGTGTAATGTCATGCATCATTTTATGGGCAGTTATAAGTGTGTAATGTATACCGCAAGGGCCAGGTCAATGTCGTTGTTCAAGCTGCCATATGTGCACCATGGTGTTATGACACTATTTTCACGGAAAAGGGTAGGGAAAAAGGGAAAGAGTGAGAACAATGCGATAAAAGGTCTGCATGAATAATAAACTTCAGAGGATCCTGCCAAATTCTGTTTACTTAGTAAAACCTGATCAACGCCCTTGTGTGTCATACCACGGACATGGCAGTAGAACATACAGATGTTCATTTGGAGGCACGGTGCCATCTGTGGACAGCGGTAGCTGACGTATATTGGAGGAAATACTAATGCTAGCTTTCGAAATAAATTAAAGTTAACATGTACATAATCTACGAATCTGAATAAAAGAAAGTGTCCTTAATATGTGGTTAATTATTAGCTTTATTTCAGAAAATGACTCTGTAATAGAAATGAATGACTGTATTATGTGGAGACCTTTCCCGGGAGCAGTTCCCTTGCCCCATCCGCATACTATGGTTTCCCAAAATACACTGATGAAGTTATGCACTCCATCCCACATGCCACGTGACTTCCTAGCATGTTATGATGGAATAATGCACCTTAGACATATATTTTGCCTTTAAGTGGCAGATAAAACTAATTATCAGGCAATTATACCCATGTACCTTCGCTGTTTTTTTTTCTTTTTTTTCTTTTTTTTTTTCTTTTTTTTTTTTTTTTTTTTAATAATGGTGTTATGCACATTTTGTTTCATGAAAGTGTTTTTACCAATTATGAGGTGTACGTGATAAAAAAATAGATAAAACGGTTTGAATGTGTTGGTAACTAATATATTATGATTTGAACATTTTGACTTTTTTTTTTTAATTACGTTATGTGCATTACAAAAGGAAAAAAAAAGAGTATCCCATGTTTGTATATCTAATGCACAACAACAAACTTACCAATAATATCCCCCACTTTAAACCTTCTTAATATAAGAAAAACGTTTTTGTTAAATTATTCAACATTAGTATCTTCATCTTAAGACATTATCACTCGCGCCGCAAGCACAAATGTCCATCGCTGTCATTGCAACGTGCTGTTGTTTATGGACAAAATGCTGACAGATTTTTGGAAATGCTCGTAATAGACACACTGACTTTAAAAAATGCAGACGCGCATTGAGTAACATGGCATCGAGCAACTAGCTTAGATTTTGAGATGACTGACTTGTCCGTTATTTTGGCTTCTCAGGTGGACGGTGATCCGTCCGACAACTCGTTGAAAATTAAAGTTTTGACTTCTCAAAAATTGTTGGTGATATCCACTTTCAGTTTCGTCCAAAATTCACGCTAAAGTAATTATTGTCAATGAGATGCTTGGTTTATTTTCCGACCAAACTATTGAAAATTCAAAATCGCTCAGCCAATTGTTTTGAAATATCATAGGGACGCTTCTGGGGACCACTAGACCCGAATTTGCTGAACATGTGGCACTGCAGAGGGATTTTTTCTATCTGTACGCATGTTTTGATGTTCATTTTCGTGTGGAATTTTTTCTCAAAGCTGCAATATATTATGGATTGTTCATGTTGAATACATTTATCAATTTCATCACGTGTCTCTTAATGATGCGTTCTTACTGATTCCAATGCACGTCGATGGGATTTGAATTTTTTCGTATTTTCGAATTTTTTTGCGCAAATCTTTAAACAGATCGACTTCAATGTGGCAGAGAGTCACTACAAATTTGTTAAAATTATCACGCTCCAATTGTTTTAAGACTTTTAAGGAAATTATTTATTTATTTATTTATTTATTTATTTATTTATTTATTTATTTATTTATCTATTTATTTATTCATTTATTTATTTACTTACTTATTGTTTGTTTGTTTGTTTGTTTCTTATTTATTTATTTATTTATTTATTTATTTATTTATTTATTTATTTATTTACTTACTTACTTATTTCTTGTTTGTTTGTTTGTTTGTTTGTTTTTTATCTATTTTTTTATTTGTTCATTTATTTATTTATTTATTTATTTATTTATTTATTTATTTATTTATTAATTCATTTATTTATTTATTTATTTATATATTTATTTATTTATTTATTTATTTATTTATTTATTTATTTATTTATTTATTTATTTATTTATTTATGCATTTATTTATCTACTTATTTCTTTCTTTTTTGGGGGGTGGGGGATGGGATAGGGGAATCTCTTTTGTGTGTGTGTGTGTTTTAAATTGCCTTGTCTAATGTCACTCTGGACCCCTGATACTTCCTGAATATTCCAATTCTCACCACCGGACTGTCACAGTTCTCTCGTTTCACGTTTTGTTAGTAAGCTCAAAACGTGTAAGCCGCATGTGGCCTTTTCATTGTGTTTACGGTTTCAAGAGAGGTCATCTTCTTATATGACTGCAATTATGGTATATTGGAGGATGGTGGTGGTGGGGGTCCAATAAGTGGGGGATAATGCCGACAGTTATTACCCCAGACCTGCGTCATACATTCCTGGCTTTTGTGCTTCTTTTTTCTCGGCCAGCTTGTTTGCATGGTCAATCACTAAACTATTTTCTGAGGCGACGGTAGATTCTGTGATGGCGCCATTGGGGGGAGACCATATTAACGAAACGTGAACTTTCATCATGCTACCTCTGCGCTGGTATGAATGATAGTTCATGGTATTCATGTGACTACTACAGTTTAATTTCCAAAAAGGTATTAAGGAAACAAGATTGGCAGCCTTCATTGCCAAAAAGCACATCTTTAAAAGTTAGAGTAAGGCAGTAGGCAATTCTATTGAATTTGCAGTACTGTAAGGGGGCGTGGAATTGAAATCGCAATCAACTAGTTAAAATGTGCTTTAATTGTGCAAGAAATAATTATGATGAATAATGGTGAATAGAAGTAAAGATGACAGGATAGTATGACTAGGAAGAGGAGGAGGGGGCAGAGAAAAGAGGAAAGAAAAAAATCTTAAAGATTCATGAAATCAGTCTCATATTTATTGGGAATTATTTTGTATGCATTTTTTTCACAGATTATTGTATTTGATACAAAAATTTACTCATAGCGGATTACCAAAAAAAACCCACAAGCAATGATGGGGATATAAATTTGACAATATTTTAGACAATGTTTATATGATTGCCAATTTTACCTCAATATCACTGTCTTCATGTTATTGTACTTACTTATGACAATAGTAACTTGTGTTAAAATGCCATTGGTCAAGACATTCAGGCACTTGCAGTTTATAATACACTCATTTGGTTATAAAGAGAACGAAAAAATGGAAGCTTGTTATCACTTGTTATTCATATTATTTCATATGGATGTAATTGCTAGACGTTAGCTGTAACCCAACCGCTGTCTAAACTTGACTGTTTTACAGTATCATAATCTAATAATAGTTACATTGAGTAGTGAATATCATTGTCATGTTTAAATACACATTCTATTTTGGTTACATCGGTATATGCTTGCAGAATGTTTGTTTACCACACAAGGATTTTATTATAACGGTATTACGAATCATACTGCAAGCGGGAAAGCGTGTCAAAGATGGGACAGTAACCACCCTCATAGGCATATGTTTATCGGGAGGTCATTTCCAAATGACAATTTCAATCTCAAGGAAGTTTCTAACTACTGTCGTAATCCAAACAAGGGTGACAAGCCATGGTGCTTTACCACAGAGAGAAGAGTGCGTTTGGGTTTCTGTGATATACCTCAGTGCGACTCAGGTGAATAATATTTTAACACATCCCGTTTCAGCTTGCAAAAGAACACATAGAGTAAAATTAGACATTCAGCATCAAATTACTAGAACTTAACCAGGCAGCGAAGACAGCTAGTGTTGTGGGCCGGAGATACATTGTAGAGCCTTATAGATTTACCTTACGCGAAAGTCCTACTTACAAGTAGCATTTAAATGTGTCATGTAATTATTTTGTGCTGACTGTGGTCACATTGAGTTTAAGATCCAGTGGTACGCGAGCAACCTGACCTCCCTTCAGCAATATATTAAAAAAAAATAAACCTGTTCAAGCAAGATTTTAATTAAAAAATAACTATAGAAATATAACAACTTTCTACTCATTTCGAGTTATTGCACTTACCATGGCGCACATTTTGAAAATATACGAATAATACAGATAAGTTTACGAAAGTGCCATGAGTACAGCATCCGTGAATTGTCACATGCAGGATAGATCTCAATCACAACATGAATGCATGAATTATGCCGGCCTTTCGCATTCCTCACGCCTCTGGCCTCCAATGACCCATGACACTACTGGAAATGAATGAAAACCTGTTGTCATTTGCCCAGTTTTTGATCAATGAATTTGAGTAACTCTTTCTTGCGCATATAGTTTATATACGAAGGAGATAAATTCGCAACTTTTCAATTTCAAATTAATGGCATTTTTACCCCATATTTTTCTTAATTGTGCATTGAATAAACAGCTTCTCTTCGACGCTCTTCGACGCGCCGCATCCAAAGCATCTCGAGGAAAACTGTTGACCTAGCAAATTATATTTTTTTACTGGAAATATGAGCATGCCGGTATTCAAAATTGGATGAAAGGTCTTTCCACAAGGCATTTGAGACTAATATTTTTTTTTATTATTCAGAGTAGTTGCAGTGGTCTTTAGTAGTTTGACTTAAGTCGCAGTTGGCAGTGAACGAGGTAAGCAAAATAACTTATTAGAGAAAGGATGCCAGCGTTTCTGTCTTCAGTCTCAAAGCAACATACTGGTCACGGAAATGGCGACAATACAGGTTCTTTGCTAAAGTAAAGCGTAGTGTATTACAACATTACAAAAGGATGTGAAAGAAGAAAAAACAGGAAAGAAAGGAAAAGTGAGGGTAAGATAGAAAGACAGAGAGAAAGATGGAAATATACAAGGAAGGAAAGAAAGAAGGACAGAAAGAAAGAGGGAAATGAAGAAAGAAATGAATGAGAAATCCGCACATCGCCTTTTACAAAGGCAATGCTTTTATAACGGTGAGGATGAAGGATGTTCTGTTGAGACTACAAAAATATGTAGAATTCAATCGTACACAAAAACTAGTAACTTTTAACTTTATTTTCCAAACTGTCAAGTAACATAATTTTCCAATTGCGTTTACTTCACATTTACTATGCGTAAAATGGGACGTAAAGACCGTATTGTTTCTTTCCTTTAAGAAAAATACGATATATACTACACATGGAGCGATCCTTGAAAGAACGGCATCGATTTATTTGTGTCGCGTTCTGCTCAGATCTCAAACTTATTTTACTCGTTCAGCTTCACTGATTGTGACCAGTGCAAAGCGTGTCCACGAGATGCATACTTTACTTTGACTTTCTTCTTGAGTTACATAGTGCATGTATGATTTTCCTTCCGAAGAACACAGTCAAACATATATTTGAAGTATGAACAGTTCTTCAGTGAGAGCTAAACAACAACTTCTACATTTTTTTACCTCTTTTTCCCCATCTGAAATAAAGGCAGGGTAAGTATATGTCGCTCTTGCTTCAAGGTACACCTCCGAGCCGCTGCGGTATAAAGTCACGGGAAAGCACGAGGGTGACCCCTAAGAAGTGGGATAGGTCGCGGTCGGAGAATGTCTTTATCTCTCTAGTAATAAAAATAATAGATCTACAAAACGATGCCCAGACACCTCTGAAATTACGCATTTTTGCATTAATGGGTCTGGCGATGAGGTGTTGGACTTACTTGTTGATCTAACCCTGGAATCGAGAATTTAGGACAACTATTCTGTTCCTTGCATATAACCAATGTATTTGGTACTCCGTAAAAAGAACTACCTGTCGCTTTCCCATTTGTATCATTGATTTTATAGGTTTGGGCTGTTTTGTATTGGATTTCGTTTATGACAAACAGTTCCTCATCCCATGTCAACATTTGTCCTTTTTTTCAATTCTTGAACTCTTATCAAGAATAAGTTTTTCGTGTTCACAGTGAAGAAATGTCGGAGATTCCTGAGGCTAGTTTCTCATTCATCTCTTCACTTGTCTTTACAGCATTCACCTTTAAAAAAAAAGAATAACGTCTTATCAGATTGTTTTGATTTATTGATCTAAAACTTGTATTTAGCAGCACTTGCGATACAAACATGGGGAACATATATAAACCTTTATTCTTTCAAGGATGTTTTCCATCTTAAACAATCATCAGTCAATTTCACAACATCTTGCTGAATAGTCAGAAACTCTTGTATCTATAAGAGTCAGTAATGTAGGATTTTATGAATGTGGGTAATGTTTTTTTTTTCGGAAATTCTGTAGTAGATACTTCATTGACCATATTTGGCTTGGGCTGTGTACTATGGCTGTTAGTTATAAAGGAAGCAGAAAACTACGATGTTCCAAGTTAAATAATGTAACAAAATGATGTAGGCCTACTATCTTCTTTTTGCGGTCAGCTTAGCTCACCAACAAGTCAGGAAGGCCAAAAATTGGCATACGCGCCTAGTCCTCTTCTTACTTTTGGCACAAGTGATAAAATTTCGGTTTGCAAGTCATCAAGCCAATCTGTTTTGGAAAAGAAGAAAAAGGTTTCTGTTAATAAAGAACATTCCAAAGATTGACAGAAGACTTTTCTCTAGTGGTATACTCGGCTCAATGGTAGGTGTTTTCTGACTGGTGCACTGGTCAGAGAATCCATCTGTGGTCTGCGGTATCACAGACATCACAGACATCACAGACATCACAGACTTCCTGCTGTACTATTGGGAGGTCCTTGGTAAGAGCTTGAGAACTGTGCAGGAGTTTCAGTCCGCCATCTTCTCAACCGTGGCAAACTTCCTATATATTCGCATCTGTCGGTACTCATACCCTCCTTCTTCATGGACAGACCGCCTGATAGGCAGGTCTTGCCATGGGGGGACATCCTGCTGGTCTTAGTCATGCTGAAGAGGTGGCCTTTTGACTGCCCAGAGGATCCCCACAGGGTGGACCTCAAGTACTGAATGTGGAAAGCTTGTTTTCTCTTAACACTTGCTTCTTGGGCTAGAAGAAGCAAGACCCACGCTGTGGCACATGACCGAATTCAATGGTCACCTGACCACTCCCAGTTGACCTTGAGACCTCACTTGGGCTTCCTTGCTTAGAACCAAGTGGCTCAAGATCCTTCTACCGCCTTCAGGGGTTTTACCATTCATGCCATGGATACAGTGCTACCTGCTGAGGAAAGAGGCTTGTGTCCAGTAAGAGCTCTGCGTTGGTATCTCTCCCACACAGACGGTGCCAGGGGTCAGAGGTCAGCACTCTGTTTGCCCCATGGTAAGTTGTGAAAGGAACAGGTCTGTTGAAATAAGATCTCATTGTGGATTAAGCAGACCATCCTGAAGGCCTATGAGAATACTTTGGACAGGCCTTTGGCCCTGAAGCAGGTCTTGGCTAAAACTCACAAGGTGCGAGCCTTTAATGCCTCCCGGCAAGTCCTAAAGAACATCATTGTTGTTGATAGATATCCTCTGGGCTTGCCGCTGGCAATCATCTACAACTTTTACTGAGCTCTACCTGTGTGAATTGATTGTGCTGGAGGAGGGCATTTATGGGTATAGAAGGCTCTTTTGGAAAGGTTCCTGATACTTGTCCATTAGAGTTCCCTTGTCCCCTCTGGGCAACCACCGTGTCCCAGTTTATGGCACCCTCGGGGCTTAGACTTGGGTGCAGGCTATAGGTCTGCATATCTAGAGGAGGCCTAGATCTTGTGTTGGAC